>JAIFKI010000012.1:11069393-11636893 GCA_025389145.1 Misgurnus mizolepis | reverse complement strand
TCTGACCCAACGTTAACCCATCGCTAACCCAGAAGACATTTACATAATCACAGAGAAAATTGGGGCACTAATCGATGCTATTATAAAGCTTAGAAAAGCCATGATATTATTTAACATACACTGTAAAAGTGGAAAAAAATACTTCAATTGGTAACACCTAAAATATAAATTTGTTCAACTTATATGTTTAAGTGAAAAATGTACGTTGAAAAAAATGACATTTTTAGATATTACCAATTGCAGTAATTTTTGAAGTTGATCCAACTTTTTACAGTGTAACTCTGACTGTGTTTAGCTAGGGGTGAGTAAAATATAGGCTAATTTTCATTTTGGGGTGAACTACTCCTCTAAAGGGGACATATCATGAAAGTCTGATTTTTGCCATGTTTAAGTGCTATAATTGGTTCCCAGGTGCTTTTATCAACCTAGAAAGTATGAAAAAGATCAACCCAGTAACTTAGTTTTGGTAAACCATTCTCTGCAAGCATGTAAAAAATAGGTAATTGAAATTTGGCTCCCCTTGTGATGTCAGAAGGGGATAATACCGCCCCTTAATTTGCACTATCCAATTTAGTGCACAGATCAGCTCATTTGCATTTTAAAGGACACACCCAAAAACAGTAAAAATTTGCTCACACCTACAAAGTGGCAATTTTGACATGTTATAATAAATTATCTTTATGGTATTTTGAGCTAAAACTTCACGTACTCTGGGGACACCAAAGATTTATTTTACATCTTAAAAAAGTCTTTTGTAATGTCCCCTTTAAGCATTGATTTTTACATTTAGGCATACCATGCACTTTTATCCAAAATGACATACAAAAGTGTACAAAACAATAGAGCGATTTGTCTTAGGGAGGCAATAAATTCAACAGTTCACAGAAACACATTTAGGGATAGGGAGTGAGGAAATGTTTTCCTTTTTAAGGGCTGGAGGCCAAAAATTATGTCATATTTCACATCTACTTTAAAGTCCATTCGGAGGGGTTGTGTTTCAAGGCTTATGTAAAGATGACAATCTCTCAATATCCCTAATGACACTTTGATATATAACACGTACCGCAATCCAAAACCATTTCGTATAGCCACAATTGGCCAATAATTCAACACCAACAGCAGCTCTTTTCGTGCCTGCCTTCTTTTATATGGTAGACCCACGCCGTTGTGAAGTGAAATCCCTATGGGTACACACACAAACATGTACCGTCCCTCACAATAACTGCTCCAAACTGTCATTATCCGACATCACAGATCAAATCAAACCTTTCCATCCACGTTCATTTTTACTGATTCAACTTAAAAAACAAACATGGGCTTAGCTGTTTCTCGCAAGGCTGATTGTTTATCTCTTTCTCTGTGGTTTTGGTCTGGGTATACCTTACATGTATTTATGCGATGCTGAAGTGCATTTGATTCAATATAGGAATATTTGTCCATGGTAAGAGGGGGTTTTAACACCCATGTACTGCCATTGGCGGCCCAGCCAGACCAAAGAGAATGAAGGGAGTCTTTTTTTTAACCAAGACTAACCAAAGACTTGAGCTTCCTCTGATCTCTTTAGGTTGCCTGCAGTGTTCTGGTCTTTCTCTGTATGTATTTCATGTTGTATTTAATTATTTCTAAAACGTATAAATGTGTATGAATATTAGAATAAATAAATAAATAAGATGGCAGTTTTTAGCTTTCATACATCAGAATAACATAATAAATGGTTTACATTACATGACATACATGGTCCACTGCACATAACAAAAGAACATCGTTCACGGCCCGTAAAACTAATCGCATCCTTCGGTTTGCACAACACACAGCCTTCAACTCATTATCGCAAATAGCTGTTAATGACGCAACTCCAAATGGATTCTTTGATACTCGAGAGCACCGACTCATTTTCTCAATCAAAATCATTTTTCATATTAAATTATGATTATTGATTTGCATGGCCGGGACTGTGAAATACATAAACCTTGATGTTGTCCACGCCTGCCCCCCTTCTTGTTTTGCTAGGTAAATCCAAAGCTCATTTGGCAGCTTGGCTCTTTCGTGTAAGTAATTTTGATTCCTAATGGTGAGATTCTTGCACCGTGCATACAAATACTGAAAACGTGGGTCTGAACGCACTCGGCTTTAAATAAATGAACTGAAATGGAGTGAATTAAATCAATTATTGCTCTGAGGTCAGAAACTATTAAAATCGCTTTCCTTCAACCGTCATTGATTACCTGGTTGCCGTGAGCGTGATCTCATTTTTGCCTCATAAAACGTGCCCTGAAAAATGCAATGAAGCAGCATTATTGCATCTTTCAATATGCCAGACACATTCCTTAAGCAAATGCAATTGCTTGCAGGATAGCAAAAAATAATGTTAAAGGTTTAGGTAAGGCTATGCTGTCTTTGCAGTAAGAATGAAGCCTGAAGCTCCGTTTGGAATTCGCCCTCCGCCTGTGTGTGTGTGTACGCGTTTAAGTGCCCTCAGTAGTGCATATACGGAAAGACGCGTTTCAAAAAGTAAGCCAACATAAAATCTTTATGTTCTTGACAGGGCACGTACACACAAAATGATCTCACAGTATTCTTTTTCTAATAAAAACATTTGTTTATGTCTTAAGTGAATTAAAGAGTCAAAAACCAGTCTGTGCTTATTTGGTCTTAAAGAGACAGTAACCTCAACTAACCTACTTAAGTCTGTGTCATTAATGTTAATCAAACAACCCAAGACAAGAGAAAATCACTTCTGTGGCTCTAAAAAATAATAATAATATTTAATTTATATAATAAAGACAGTGTTATGATTCATTTAATTCAATTTCTGTACCTAATGCTAATTTTAGACCTTACTTAATGTGCAACTTTGTTCTTTTTTTATAAATGTTTGTAATTTCTTTATTTGTTATTAGATTTTCCCCACCCTTTTTGTTTTGCTGATCCTAAAAATCATCCGATCCCTGCCTCAAAAACCCTAATGTGATCCGAACAGTGAGTTTTGTGATCCGTCACAGACCTAAAATCAAATAATTTATTCAAGAGGCACTCGGGCAACGGGAAAATGCCGGCTGCTGCTTGGTCTCACACGACAGCATCAAGCTCCTGTCATGCTAACACATTGACACCCCAGAGGATCTTCTGAAAAACTTTCCATCAATTTAGTCGAAGCCAACGAAAATCGAGCAGGACCAAAACATTTTACAGCTGATCGCTGTCAAAAACGTTCAGCGATGACGTCCCAAGAATGACAGCAGCAATGTTCTTAATATGACAAAGTAAGTGTTTTGATTAATGCCATTAATGTTTATTTTTTTTAATCAGTGTATACCACTAGTCAACTAAATTAAAATAACATGGCAAAGATTAATGCACATTTATATATTAATTTAATAAATTTATAGCATTTAAAAAAAAACTTTTTGCATTTATTGCATATAATCCGTAAATAATCCGTTTTTATAATAAATCTTTGAAAATCAAATTATGGATTAGAATTTTTTATGTTTTTATAACCTAAAGATGTTATGTGAAAGTTTGTAACAGAAAATAATGGTTTTCATCTCCTCACTTTCTTGGTATAGAAAACACGTTTTTACCGTAATTAGTTAAAATGGATTTATTGCGTTTTGGAACCAAACTCTTCATATTTTGATAAATGATGGTAAGCACACAGCGGATTGTAACCATTGACTTCCATAGACAGAAAACAAATATTATGGAAGTATTGTGATAAATGATGAAGAAAATATTTTGATTAAAGATGGTTAAGAACACAGTTGATGGTACCCATTAAATTCCATCGTATTTGTTTTTCCTACTTCATCATTTATCAAAATATCTTATTTTGTGTTCATCAGAAAAAAAGAAACTCATACAGGTTTAGAAAAACATGAGGATGAGAAAATGATTGCAAAATTAAAATTTTTGGGTGAACTATCCCTTTAATTTACCAATGGTTGAGTTTGAGCATATTTTACAACGTTTCTAGAGTGTAGTCTTACATTTATGAAGTAAATTAAAAACTTCTGACAAAACTGTGATCAATATTGTGCTAATGGAGCAAGTCACAGTGTGAATGGTGATCGAAACAGGTTCACAACATTTTATGTGCCTATGCTCCATTAGTCCCCATAATTCCTTTCCTCAGTACTGTATTGTATAAAAGGGCCAAAATCAGTTTGGTGGCTATGCTCAAGTGTGTAATAAACATGCACTCTTTTTATTGTCTCAATGATAGATGACGGATTCCCCCAACTGACTTTCTCCAAGCACTTGTTAAGCATGATCTCTGTGCCGACTTCAAGGGAAGATAATAAATAACACGAAAAATCTCCTCCGACACTGAAATGTTAAAAATATTAGGAGCCTGGACAATCTTGGGACACATCCAGAGAACTGTCAGCCGATTGGTGGAAAGAATGAACTTCGACTGTTTTTTATTCTCTCGTCTTCTTTAATAGAGCGTAGGTCTGGTTCTCAGGTGTCTCCGCGGACCTGCATGGAGTGTCAAGCGTGTTTCCTGTCAGAGCGGGAACGATGTGGAATTGTGAGATTTCGGTGGTCCCAGAGGGGCCCATTCAGCCACCTTACCGTCATGTTAAAATTGGACGTTCTGTCAGCTATTGATCGCCCTTCTCTCCGTTCCCTCTCTACTCTTCAAAAAGTACAAATGAGCCTCTCACATACTCCTGCATGCGGCACCACCTCATAAAGGCCCGTCAAACATCAAAGGAGAGATCTGGGAGCGTGCATATCCACATTTGTCCTGTCTTTCCCTTCTCTTTTTTGTCTCTATACCGGGGTCAGAAGTTAAAAAAGCATCTGGGTCATGACTTTCCTAAGAGACAATGGGACAAAAACTAAATATAAAGAAATTAACAAAGACACCTGTATGAGGAAATCCAGTCCCACTTGCAACTGTAGTGATCTCTGGGTTCATGACCTATGCACTGAACTTCTGGCACCAAAACCAACCTAGTTTCGTAAAATATGAATCTGGTTTAGAAAAACTGTTTTAAAGTTGCCATTTTCAATGCTTTAATTCTTATAATACTATATTCGAACAAGACTGTAACATTAGGGAGAAGTGACAGAGTAATGATTTGGGCTGGAATATTGGGAAGTAAGATGGTAGGGTCCCTTTAGGGTCCCTGAGGGGGTCAAAAGGGCATCTAGAAGATATGCAGAGTTCCTATAAAGATGTTTTTTAACAATGGGATATAAAGGGAATCATGTCTTCTAAACTAATTGTACTTTTATGGAGGATAATACACAATCCCATGCTGCAAAAGCATCACTGACAACAGCATTTTAGTGTAAAATTATTTAAGGTTCAACTGAAGAAAGGAAGTCATATACTGTACATGTGTGGTCTGGAATGGCATGAGGGTGCGTAAATTCTCACAAAATATGCACATGTTAATGACTATTTCTTTAAAGCAACAAATTAAAACACACAAAATACAATTCATGTCAAATTCTGCAGGCTTTTCTCACATTAAACCCTTGCTGGATCAAAGGTTGTTTACTGTATTTTACTTCAAAGCAACTTAAAAGACTACAACAAGATTCTTCTCCAGCCAATCTAATTGCTTTCATATAAGGTAATTAGCAACCTTAAGGAAATCATGACAGTGACATATTACAGCTCCAAAGGAATAAGCGATTGGTAAACCTCTTTGTTGTTTTGTCAAAAAAAAAACTCAAGTACTTTCCCAATGCAAAAAAATGCTCCATCAAGATGGATGGAGACTGTCTGTGAACTTTGGGAAGTAATTCCACAGATGTTCCATTGGATCAAGATTGGCCACTCAAAAAACATACACTTTCTTGGTTTAAAGCCAATCCAGTGGTTTTTTTTGGTCAGTTACAACATGTTAGATATGTTTTGAATCCCTGTGCTAGGGCTGCATGTTTTCAGAACTCTCTGTCCTACACACAGCGCATTTTCCTTCCATAACGTTTCAGCCAAGACGGAGTAAAACATACTCCACAATCACCATGTTTGGTAGCATTAAAGGTAACGTTCTTCCTGATCCCATTTTTTATACCCTAGTTATTGTGTAATGTTGCTATAATAGCGTAAATAATACCTGTAAAATGATAAAGCTCAAAGTTCACTGCCAGGCGATATATTTTTTTTTTATAAAATTCCTCTTTCAAAGCCTACAATGCACAGCCGGTTTGGACTACAGCCCTCTACTTCCTGCTTTAATGACGTCAGTAAAACGGTTCGTTGACTAAACTCCGCCCACAGGAATACATCAGTCACCAGCTTTGGCTCAAACGGCTCTGCTAAGCTAAGCTGCTATCGAATCACAACACACTAAACAAACTACACAATCAGAACTCTTTACGTATTTATTGCCCACTATAAACACCATCAAAGCTTCAAAAACACAGAAAGAATGGGACCTTTAAAGCTTAGGTCTTACAAAAACGTTATTTCCCAGAAACGCTCTGGGACTGAATCACGTTTTTAGGTTTATATGTCCAATGAACAATTCTAGTCAATGATAAAAAATGTTTGGTTGTTTCTTTGCCTTTGTTTACACCTGATATCATCTGTCTCAGAGGATCTGATCACAGTTGGCCAGCGTTAAATGCAATAAATGGTGTAAACGGAGTACGCAGTTTTGTAATGCAATTGCTCAAACCACATTCAGAGGGAGTGTAAAATCTACGTTTTCAATAAGTTATTATGTGCTATAAGAAAAAAATATTTTAGTCTTTTGTTTTTTTCTTGATGATTTGGTTGAAGCATTTGGGGCAAAGCTGCTTTGTATTCGAAGAAAGCATTTGGAATTTTATGTCCGTTGTTTATAATAAATAAGCAAAGGATGTTATTTATTCATAAAGTCTTAATTATTTAAACATCTTCGTACTACACAACATGGTACTTTATGCCATGATATAATCCTAGTTAAATACACCACAAGTGCTCGTTGACAAATATAAAAAGAAACCGAATACGGCTTCGGCTACCTTCTCGTGCATTGCTGCTATGAAGATTTGAAGAATAAAGATTTTAAATGTCAACACCACAGTACAGTATATGTCAAAAGAAATATCTTGATTCAGCTTACAGAGCTGTGGATATCTCATCTAAACCACATCATTTGATAAAACAGAGAATGCAAAGGGATTTAAGTAAGAATAAATAAAATAGCTTTTATGTTTTACATCAGTGACTAGTATTTATATTATTAATATGGTTTATCTAGACTAGATGGTGCAATGTATAGTACAGTATACTGTATAGTGTATATTATATATAGAATGTATACTGTGGGCATATGTGACCCTGTCTGTAAAATCCAGCCTAAAGTCTCATACTGTAATCTATTAAAGGGATAGTTCACCCAAAAATAAAAATTCTGTCTTAATTTACTCACCCTCATGTTGTTTTAGGTCTGTATGCATATGTGGTAACACTTTACTTAAAGGAGTGTTCATAAGACTGACATGACACCTTCATAATCAAAATAAATATTTTATGCACGTTTATGACAACTGTCATTAAGTGTCATTCGCTTAATTATTTCATTTTAATGCAAAGATGACATTGTTTGAGATGTCTTGGTTATGACAACTTGACATTAACCAATACCAGAGTCATATAATAACAGAGTTACGAAACGCTTTGATCTCGCCGCCGCGCGGTCACGTGATTCATGTAACGTTCTACAGTTCCAAACCAAGCAGGGCTGTCAATCTGTTTGCATAGGTTTTCAGCTATTTTAGGTAAATATTAGATTGTAATGGGAATTGATCACTAAACTTACTGTGTTTATAACGGTTTTTTTTTACTAGGGAGAGATGGAAATACAGTAAATCAGTTAATAAAGATAAACAGTTAATTGTGACCCAAATATAACTGTGGTTATCTATACCAACTACAGCAACACAGTTTATCTTTTATTTTTGTAGCAAAATATGGCTATATAAATGGGTATCAATCTGCTAAAAACATAATTCCTACACTTTTACTATATTAAAATCACAAAAAAGATCGCCAACGCGGTTATTTGTAACAGTGAAGCATAACAGAAACACACTAAATTCATATTTTAAATTCACATTAAATGTTAATATAATCATACATGATTTTCGAGGATACATCACTCGTATTACTTACCAAACACAATGAAACACATAGCAGCATTGTGAAGCAGTGTGACTTTCTTATAAGGCATTTAGCTTGTCGCTGTTGCCCCCTAGTGTTACTCGTAATATATAAATAAGATAAGTATAAAGTAGATGGCCACCAGTAATAACATATTAAACCATTACATCTATATTATTCACACATTATACACAACTCATTAAAATATAAAAAATTTACTAGTTATTATTAACGATAATCATTACCTACAGCAGAGTTCATAAAATATCACTGTTGACTATATTAATGAAATGTCCGAAAATGTAAAGAGAAACGGTAATTTCATCGATTTACCAGCAGGTGCCATTGAAATGAATGGGCTTCAGTGCTGCGTTTGGAACTATGCGTCACTACCGGTCACCACATGAAACGCTGTTACTTCCGCATTCCATTGTTACAACGGACGTCTATGTGAGTGTCGTAACTCTATTATTATACGACTCTGACCAATACATCATAACTTGTCATGACAACTTGACATTACCATGACAACATAACTGACACTTTTTACCAGTGATACAAATTAAATTTATAATTAAAATGTTATTAAGTGTTAATACTCAGTCATATAGTTTTATAACAGCTTCATGAATATTTTTCTTGACCTCAACTACAGTGGTACAAATATAGTTTGTCATTAAAATGTCATTAAGTGTTAATACTCTGTCAAATAGTTTTATAACAGCGTCATGAATATTTTTCTTGACCTCAACTACAGTGGCACAACTATAATTTGTCATTAAAATGTCATTAAGTGTTAATACTCTGTCATATAGTTTTATAACAGCGTCATGAATATTTTTCTTGACCTCAACTACAGTGGTACAAATATAGTTTGTCATTAAAATGTCATTAAGTGTTAATACTCAGTCATATAGTTTTATAACAGCGTCATGAATATTTTTCTTGACCTCAACTACAGTGGTACAAATATAGTTTGTCATTAAAATGTCATTAAGTGTTAATACTCAGTCATATAGTTTTATAACAGCGTCATGAATATTTTTCTTGACCTCAACTACAGTGGTACAAATATAGTTTGTCATTAAAATGTCATTAAGTGTTAATACTCAGTCATATAGTTTTATAACAGCTTCATGAATATTTTTCTTGACCTCAACTACAGTGGTACAAATATAGTTTGTCATTAAAATGTCATTAAGTGTTAATACTCTGTCAAATAGTTTTATAACAGCGTCATGAATATTTTTCTTGACCTCAACTACAGTGGCACAACTATAATTTGTCATTAAAATGTCATTAAGTGTTAATACTCTGTCATATAGTTTTATAACAGCGTCATGAATATTTTTCTTGACCTCAACTACAGTGGTACAAATATAGTTTGTCATTAAAATGTCATTAAGTGTTAATACTCAGTCATATAGTTTTATAACAGCGTCATGAATATTTTTCTTGACCTCAACTACAGTGGTACAAATATAGTTTGTCATTAAAATGTCATTAAGTGTTAATACTCAGTCATATAGTTTTATAACAGCGTCATGAATATTTTTCTTGACCTCAACTACAGTGGTACAAATATAGTTTGTCATTAAAATGTCATTAAGTGTTAATACTCAGTCATATAGTTTTATAACAGCGTCATGAATATTTTTCTTGACCTCAACTACAGTGGTACAAATATAGTTTGTCATTAAAATGTCATTAAGTGTTAATACTCAGTCATATAGTTTTATAACAGCTTCATGAATATTTTTCTTGACCTCAACTACAGTGGTACAAATATAGTTTGTCATTAAAATGTCATTAAGTGTTAATACTCAGTCATATAGTTTTATAACAACTTCATGAATATTTTTCTTGACCTCAACTACAGTGGTACAAATATAGTTTGTCATTAAAATGTCATTAAGTGTTAATACTCAGTCATATAGTTTTATAACAGCGTCATGAATATTTTTCTTGACCTCAACTACAGTGGTACAAATATAGTTTGTCATTAAAATGTCATTAAGTGTTAATACTCAGTCATATAGTTTTATAACAGCGTCATGAATATTTTTCTTGACCTCAACTACAGTGGTACAAATATAGTTTGTCATTAAAATGTCATTAAGTGTTAATACTCAGTCATATAGTTTTATAACAGCGTCATGAATATTTTTCTTGACCTCAACTACAGTGGTACAAATATAGTTCGTCATTAAAATGTCATTAAGTGTTAATACTCAGTCATATAGTTTTATAACAACGTCATGAATATTTTTCAGTTCATAAAGTTTCTCTTTGTGTTTAATAAATAAAATCAATCATCCAATAATAATAATAATAATAATAATAATAAAAATTGATAAAATTATATTTATTGCATTTGAATCACCTAAATTAAAGGAAACGGTACAATAATGGGTTAAGCCATGCAGCATTGGGTCCATATCGCTGGAAAAACTGTTAATTACATTAAATTATTATTTAAATGTTGTGTTAGTTTTTTTTCTATGTCAAAAGAAAATAAAAATTTCAGAACTCTTTGTGAAACTTTCATAAATTCAGAACCCTCCGTGTAAGGAAGTTCTGGTAGCTGTCAGTTTTTTATGTATTGTGCACATACATAAAGTTAAGTATAATCTTTTGACCTGTCTGTTGAATTTGGTTAAGGTATTTAATTAGAGTTGACATAGTATTACCATTTAATGACATTTAAATGACAGTTTAATGTAATGTTAACCCAAAAGCTAGATAGTTTCTTAAGTTTGATAATTATTCTGCTATCTCATGTTTATGACAGATTTATGATGTATAAGTTATAATGTAATGGTTTATGTCAAGTTGTCATAACAAAGAGATTTCAAATAATGTCATCTTTGCATTAAAAATGACATAATTGAACAAACTACACTTAATGACTGTTGTCACAAATGTGCATCTTCTTCATGTATATAGCACGTGTCATCTTATGATTATGAAGGTGTCATGTCAGTCTTATGAACACCCCTTCAAGTAAAGTGTTACCGAATAAATTTTTTCTAACAAACATTTTTTTATAAATGATGATAAGACTGGTGGAAATCATTGAATTCCATAGTAGGAAAAACTAATTCTATGGAATTCAATGGGAATTGTTAACTCTGTGCTTACCATATTACTCAAATTTCTTAATTTATGTTTATCAGAAAAAAGAAATTCATACAGATCTAAAACAACATGAGGGTAAGTAAATGATGAAAGAATTCAAAAGTCTAATTCAGTCATTGATTTCACATTGATTTTAATCTTTGGCTTGAACTTACTCAGTCAATATAAAATTATCAAGGTTATATTTTTACAGAATGCACCAAAAAATGCCTTCAGTTGGGTTTTCACAAATAGGGTCACACATAGAGCTCAATGACATGCGCAAAACTAGAAAATCATTTGTCTTACCTGAAATTGGATGATCAAGAGGTGGAAGCAAGATGGGGAAAAAGAGAGACAAAAAAAATCAGTTATATAAGATATCTGACGTGTATGTATCCCATACAAGACATTACATTGATATAGAGCTTAATAAACTGTTAGGTCATCCATGCTCATGTTAGACTAAAAACAAAATCCCAACAAATTTCTTGTCGCATCCAATAATGTTGTTTCTCTCTAGTAAACCCAATGATTAATTGATCAACATAAGCTCGCTGGTAGACCAGCGGCGTTGTGTTTGGCATGACAAGCGGCGTTAGCTGGGAAAACTAAAAGCCCTTTTGGAGGCTTCAGCTTAATCTACTAAAGCCCGTTCAATTTCTGACTGCCATAAGGCCTTTGTACTAAAGCGCCTTTATCTTTATAGACCCTCTATGTTTCCCTCCATTGGGGCATTTAGCTGTAATAGATGATGCCACATTTTGTTCTTTGGACTCGAATGACTCTTTCTCTAAGAAAATGGCAAACAAAATGAAAAACGCGACCTCCTGCTTGTACTGCCAATTTTCCCGTTGCAAAACTGACAGCACGGACACTCCCATAGCGCATTGGAATAGCGCTATGAACGCGGGACGGCGTCTACTTCTGGGATAGCGAACCCAGTCATATGTACGGTTAAACACTAGAAACAGTTGTTAGGGGAACGTGTCGGAGCATCTAAGGGTTTGGAAGGCCCCCTGGGGAGCAGAAGTCCACCTGAGCGCCTCTCGGTACTCAGCGCAGAATACTGATGCCCATGACTGATTGCCTTGTCTTTGAGATCTAATTTGAAAGGTGGACAGTGATAAATGTCTCTTCCTACTCTCACGGCCCGTCTGATGTATTATGCATCTGCGGACCTGATGAGGCGCGGTAAGACGGCGCGGCACGAGCAAGGCCGGACGTGTCCGTCGTACCGTGACACTGTTTATATAAATGACTGCACCTCAGCCACTTCTTTTGTTCACGGCTACGCGAGGTGCAGAGGAAAGCTAATGGGGGCCGACGTTAATGGGGGATGACTGACTGTAGACGGCCTCCCTCTTGCAAATCTGACAAAGTCTCTTAACACCGAGACTGAACTGGCACTTCCCATCAGGGAGACGCGTAATTGTTAAAGTCATAAAAACGAAGTGTGGAGCTGTCGTCTGCCAAAACTACCACTGTGATCCTGCTGTCCGTACTTATTCAATTTCTCTAGCTAAAGTCAGAGCTGTTCCTCTCTCCAAAACAGCCTTATTTTTACAATCTGACCACCTGATTCATAAGCGGATGCTTTGATCTCACAGTACCGGGCAGCATGTTTGATGCTGACACCGTCTTGCTAAGCAAAAGCGCGATCGCAGGATTTATACGGGTAATTGTGCCTCTGATTCTTTGTTCAAGTGTTCACCAAGAGAGCAGTTTATGCCGCATCCCTCAGGTACTCGAGTGCCCGTCAACCATACGTTTTAATGCACGGTAGCAGTATCGACTGCAGAGGCTGAAACGTAAACACCGGCAGGACTCTGGGGGCCCAACACGGCCCTAACAAATTTAAGGCTCCTCTAATTGAACCATTTTCACATCAGCTATGGTTTTTGTCAGGAGGGCCTGTTGGTTGCTCGCTTTGGATCGTGCTTTACCTCCTGTTCACTCGGTTAGAGCTCACCTTGAAAGAGTGTAAGCAACCAGCGTCAGTTTCACTAAGAAACAGACATTTAAATGTAGGGATACATTATAAAAAAGCTCACATTACTAAAACTTTAAAGGAAAACAGTATTTCGGTATTTCACTATGTTCTTACCTCAACTTAGGTGAATTAATACATATCTATCTTTTTTCAATGCATGCACTTGTTCATCAGGATCCAAACATGGATGATTTTAGAAGCCACCAAACACTTCCATGTTTTCCTTATTTAATGACTGTTTGAGTAGTTACACAAGTATGGTGGTACAAAGTAAAACGTGCCGATTTTTGAAAACTATATTGTATGGCGAAAGGGCACTTAGTTTCCCGCACTTCAACCTCGGGTGCAGTAACATCATCACTCCTGACTACTCTCCCTCTCTCAAACTTCCATCAATATTACTGCCCCGAGGTTGAAGTGCTGCAAACTAAGTGCTCTTCTGCCATACAATATAGTTCTCATTTTTTATCCGTCATAAAAAACGTCATGTTTTATTTTGTGCCACCAAACTTACTCGTGTAACTACTCATGCAACAGTCTTTAGGGAAAACATGGAAGTGTTTGGTGGCTTCTAAACTCATCCCTGTTTGGATCCTAAGGAATGAATGGGGCTAGGCTAAATGCTAACACATTCACGATGCGCTGTACAAAGATTAGGTGCATCCATTGAAAAAAGATAGGGATGTATTAATTCGTCTAAGTTGAGGTAAGAACATAGTAAAATATTGAAAAAAGTTGGTGTTTTCCTTTAAGTAGCATCACTAAACAACAAAACATCGAACAACATATTTTGTAGGCCAATCCTGGAAATTAGCGGGACTACTTGCTAAATAGGCTTATTCATTTTTCCCATATACTTTAGGATTATCGAAAAAATAAACTCTGTGTTTAACAAAAGTTTATGACACCTTCACAGATGAACACAACTTTTAAGAATTCTTTAAGAAGTCTAAAGGGCCAAAAACGCATTTTAAAAGCTTGGAAACGCATGGTGCGCAGCTTTTTATATTGCTAGGCAACCACTGAGGCAGCTATCCTGTCAATTTAATATTGAAGCGTAAGCGCTCTTTTGCTGTTAACTGGCATATTAGCAGAAACTTTGAAAAGAGGACACTTGCTCTGACCACGACCAAGGGTGAGAGGTGCACAAACACACATAAGACAGTAAGTGAGTGAGTGCAGTCCATTTATTTTTAAGCAACCGTTAACTTCTGTCACCACAACGGAAAGCCCACCTCTCCCCTCATTCGATTGGACAATGAAAAACGCGAATGACGTTGGGCGCTTTTCAACTCTGAGCGCTCCTTAAAAAATGCTTGGTGCTGAAGACAGCAAAAAATACAAGGCGTTCGGCGCTCATAAATGGGGCGCATAACGCTCACTGCTAGTAGAAAAGGAGGTGTGATTGGCCCATAAATGCGTTTACTAGAAATAAAAAATACAAATTAAGACTTCAAAATATAAACACAGAGCTTATTTTTGGCAATAATCCAAAAGTCTATGGGCTTTCAGTGAGGGAACCAGTGTCCGCTAATGTCCGGGGTTGTCGTAAAAAATTACATCATCCCTGCGGCACTCTATAGCTATTGAATCAATGTCAAATTAAGCATCACACATAAATAACGACAAACTAGTACCCTTGATATGTTTACACTACAAATGTGGTCACGCACATTTTCAGTAACCAAGCATCCCATGCGTGAACGAATCAGAAAACGTTTTTGTCCCCATTTACTTCTGTATTTAACATTGTCAACTGCGTGAACCAGGTGTCAATGTTAATTTAGTAGATAAAACGCATAACAAGTGTACATTCTAGATCCTTTAGTTTTAAGTGTCTCTCATATTCTGGCCCATTATCTGAACTCTGCATTAAGCATGACTCTCATTTGTATAAATCTGCATGTAAATGATGCGTCTGCGGTGTGTTTACCTCGGCTGAGAAAGAGAGCAGGGAAGCCATCTTTAATTCATTAGAAAAACACACGTTGCAGAGAAGATCACCAGGAGTAAGAGGGGGCTTCACATTATCTGACGCATTAAACTGCTTCCTCAGTACTATGTGCAGAAAGACGCCATTAAAGTTCGAGATAATAGGCGCAAAAAGACTTTGGCGAGTCTTCGTCCGACAAGTCATTAATTAAAGCTGAAGGATGTTGAACGGCGTGTTCAAAAACTGAGAACTGTTCATTAGTTATGTGAGAACGACACATACTGCTCCTACCACAATTAGACCCCTCAGACCTCTAACGTTATTGGCTATCGCTGTTACACGATCAACCGTTTTCAGTATTTAAGATCAGTCCCACCGCTTGAAATATTTTTACGGGTGTAATTGCGAAACATCTGAGTGGCGTAATTAATGAATGAGAATAGATTTCAACAGAAGACGCTGTGTGTAATCTCATTAGCATTGTATCAAAGGCGCATATCAAAGTTGCAAAAATGAGCTTTTGTTTTATGCTCCTTTCATCTTTTTGAGGGCTTTCTGTAAGCATCGTTCATGACATTAACCTCTAAGATTTTAACAGAACTGAATTGAAAAAGCTTTGCTGAAAGCCAGTCGGCATTAAGTAGCTTTAAACAAAAACAGATCAAATCATCAAAAATGACTTTTATTTTGCAGGGGGAAAAAAGTGTATGTATACCTTGTAATGTATACCTTGTCATGCAGTGTAAGTCGTTTTGGATAAAAGCGTCTGCCAAATGCATACATGTACTCTGACCTAAAGGACCTTGGACATTATATTTAGGCCAAGCAAAGATGGAGTGTAGGCTTCATATTATTTGTTTTTCTTACTATTACCGTATTTTCCGGACTATAAGTCGCTCCGGAGTATAACCGTGGGTTCACACCAGCCACGTTTGAGGCGTCAAATTCGCGTCTAGTTTGCTGCTTGAACATTTTGAGTTTACTCGCTTCATTCGCGGGCGAAAACCGCGCGTGAAATTCTAGTAATCTATACATTCAAATGGAAATCCACGTCATGGGAGGGGCTTCTGTTCACATTTTTCAACTAGCGCGCTTCCCATGCAACGCTCAATTTGCGCCATTCGTGCGAATGAGGCGGAATCGCGTCTACTGCGGCAAACACCTCATTCACGCCGCGAGACCTCCAGACGTGCATCAACGCGTCTTCAACATTGACTTAAACATTTATATAGCCCAATTCTACAAAATGTTGTTGCTTATTGTGCTGTACACAGGTCATAAAACATAAAAACATTTGCATACTAATACAAAAACATATAAAAGGACCAACAACCAGCTCAAGTGTACAAAACTCATAAATTAGACGCCTTTTCTAAAAAAATGCATTTTAAGCTTTGCTTTAAATACATTTTCTACAGAGATTGTCCTCAAAGATAAGGGTAAATTGTTCCATAATAAAAGTTTTGAGGGAACAATGGCAATCCAACAAAAAAAAATTCAAGCATGTTTTGCTTTCTCGCACTGCAGCAACTTAATCACATAGCCAGTCTGTTTTATCTGTGCTTCTTAAGGGAAGTGTGACAAAAAATCCAGCACAAAAAGGTGAGAGGTTTTCACAAATATAGCCCAATCACATTAATCACATCTCATGACATCACAGAAGTAATCACATGTGATAGAAAACATCAGAGAGGCGTGCCAACAACAAACAGGGTACGGGAGGAATCCGGTACAGGAAGAGAGCAGGGGAGAAAACAACGACAGGCCTGATCTGTAGGGAAAGCATCATTTCCATACGCACACAACGCGGAGAGGCAGAACAAACGCCTGTGAAAGTGTAAACATGCGCACGTGACTTCCAGACGACTCTGTCATTTACTTATTTATTTATTTACCCTGCCGTCGTAATGTGCGGATAAGCCAGAACAAGACAAAAGGTAAGGGAGGGGAGCGAAACATGAACGATATAGTCGTTTACAGAGCTTCTATTTTGGTCGGGGACAGCTCTCTCTCGCTTTCCCGTGATACTGAATTAATCAAATCCAAAGGACATCATCTTCAAACCGCGACGTTCCCCAAAGGCGAGCATCTCATTGCCTATGCAGGCAAAGGAACTTCACAACAACCTAAAAATACAGCGACTCCTGGCAGCAGGCAGGAGTAACTAGCAAACATATGGGAATAGGCATTGTGATTAGATGCAAGCAGCCGAGCTCTTGTAAACAGACTCGGCTGCCGAAGACAAGACCCGTCCCGGGCTCTTTAAGTGTTGTCACATCTGCTGCTGTAGCTCGCGTCCGGGTGGCTGTCTCACACTTCCGGGTCAAATCGGGGTCATACGGACTGAAGGTTGCCAGGCTTAGTAGACCATAAACTATGAAGGAATTTCCAGTTACATCAAGAGTTTTCCCAGTAAACATTGCTGCAGACAGAACATGATATGATGATGCTTGGGTAGTTTTGGGTAGGTCTGCATATGGACTAATGGATTGGGTAGTCATCTCTATATGAAAGGTGAGTGGATGGACAGATTTAAAAATAAGAGGCTTGATAACATTAGAAGTAATTGAGCATCCGATTACAAATTACTACTGGAATAGATGTACCAATAATTCATACACAAATACTAACAAGCTAATGTACACTGATTCAACAAAAACTACAGGCAAAACATCAATAAACTAATTCACAATGATCCAACAAACACCAACAAACAAATTTACACTGATTCAACAAAAAACGCAACAAACACCAACAAAATAATTCACACTAATTCAACAAAAACTGCAACAAACTAATTAACACTGATCCAACAAACACTAACAAACTAGTTCACACTATTTCAACAAACTGCAACAAACCCCAACAAACTAATTCAGACTGATCCATCAGACTTCAACAAACACCAACAAACTAATTCACATTGATCCAACAAACACCAACAAACTAATTAACACTGATCCATCAGACTTCAACAAACACCAACAAACTAATTCACATTGATCCAACAAACACCAACAAACTAATTCACACTGATCCATCAGACTTCAACAAACACCAACAAACTAATTCACATTGATCCAACAAACACCAACAAACTAATTCACACTAATTCAACAAAAACTGCAACAAACGCTAACAAACTAATTCACAATGAGCTAACAAACTTTAACAAACACCGACAAACTAATTTACATTGATCCAACATAATTTAACAAATACCAACAAACTATTTTACACTGATTCATCAAACTTCAATAAACACCAACAAACTAATTCAGACTGATCCAACAAACTTCAACAAACACCAACAAACTAATTCCCATTGATCCAACAAACACTAACAAACTAATTCATACTAATTCAACAAAAACTGCAACAAACGCTAAGAAACTAATTCACACTGATCCAACAAACACCTACATACAAATTCTCACTGATTCAACAAACTGCAACAAACAACAATAATCAAATGAACGTCAACAAACACTGACAAACTAATGCACAATAACCCAACAAACCCCACTAAACTAATTCACTGATTCAACAAACACCAACAAACTACTGTAATTCACACTGATCCAACAAACACAAACAAACTAATTCAAACTGATCAAACAAACATCAACAAACTACTGTAATTCACACTGATCCAACAAACACAAACAAACTAATTCAAACTGATCAAACAAACACCAACAAACTACTGTAATTCACACTGATCCAACAAACACAAACAAACTAATTCAAACTGATCAAACAAACATCAACAAACTACTGTAATTCACACTGATCCAACAAACACAAACAAACTAATTCAAACTGATCAAACAAACACCAACAAACTACTGTAATTCACACTGATCCAACAAACACAAACAAACTAATTCAAACTGATCAAACAAACATCAACAAACTAATTGACACTGATTCAACAAACACCAACAAACTAATTCATACTGATCAAACAAACATCAACAAACTAATTCACACTGATTCAAAAAACTTCAACAAACAACTCTCAATAATCCAATAAACGTCAATAAACACTGACAAACTAATTCACACTGATTTAACAAACTGCAAAAAGAGACTCACAATGATCCAATAAACGTCAACAAACACAGACAAACTAAAACACAATGACCAATCAAACCGCAGCAAACACCACCAAACGAATTCACTGATCCAACAAACACCAACAAATTAATGCACAATGATCCAACAAACACCAACAAATTCATGTACAATGATCCAACAAACACCAACAAATTAATGCACAATGATCCAACAAACACCAACAAATTAATGCACAATGATCCAACAAACACCAACAAATTAATGCACAATGATCCAACAAACACCAACAAATTAATGCACAATGATCCAACAAACACCAACAAATTAATGCACAATGATCCAACAAACACCAACAAATTAATGCACAATGATCCAACAAACACCAACAAATTCATGCACAATGATCCAACAAACACCAACAAATTAATGCACAATGATCCAACAAACACCAACAAATTCATGCACAATGATCCAACAAACACCAACAAATGCATGCACAATGATCCAACAAACACCAACAAATTAATGCACAATGATCCAACAAACACCAACAAATTAATGCACAATGATCCAACAAACACCAACAAATTAATGCACAATGATCCAACAAACACCAACAAATGCATGCACAATGATCCAACAAACACCAACAAATTAATGCACAATGATCCAACAAACACCAACAAATTAATGCACAATGATCCAACAAACACCAACAAATTAATGCACAATGATTCAGCAAACACCAGCAAACTAATTCACACTGATCAAACAAATACAAACAAACTAATTCATACTGATCAAACAAACATCAACAAACTAATTCTCACTGATTCAAAAAACTTCAACAAACTACTCTCAATAATCCAATAAACGTCAACAAACACTGACAAACTAATTCACACTGATTTAACAAACTGCAAAAAACTTCTACCAATGATCCAATGAACGTCAACAAACACAGACAAACTAAAACACAATGACCCATCAAACCGCAGCAAACACCACCAAACTAATTCACTGATCAAACAAACACCAACAAATTAATGCACAATGATCCAACAAACACCAACAAATTCATGTACAATGATCCAACAAATTCATGCACAATGATCCAACAAACACCAACAAATTAATGCACAATGATCCAACAAACACCAACAAATTCATGCACAATGATCCAACAAACACCAACAAATTCATGCACAATGATCCAACAAACACCAACAAATTAATGCACAATGATCCAACAAACACCAACAAATTAATGCACCATGATCCAACAAACACCAACAAATTCATGCACAATGATCCAACAAACACCAACAAATGCATGCACAATGATCCAACAAACACCAACAAATTAATGCACAATGATCCAACAAACACCAACAAATTAATGCACAATGATCCAACAAACACCAACAAATTAATGCACAATGATTCAGCAAACACCAGCAAACTAATTCACACTGATCAAACAAATACAAACAAACTAATTCATACTGATCAAACAAACATCAACAAACTAATTCTCACTGATTCAAAAAACTTCAACAAACTACTCTCAATAATCCAATAAACGTCAACAAACACTGACAAACTAATTCACACTGATTTAACAAACTGCAAAAAACTTCTACCAATGATCCAATGAACGTCAACAAACACAGACAAACTAAAACACAATGACCCATCAAACCGCAGCAAACACCACCAAACTAATTCACTGATCAAACAAACACCAACAAATTAATGCACAATGATCCAACAAACACCAACAAATTCATGTACAATGATCCAACAAATTCATGCACAATGATCCAACAAACACCAACAAATTAATGCACAATGATCCAACAAACACCAACAAATTCATGCACAATGATCCAACAAACACCAACAAATTCATGCACAATGATCCAACAAACACCAACAAATTAATGCACAATGATCCAACAAACACCAACAAATTAATGCACCATGATCCAACAAACACCAACAAATTCATGCACAATGATCCAACAAACACCAACAAATGCATGCACAATGATCCAACAAACACCAACAAATTAATGCACAATGATCCAACAAACACCAACAAATTAATGCACAATGATCCAACAAACACCAACAAATTAATGCACAATGATTCAGCAAACACCAGCAAACTAATTCACACTGATCAAACAAATACAAACAAACTAATTCATACTGATCAAACAAACATCAACAAACTAATTCTCACTGATTCAAAAAACTTCAACAAACTACTCTCAATAATCCAATAAACGTCAACAAACACTGACAAACTAATTCACACTGATTTAACAAACTGCAAAAAACTTCTACCAATGATCCAATGAACGTCAACAAACACAGACAAACTAAAACACAATGACCCATCAAACCGCAGCAAACACCACCAAACTAATTCACTGATCAAACAAACACCAACAAATTAATGCACAATGATCCAACAAACACCAACAAATTCATGCACAATGATCCAACAAACACCAACAAATTCATGCACAATGATCCAGCAAACACCAACAAATTAATGCACAATGATCCAACAAACACCAACAAATTAATGCACAATGATTCAGCAAACACCAGCAAACTAATTCACACTGATCAAAAACAAAACACCAACCAACATCACCATTTGAAATGAATGAGTTTATTGCCATTTGTTGGATCAGTGTGAATTACCCTTTAAAAAACTTCTGTGCTATTTCAGTGAAAACAAATCGATAGTAAGCCAATAAAACATCCAACCTTTAACTTTGTCTCACAACTCTAAATACCCTTCAGTATTACTATGCAAAGCTGAGTCACTCACTTACATGCATAAACACATCTTCTGTTAGTCAAATAACTTCATTCAAATGATGCAATATGTTCAAAGGTAAACTGTGTTTTTATCTGTGCCCTTCACAGTGTTTCAGCTGGTATGGTGCCAAGTATCCATGGCTACTCCGAATATGACACAACCTGTATTTCAATCTGCGAAGGTAACGAGAATAGACAATTTACTCTCCCATCACTCACTGTCAACGTCTGTTATCAACAAATCTGTCTCACCTTCAGTAAGTGTCTCTGCCAACTGCATGCTTATTATTACTATGCCATTAAAAATTCCAGCGCTGTACCTTAACGGAGACAAAAAATGGCACTCTGCATTTTTATAAGCTGAGATATGGCAAAGAAAAAGGAGGTACAGCATAACTCATAGGAAACTCTTAATACCTTCCTGACAGGAAGTTTTTGAATAGGATTGTTTATTTAGTGGGGATATGGAAGAGGTAAATAGATAATATGTATCCTAAATTGACTGTGAAGGCCATTAAAGTTTGCAGAAAAACTTTGCAACTTAAAACTAGATTTCAGTATCACAATGTGCTTTAGACACCAAGCATGCAAACACACACACACACACAAGGAGTATATACAAAGTTTTAGTTAATGAATGAATTTAAAATGAAAAATATCTTCATATAAACACTTACAGTAAATGTAACAACATGACAGTATATGCACATACTGTAAGATTTATTGAAACAATGTGCTGTTGCTGCATCACATTGACAAAACTCATCTAGCACCGTCTCTAAGACTTTCACACGTCTCCCGTCGCCTAAAAAACAAACATTGGGATAAATGTGCAGTGCAGGTCTGTTATAAATTGTCTATGGTGTATAATGGGATGCCGGGGTTCGTCTCTGCACTATGAATGAGCTGCCGTGGGGGAGGCGGTGACATGACTGTGATTGGACGAGACACTGAGAATCCAGATCAAAGCAATCTCTAGTGTTTTGGCCCCCAGCACAGTGTACAGCGGGCCCACACACACACACACACACTTTCTCCAGTTCTATCTCTTCCTGCTTATCTTCCTCACATACACACTCTTTTTCTCACAATGTCTATCCTCTCTCTCTTTTTCTGCACACGTACGCTTCTTCCTCTCTCGCTTGCCTTATCATTCCCTCTGTGTAACTGTCTTAATATTTCTCTCTCTTTCTCACACACGCTTTTCTTATCGTTCTGTCTGTGTAAATGTCTCTCTCTCATCCACACACACACACACACACACACACACACACTTTCTCTGGTTGTGACATCTCAGTTTTTGTACACACGGCTCGTCCCTGGGTAGCTGTGTATCTCTCCTCTATCTATTTCTCCCACACTCTGTTTAAAAACCGGCAGTAGTGGGCTTCATTGCTGTTTACTCCCTTTATAGGCAGCTGTTGTTTAAGGCGCTGTTTACATACAGTGCATTCTTGCATTTCATGTTATGTAATTGTTTGGTCTACGTAAACATGCACTAGATTGACATGTGACAAACGTCGACTAATCTTTAGTAATAAACGCATTGTTTTTAAAAAGCTGTGTCGGGTTAAAAGTATGCTTTTTTGACGTAGGTTTAAAACAGTTGACAAGTGAGATCTGGAAGAAGGATAAACATATTCACACATGGAAATTGAGCGTTTATATGGATATTGATCCAATCAGCATTGAAAAAACATGTAAGTGTTGTATAAAACTAATTATTACATGGAATGCTCAATTCTGATTGGCCAATCGCAACATTTAAAGGTTTTAATAACATATATCAATATTTGGCTGAGCTTTTAATTCCATATACTCCATCACGTGACCTTCGCTCTTCTGAAACTGGCCTTTTAACTGTTCCTTTAACTCGTTTAAGATCAATGGGCGACAGGGCTTTCTCTTCATTAGCTCCAAAACTATGGAACTCCTTACCTATTGAGATAAGGCAAGCCAATACTCTTAGCATTTTTAAATCTCGCCTTAAAACTCATTTTTTTAGGTTAGCTTTTAATTGAACATTTGTATTTTATTTTATTGTATTTTATTCCTTTATTTATGGTTTGACTTGTTGTTGCATTGTTTTAAATATGTGTGTATTATTTGTATATTGTTGTTGTTCAGCGCTTTGAGATTTACATTTAAAGGCGCTATAGAAAATAAAGTTTATTATTATTATTATTATTATTATATATGACATTACATTTAGAGATGATTAAACCAAATAATGTGTTTGTAAAATTTGAACGTCTTTTCTTATCTTAAAACTGAAAGTAAACAGGTTTTCCTCACGCAAGGTCTGCATTCGTTAAAAATGAGCAAATAAAACATTTCACAAGACTTTAAGATGTCAAATAAAACGTTGGTGTCCCAAGAGTACATATGTGAAGTTTTAGCTCAAAATACCATACAGATCATTTATTATAACATGCTTTGTAGGTTTTGGCTCCCCTTCTGACATCACAATGTGATTTCAATGAGCTACTTTTCATGCTTACAGAGAATGGTCAACCAAAACTAAGTTACTGGGTTGTTCTTTTACACATTTTCTAGGTTGATAGAAGCACTGGGGACCAAATTATAGCACTAAACATGAAAAAGTAAGATTTTTATGATACAGTATGTCCCCTTTAATGTTCCTTACCTTACTTATGAGGTAAATAGCCATGTATTAAGCGAGATAATGTATTGGCAGCTGGTTGTTATCACAAAATTAACCGCTTCAGTGTGATACAAGAGCCTCCGCTTCGGGTCCTGATCACACTGTCGGGCGTTATTTTAGCGATATCAACCGGCTGCCTACTGTATACATTATCCCTTACATAGCACGCAGATCAATTCTCATTAGACTCAAATGTTTTCTTTTTATTGTATTGTACTTAAAACTATCAACACTCTCAAGAAAAATATACAAAATTTGTCACTGGGGTGGTACCTTTTTAAAATCCAGTGTTGGGGGTAAATCATTACAAGTAACGTGCATTACGTAATAATATTACTTATCTGAAGTAACAAGTAAAGTAATGCATTACTTTTTAAATGTACGCATTATTATCTGAGATTTTACTTTTAAAAAAGTAATGCAAGTTACTTTTTTAGTTTAATTAATTAGATAAAAAAATATGTACTGAAAGAAACTGAACGTAGTCACACTATGCATGTACACGCCTGTGTGGGAATAGTTTGAGTCTCGACATTTTTTGTGATAAAATATGCAATTTCTGAATGCAGAACTGTTCAGTAATAAAAACACCTGCAGTGTCTGAAAGAGATCAAGGCTCAGCCAAGAAAAAGTAATGCAAAAGTAACTAAAAAGTAACGTAAGCATTACTTTCCATGAAAAGAAACCAAGTAACGCAATTAGTTCGTTTTAATTAATTCGTTTTTGGGAGTAACTTAATACTGTAATGCATTACTTTTAAAAGTAACTTTCCCCAACACTGTCAAAATCACACGTTTGTACCTAAAAAGGTGAATATTGGAACCTAAATGGTACATATTAGGACCTATTTAAAAGGTACCGTCCCAATGACAACTTTTGCACCTTTTTCTTCTTAGAGTTTATTGGTTGGATCCTAGGAGGATTTTATCACACAGCAATGCATTCTGGGATTGCCCTCCACATATAAACTGCATACTTTATAATCTGAACAAAAAGAGGAATAGTATCTTTAAAGTGCACCTATTTCATTGCTAAAAAAAACAACGTTATTTTGTGTATTTGGTATAATACAATGTGTTTGCATGGTTTATGGTAAAAAAACATTATTTTCCACATACCGTACATTTTGTAGCCCCAGATATCCTGCCTCAAATGCATTGATTCTGTACAAAACTCATCGATCTGATAACTTGCCTCGTCGTTGCATATCGTTAACATGTACTAATACACACTTACACTCCAAAGGAAATTTAAAATCGATAATTGGACGATAGTAACTCTTTATATCACAGCATAGGGTTGCCAAAACTTTTGAGTTCTGGCATCAGCATCACGTGTATAATTTGTCTAAATGCTGCCTATGTAGGCTGCTCACTAGGATTTGGAACGGAGCTTAAAAAAGTTTTCCTCAAACTCTATCGCTTGTCTGTCTCACACCCCAAAAAAAAAAAAACACACATACTGTATTTCTCTCTTTCACTTACAACTTTCTCAAAAATGCCCAAACTAACAAAGAGAAAGTTGAGATTTCATTTGTGCTTTCTATTTGACCTTGAAAATGTACTCTCTCTCTCTCTCTCACAGTGATTTCAGTCTTCCCAGTGCTGTGTTGATACACTTCTTTCTTTTTTAGATACACAGAGTCAATCTCAAATTAAGGTAAGGTATTAAAAATAATGTGCCTTTTTATTTACATGCTTTTTTTGTGGTTCGGTGGCACTCGACTGATTAAACCAGATTCTCATTTGTCTAATTTGTTCATTTTGCTGTACCAAGCGAAAGCCCGGATGAATATGTGTGCTGTGTTTCATAAGAGAGATACGAGCCCCTCGCGTCCTCTGTTCTCATCTCCCCTCCACCTGCTTGAATTTCCATCCACGTAATTGCGTGACACGGTCGAGGTCTTTATTTTGTTGTGTATTTTGGTGCTTTCTGTCTGTTCATGTGTTCTTTTAAAGTCTTCGAGATATTTGGGAATAGATTTTTAGATCATTGGCTCTCATTCATTGTGGCTGGATAGCATCTGTAATTCTCACATAATTGTTAAGTGTTTCTTGCGTTGCCTAATAAGCACCACAGAGAAATTCAATTTCACTTGAGTTATATATTTGTGAAAGTCTTCAATAAATAAGACAACAAATATACAGCATATGATTTGTAATTCTGTGAGAACCACAGGTGCAAAATCCGGCTTTCCGTCACATCGGTGCTTTGGTATACCAAGTTTCTCTGTCAAGCGGTGTTATATTGACAACAATGCGCAGGCAATAACAGGGTACGGCTTTCGGACTCATGATGACAGTGTACTGAGCGCCCTCGCTGTCACAGGAGTACTTCAGTCCTTCTAGTCAAAAGAGAGAGACAGAGCCGTCAAGACTTGAGAGGCTTTTATTCTATGTCTTTGGGCGAGTGACCAAGCAAGCAAGCAAGAAAAGAGAGAGAGAGAGAGAGAGAGAGAGAGAGAGAGAGATTGCTTCATACTGGTTCCCAGGGGCCGTCACTGATTTATATGCTACAATGCGTTAGTGGCGCGCATTCTACCTCGCATTGAGGCCCGCCGGTGCCTTTTAAACCCTGCCGCCTCCTTACGGAATTTACCGGCTTTAAAATGCATTGCATATTTTGAATGATAACATGCCATTGAGTGGTATCTCTTATAGATTAAAGTCAAAAAGGCGAAAACATTTTGAATGAAAAGCATGTGGATTGAGAGGCAAGTGTGCGTTTGTCAGACCCCTGTGGGTGCTTCACACGAAAGCTGGCGCCCCTCCTTTGCATGTACATAAATCACCAAAAGACAAACCACCGTCGTGACTGTTTATCTGAGATGGCTTTGATGAAATGCTTTATTTATTTTCATACATTATCAAGGTGTTTCCTTAAATATGTAAAGATATGGGGAAATCTGTCTATATGGGGAGTGGGAGGAAGATTTTGGTTATTTATTAATAATCTTGATAAAATTTAATATTAAGAAATCTGAGTATGGTAATGTACACATACAATCGTTTCGCTAGATAAGACCCTTATGCCTCATTTGGGATCGTTTAGAGTCCTTTGAAACTCCGTTGAATAAAACTGTTAAGTGCTGAGTTAAGTATTAAATGTTGGGCTCTATTAAAGTCCATTAAAATGAGAAAAATCCTGCAATGTTTTCCTCAAAAAACATAATTTTTTCTCGACTGAACAAAGAAAGACATCAACATTTTGGATGACATGGTGGTGAGTAAATTATCTGGATTTTTCTTTCCTTTAAAGTGTTTACATGCAATGCGAAATTTGGGTAATGAGCAAAAAACTACCTGTGCCGATGTTTTTTTAATGATCGTTTTATTCTTAATAAACATTATCAGTTTCTTAAGCATTCCTACTACTAACTTACATTATGGACATGTAACTAAGGTTAATAGTTGGCCTCTATGGACGCAGGGCAGTAAATTATACAGTTGCTAGATAAACAGGTGTTTCACTTTAGCTCCACTGTGTTCCAGCCATGCCAAAATACACAATATTGTCTTGAATTGCCCGATCTGCATTCAAGACCACAACGGTCTGTGTGTAGACGTCTACTGTGATGATGGGCCATCTGTGAAAGTAAATACACTTGTCCAAGAATCGCACGTAGCAAGCATGAGTCTGTTTAAATGCAACCTAGATTAGCACAATGCCAATGAACCTGCAGACCCTGAACTGAGACCACCTGCAGCGTGTAGTAAGGGGGAAATCTGAATGAATGGTAACGGATGGGCTGTACAGCCAACATGTGTGCAATTATCAAACCATTCGCCTCTCCAGGATGTGAACCACAGGATGTGGTTTTGGAGTCAGTCCAGGTAACATTTCTCAGATTTTCTGCCCGAATCCTGGATGCCGGAGTCGAGTATAATTTTTATGATCCGAATCGTTTCAACCTATCAAAGCCATTTACCAAAAATCTTTGTTTGGTTATAAATAGACGTGGTATTTGCTTACACCAAAGTTTTTGGGTTTCAGTTAGCATCTGGCTGAGATCCATCGCCCAACCCTTGAATCGTTCTTGCAGCGGCCAACTGCAGCAGACCCGAATTGTTCGAAAACACAGAGACTTCCTGAAATACGTCTGCAGTGCAAAAACATAACCGAGATGCATGCTCTACAAGTCGAAAAAGGTTACGGCTTGTGGTTTGGAAAATTACATAATGTACACTCAACACAAATATAGTGCACTGGGCGTACTTTAAACGCTGTTTTGACCGTCGGCACCGCATGGTGAAACATGCAAACTAAAGCAAGCCCGGTGCATATACGATAAACAAGAACAATAGAGCCAGATTCATCTTATTCCCGATGAAACACGCAGTCGAATATGTTGCGGTCAGCGCATGTGCATGAGTTGGCTAAGCATACGAACAAGAAGACATACTGGCTAGAGGCGGCGAGCCAGACTGTGGTTTCTCTCTCTCTGCGTCATGTTGAGTCAGTTTAGCAGTGCGGTTCATGTCAGGACATGCTTCCCAGCAGCTGGCTCAACAGGACCTCTTATGTAATAAACAGGGAATGAGAGAGAGAGAGGGAGAGAGAGATAGTAAAGATAGCAGTAAATAGGAGTGGTTAAGCTGTCCTATCTGAGGTTCAACTCCACACAGCATTAAACACAAAACAAAGAGCAGGTGCGGTGGCCAGTCGAGCACTTTTCTCAATCCTCCTAATGAATAATTACTGTTGTTACTGTAGCTCAATTAGTAGAGCATTGCAACAGCATTGCATACGTTGTGGGTTCAATCGCTGGGAATACACATCACATACTGAAGATAAAAAATGTCTTTATTGAATGCACTGTGAATAAAAGTGATTGCCAAATGCATCAAATTAAAAAAAGGACTTGGCCTTGGTTATGACTGACTAAGTTCTGTGAAAAAATCCTACGCTATCATACAGTACATACGTTGTGCAGTACATACGATCCAAGCAAATCACCATCTAAACCGTCCTGTTTAGGCAGGAAAAATATTAACCATGCAATACATAACAAAACAAAAATTAATGATTACGAATAAAAGCATTCGGGTCCAGAGTATGGGACTAAACTAAAGGCCCTGTGAACAGAAAGTCCCAATCAGCTTCTGTAATGTAACGTATTTACGAATGCAACGGAATATCGCACAAGGAACATAGTGGGTGTGGCTTGTGTTTTTCACTGTGAATTGATTGGATATAGAAAAGTAGGCATTTCATTTAGAACTGGAACTCACAGCAGACTGACAGTGGGGGGGCGTTACTGGGTCGGCCCCCGCCCAAGATGTCAAGCTGACATCATCAGAGAATGATCAGATTTTGATAAAAGTTTATGAGGGCGCAAAACTAAAAATAATAATTACCCACACACAGAAAAATTGTTTATAATGAACACTGCAATATTTCAGTAAAAACTAAGAATTGTCTGTTTTGATTTCATGGGGACTTTAAGTGACAGCAACTTTCCTTTTGCCCAAGGCATTTAGTAATCACTCCAGTCTCACTCCGGGGTACAATTTTACACTTTACTATAATGTTTCTTCACCATGTTTGTTTGTTTGTTAGTGTACCAAATGTCTGATAAAATATAATGGACAAACATTGGACAAAAGTTTTATAAGAAAAAAACATTAGTTTAATGCCATATATGTATTTTCGGAGAAACACCAAAAACTCTCTCCAAAGTTGAGATCCCTTACTGCCAAATCTCAAACACCCAAATTCAACTTCAGTAACTTTGCATAATCTCGCATTTATTTTCAATCTTGGATCAATTATAAAACTTTAACTCGAACTCAAGAAATTCCTGTGAACGCTTCGCCAGTGTCCACCTGCGCAGCCCTGCACCTACAGGCCTTATCATCTGCACACTCGAAACCTGCAGCAGCCGCAGCTGAAAGCCATCTGCTGTGGTTCGAAGGGAGCCGGACTGCCTTAACAAGTAGGCAAACTGTCAGGCAGGATTAATGCGCTACCTTAAACCTGAGTTAATAATAAATGAGATGTTTACTCATTCAGGGGGGAGCGCATAGATAACAGACCTCCAGACCCCTCCTTAAAGTGCCAAAAAGATAAATTCTGGTTAAGTGGGACCTGCCTGCTTGCATTATACCCCCATTTCCCGCCCCCTCATTACCAACAAAACAAAGGCTTTAGCCCACTTAAAAAAGGGAAAGGTCAAATTATACACTCTTTTTTTTGGTGCCTATAATGGATATGCAGCCAGTCTGCAACTATTTCCCCAACCACAGGTAGGGTCAACGATGTGGACACGCATAAAACTACAAAGCATTGCCGCTTTGAACCTTTGATATCAGAACAGTACATCGATAGGAGCGCCAATGCTAGTAATTATCCTAAACCCTGGATGATAGCAGCAAGATTTAAGTTGATTGGTCTAAGCTCACCCCGTTGTACTCGCACAATGCTTTGCTTCTACGGACGAATGGGTCGGTTTGAGTGGAGCGGCGTGGTTGAGGATCGGCCCTCTCAGCTGCTGCTGATGCAGGCAGAAAATGTGGGAAAGGACGGCAAGAGCGCCCTGAGAAAGAAGGAGAGGGTGGAAATGTCTTGCTCTTCTTTGTCTTACGCTCCTTCTTTGCATTCGCGCTGGAAGTAATGAGCCCTACAGTTCTCCACTGGGGCCTTCCCAAGACAACCCTTCTCCAGCAATTGGTTCCAAAGGGTTTAAAAAAGCCGTCTGCGGTGAAGCTGCTATCTGTCCGGGAGATTAGAAAGTAATAAAATAGATGGAGGGACAGAAAGGAGGAATAACGCTGCACATTATTTGCAAACACAAGAGAGCGGCTCGTGCGTACAGAGATTTAAAACCGCGGTGCTTCACAAATGATGTGATAATTTATACATGCACATTCCAACAGAAACACATCCGTCGTGAGCTCACAAGGATAATCGCTGTTAGAGAAATATGGATGTGTTATTAAACAGTGTTAAAAATTATACGGCTTAAAAAATGCAGGATATGAAACAACATTATAATATAATATAATATAATATAATATAATATAATAATAATAAATATTAATATACAGTACAACATATAATAAATAATACAAAAATAATGCTATTAATAATATATAAACGAACTAAATATATAAATAAATAATAACTGTATTTGTTATTGGTAATAATAATAAAAATAATTATATAAAAATAATATTAAAATAATAATAACAATAATTATAATAAAAATAATAATAATAATAATACTTATTATTATTGTTATTATTAATTATTACTAATAATAAAATATAACAATAATGATGATGATAATAATAATAATAAATTATTCTTATTATTTATTATTATTATTATTATTATTATTATTAATAATAATTGACATCAGCAACATTTAATTTAGATTTTTTTATGTAATTATTTAATTATTTTTACATGTTAAATTATTGTCTGAAAACTAGTGGCTTGTGACACCTACTCTGGTAGGTTCCCCGATAAATATACAACAAATGGGAAAAGTTTTAAGCGATTCTCTGTTTGTGTAGACCAATGGAGGAAAAACCTTAAAAAAAGTAAATTTTCGGTTTGGAGCCAATACTGGCTCAGAAATTACCCACTTTACCTTTAAAACAAAAATAATTAAGCACCAGATAGGATTTATTTTGCAGCAAAACATGTTTTAAGTCATCTGAGGTCTGGAAGATATTAATATCATGTGCATCTAGTTGCTAAGGAGCCACATTTCAAATTTACAACCCACATTTACTGCAGTTGGAAGTAACACCAGAAATGCGATGTAATGTATCTGTATAACCACTGGACAGGGTGGGGTTCTCTCAAAAAGTCTAACCATCCCAGATCTATTACCAGCAAGTACGGAGGACCTAAAACACAGGACTCTGTCTTCACATCCGGTCCACACAGCCTCAAAAGTTCACCTACCTCATCTCTAATAAAACTTGACCGCAATCTGAGAAAAGTCAATTAAAAAAAGCAAAGTCTGGATTTCCAAGCATCGGTCACCACAAAACAATTTCTTCAAAGTCCGACAGGACCTCCAGTGGGGTTTGCCGCATCTACCGCCCGCCCCTTTCACTAGCAACAGAGTTGTTTTCCTGGCAACCCCTTACAAATAAACCATTCAAAGACTGAATTACTCACCAGGAGTGAGACAGGAAAAACTTGGTTGGGCTTTTTATTCGTACATGTTACAGATTAAATCATACGCAAAGTTGCTTTGATGAAAGCTGACCTAACTCTGCTTTCTTCTGCTGTTGATGTCTGCTCAGCAGCACACGCAATCGGCATCAAACGTCAAATTATAAACTCGATCATCAAAGACAGATTTTCAAGCGTCATCTCTTGCGAACAACTGCCCCATTGCATCTCCATTCCCTCCTTGTGAGCGTGTGGTCTGCGAGAAACAGTTCTTTTATTCATATGTCTTATTTTTGGCTCCTCAATAGGGGAAGAAGGGCCCGAGATCTGCTTATACTCTGCCACGCTTCCTCTGTTCTCCAAAACAGCCGTGGCACGCCGCAGTGTGTCTGGAGAGTCTGCTGGGACAAAAAGCGAGACACTTCTCTAATGACTGCTGCGCTTGGCGCAATGAATCACTTTTTCCTGAAAACATGTCCTCTAGTCTTCCATTTGCCAAACGCTACCAAGTCAACCAGGGACCAAAAGAGCTAATACTCCAAGGTCTACCGGCTGGTATAAATCATTAAAGCACTTCCTCCTTTGAGATAATTGAGCACTTTGTATATTTCTAATAGCACAAAGCAGGAGGAATTGTTCTCTCCCTGACATTTTCACTTCTGAGTTTGTGCATTTTAAGAGATAACTTAATCTGGGTTCATTTAAGATACAATACGAAAGCATAGACAGCTGCCTTGCTACCTTCTAAGAAAACATACTAACCATTAAAAAGCACTAAAGCACCGCTGTGCTTTTCAACATTGAGTGGGAAAAAGGGACGAGCCCACCCGTTGGGTTCAAAAAATATATATTTTTATATTTGACCCAACAATGGTCAAACAAAGGATTACTCCACTTTCATAAAAACAAAATCCCTATAATTTACTCACCCCTATGTCATCTAAGATATTTAGGTTTTCTTTGTTTAGTCGAGAAGAAATTACGTTTTCGAGGAAAACATTCCAGGATTTTTCTCCATGTAGTGGATTTTAGTGGACCTCAACAATTTGCCGTATAAAATTGCAGTTTCAATGCAGCTTTAAATGGCTCGTTATTCTGATATCACAAGGAGAGCCAAATTTATATGACCTATTTTTTTGAAACTGGAAACTGTTGATGTCCACTAAAGTCCACTATATGGAGAAAAATCCTGGAATGTTTTGCCCTTAAAAACATAATTTCTTCTCGACTGAACAAAGAAAGACATAAACGTCTTGGATGACATGGGGGTGAGCAAATTATCAGATTTTTTTTAGAAAGTGGAGTATTCCTTTAAACTTTTGTTGGGTATAAACAACCTAGCAGGCTGGTCTCGTTCCTTTTTGACTTAAAGGATTAGTCAATTTTCTTAAAAAAAATCCAGATTTACTCACCATGTCATCCAAAACAATGATATCTTTCTTTGTTCAGTCGAGAAGAAATTATGTTTTTTGAGGAAAACATTCCAGGATTTTTCTTATTTTAATGAACTTTAATGGACCCCAACACTTATTAGTTTTAATGCAGTTTAAAATTGAAGTTTCAAAGGACACTAAATTATCTCAAACGAGACATAAGGGTCTTATCTAGCCAAACAATTGTCATTTTTGGCAAGAAAAATAAAAAACATGCACTTTTAAACCACAACTTCTCTTCTTTCTTCGGCTGTGTGACGCGCCAGCGTGACCTCACATAATTGCGTAATGACGTCGAAAGGTCACGTGTTACATATATGAAACGCACATTTGCGGACCTTTTTAAACAATAAACTGACACAAAGACATTAATTAATATAATTCGACATACAACAATGTCGGAACGGTCCTCTTTCTCCACACTTGTAAACACTTGGACGTAGTTTCGCATACGTCATCCGTGAACTCTTGACGTGATAACGTATTACGTGAGGTCGCGCTGGCTCGTCACACGACCGGAGATAGCCGAGAAGTTGTAGTTTAAAAGTGCATATTTTTTATTTGTCTTGCCAAAAATTATAATTGTTTCGCTATATAAGACCCTTATGCCTCATTTGAGATCGTTTAGAGTCCTTTGAAACTGCAATTTTACACTGCATTAAAACTGTTAAGTGTTGGGGTCCATTAGAGTCCATTAAAATGAGAAAATTCCTTGAATGTTTTCCTCAAAAAACATAATTTCTTCTCGACTGAACAAAGAAAGACATCAACATTTTGGATGACATGATGCTGAGTAAATGATCAAATTTTTTTAATAAAATGGACTAATCCTTTAAAGCTGGGTTGAAAATTAAAAAAAAGGATTTTTTTGAGTATATACACGCTCCCACAACTGTGAAGGGCGCTAACTGACACAAGTGTCTGTAGTTATGATATTTGTGTCATAGGGAGGCATTCACACGCCTTCAGTGACCCCTGCATTATCTGAGCAGATGAATCTCCTCCTGTCTGACAGACAATCCTGCATTTACCACTAATGCAAAACACAACTGATTTGAATTCTGTTTATATGATAATTATAATCTAATTTGATTTTTAAAATAATTAATCATTACACCGCACCCTCTCTATCCGTGTGCAAATTTTCCTCATTTTTTAAGAGACGTCTCATCTCCCATAGAGAGCTGTCTGTTTTCTCTCTGCGATTTGTTTGCCTTTTTCGCTTGCCTGTGAAAAAGCGCATCGGCGCGCAAAGAAAGCAGTTATGCGATTGAAAACCGAGCTGTCTGGGGCAAGACGTTGTGACTAACCAATTAACTCTCTCGCTTTCTCGCCTGCCTCGGTCGACTAGGGCCAGTGAGACTTGGTTGCAGTGATACGACTGGTGTCAGAGACTACATCAAAGCACGAGGCCTGGGAGAGGCCTGCTGTTACCTTTGAACATTGCAAGAGGATTGGAGGGACAGCCAGTACTCTGCAGGCTAGGCACAGATCACAGGCTATGCAGGCACAAGCACTCCGTTTCAAAAGAGCCCAGCCATCGAGCCAGTGCATGATCTTTCTCTTGTTCTCTCCATGGGAATTGTAAGATGAGTGAGATGAATAGGTATTTGCTAAAGATTTATGTAGTTTGTTGGTTAATGGGTAAAGGTATAAGATTGGGGAGGGAAAAAAATCCATAACCTCAAATAACACTCAAATGTTAGAGAGTATTATGCTTAGAAGAGTCTCTGTGGAGCTGTGGCCCATAGCCTGACGTTGCCATACTCAATTCTAGTCAGAATCTTCCCGTTTTCAAAATCTTGTGGGCGGGGCTAAGATCGGCTGGCACCCAGGCTAGTGGCCCATACAGTGGATTCGATTTGTTTTGCAATGGTATAGTGATGATCATATATAGTTATTTCTCAATCTCTTTATTGGAGTACAACTAGTACTAGTACAAATACTGAAAATGTACAGGTATATGTAGTGTTAAAAACAGAATAAAATTATAAGCTAAAGCGTCAAGTATTTTATGTAAGCTCCCCTTACACGTAAGCAATAGCAGGAACCTGCAGGATCTCTTAAACCTAAATGAAATGAAAGCCTAATTTTTAATCTAAAAAATGTGCTTTATGCCAAAGGAAGTCAGACTAATATTACTTTTTAGGAGCCATTTTGTTCTGTAAGTGTAGGGATTTTTTTTACATTTTGTGTACATATTTCCTGTACTTCCTGTTTGTATCTTAAGAAAGTAAACCTTAAAATAAACACGGATGAAATATGGATTCATTTTAAAACAACAAAGCTGGTTGTGCCCCAAGACTTTTGTACATTTCTGTATATTCTGACACACTGCACATGGTTGCTTACATGTATGTGGACAATGCAGGTTTGAATATGGCTCACAACATTTACAGATCACATTCCTACACTGTCAGAAAAAAGTTACAGTATAAGGGGCCGTTCACATGTCGCTCCTAAAAACGCATGAAAAACACTAAGTGCGTAGGTTCTTGTCACATGACCATCGGGCATTCTGAAATGTTAAAATGTTTTTAATTCGATGCGGTGCGGACGCGCCTGGAAAAAACGAGCGCGTTGTGACCACGTTGCTTCCATTATGAGCGTGCATGCTACGCGCCTACACTTGAAATAACGAACTTGAGCTTTCAAATGACGCGATATGTGGATCACCCGTCAAACTGTACCTTTTGTCGCTGGGGTGGTATAAGGTTCCATTTTGTACCTTTACAGGTATACACAACACAATACAATGTTAACCTTTTTGGGTAATTTACTGGAATTTAAAGGATTAGTCCATTTTCTTGAAAGTAAAATCCAGAAAATTTACTCACCACCATGTCATCCAAAATGTTGATGTCTTTCTTTGTTCAGTCGAGAAGAAATTATGTTTTTTGAGGAAAACATTGCAGGATTTTTCTAATTTTAATGGACTTTAATAGAGCCCAACATTTAATACTTAACTCAACACTTAACAGTTTTTCAAAGGACTATAAACAATCCCAAACGAGGCATAACGGTCTTATCTAGCGAAACGATTGTCAATTTTGACCATAAAAATAACAAATATACACTTTTAAACCACAACTTCTCGTCATAGATCCGGTCGTGATGCGCCAGCGTGACCCCACGCAATACGTCATGACGTCAAGAGGTCACAGAGGACAAACGCGAAACTCCGCCCCAGTGTTTACAAGTGTGGAGAAAGAGGACCGTTCCGACGTTGTTGTATGTCAACTGATACTAATTAATGTCTTTGTGTCAGTTTATTGTTTAAAATGGTCCGCAAATGTGCGTTTTATATATGTAACACGTGACCTCCCTACGTCACTACGCGTTTACTTGAGGTCGCGCTGGACCGGACTTAGACGAAAAGTTGTGATTTAAAAGTACATATTTTTTATTTTTCTGTCAAAAATGACAATCGTTTTGCTAGATAAGACCCTTATGCCTCGTTTGGGATCGTTTAGAGTCCTTTGAAATTCTGTTGAAAAAAACTGTTAAGTGTTGAGTTAAGTATTAAATGTTGGGCTCTATTAAAGTCCATTAAAATGAGAAAAATCCTGCAATGTTTTCCTCAAAAAACATAATTTTTTCTGGACTGAACAAAGAAAGACATGGTGGTGAGTAAATTATCTGGATTTTTCTTTTAAGAAAATGGAATATTCCTTTAAAAATGTATTTAGGTACCACTTGTAATACATTTGAACCTATCTTTGTTACTTCAAGTGTATACATTTTTATAATGCAAGATAGTATGTTAAATGCATTTCAGTTTATATTCATGCCTCTCAAAATAATACCGATTAGGACACCTATGTTTTTAAGATTATCTTAAGTACTAAAAAATAAGTATTGGTATATTATGTAGTGTGTGAAAAAAGGGCACTTTAAAGGAATAGTTAACCCAAAAATACAATTCTGTCATAATTTTCTAACTCTCATGTTGTTACAAACCTGTATAAATTTCTTTGTTCTGAAGTACACGAACGAAGATATTTTGAGGTTTGTAAATAAACCTTTAATGAGCCCCATTCACTTCCATAGTAGGAAAAAGAATACTAAGGAAGTCAATCGGGCTCATTAACGATTTGTTTACAAAACATTAGGTAAAATTAAACTGTTAGCAAAACCTTGAGAATTGGGTGGGGCCGAGGAGTTGCTGTCGCAAATACCCCCTCCCCGACAGATCTAATCTCACTCCAAACTTTTGGTAAAACTTGAGAGCCCTGAAACATAGATTTGATAATAAGAATTATGATAATGACCGTCATGTCCAAGTCAGCCGTCCCAGGAAGTAAGCTGTTACCTACAATCAGTGTGTTTGTTGTAGCCCAAGAAAAAAGATTAATATTGGAGATGATAACTCGCAACATCGTTTACTTCGGGATTTGTACCTTTTGCATATCGTTAACATGTACTAATACACACTTACACACCAAAAGAAATGTAAAATTGTGAATCAGATAATTGGTGCTCTTTAGGGTACACAATAGATCCTAAAGGTATAATATTGTACCCCAAAAGCAGCAACATATGAAGGTACAAAAATTAACCTTTGATAGTACCATCCCAGCGACCTGCTCCCTGCACTATTTCCTTTTCACTCTATTATACGATAAAACAAGACTGAAGAAATAGAAAAATTTCACAGCTGAGGTAAAATGGAAAGCCAACAAGGCGTCGGTATATTCAGTACGTCTTATACAGCGCATAAATTCATTTCTCACAGCTAGACAATGAAGTTACAAAGAGTCTGAGTCACCAAAATGCTCGAGTTTTACCTTGCTATAACAATGGGAAAGAACACGAAACAAATGCTCAATAAATCCAAAAAATTGCATAATGTGCGTATTACACAGACCTGTTAGGTGAGAAGCGGTGGCACAAAGTCATAACTGTGCGTTAAATTGGCATCTTACAGGCGGCGATTAAATTTATTAATATTCTGCAAACTGTTCTAAAATGTGGAAGCACAGATGACCTCGCTGTGTGATGAGGAAAATAACTGGAGGCTTATAAATCAAATTTTACTTAAGTGCAAGTCAGTTTGGTTTAAGGTGGTTGGTGTATTGTGAGACTTAATATACTTATTGTATATAAATATACATCTTGTTACTTTAAACTGGAATTGAATCACTTCAGACTTTCGCCTTCACTATTCGCTGCCATGTGTGCTGTTTCCCTTAATGTTTCTGTAGCAGTCGTCTAAAATCCTCAACATGTCATCATTAAACTTCAATGCCTCTCAGCCAAGCACAACTCCATTTGTTTCTTCAACTCACAGAACAAGGTTTTCGTAAAACTAAGACGTTGCAATTGTTCCAGAACAAATCGTTTTCTTCCTTTTCTCGTATTTTTAGGTGCAAGTGACTCATGGGACAATTATATTTCACTTTACCTCAGAGGAAACCGACACGTTTAACATATTCACTTTAGCATATACCACACAGTTTTAATTGAAATGGGAGCGAAACGACTTCTGCTCCTCCCTGCATTACAAAAACCAAGAAGTAAATCTAATCGTCTTGGCACAACCTGATCTTTTTCTAATCATCCGGCAAATTCTGACAGAAAGAAGGCTTAAGTGGGCGAGGGTGTGCGAAACAGTTTATTAACACGGACGATTATCGAGTTAAGCAGAATGGAGAGAGAGAACGGAGAAAAAAACGATCCGGCAATTTGCTGGCTCCGTAGACTCTCATCTCCGGCAAAAAATGTGGAAAGGACTCCCAGGCCCACAATAAAAGGAGAATACTCTGGTTCACGCCCGCCAATTAAAAAGATAATTATGCAAATGTAGCATTTACTGAGTCAGCGAGTGGGCAGCCGGAGCGGCAGAGGGGGCGGCGGCCAGAGGAGTGGGTTTTGACGCAAGTGTGCAGACATAAAAATCTCTAACGCGAATGCACGTGGGTAATTCTCGTTCACACCCACAACCTTTAATTACCTCAAACAAAAAAATTACAAGCATGCTAAAAAAACGGTATTAAATGTCATTTAGCATGCAAGCCCCTCCCACTCCGTCATCTTTAAATGACGGCCACCACCTATTGCAACTGTTAGTTTTCTAAAGAGGTGCATGCGTTAGATTGCATTGTCTCGACTGCGTTTAACATATCAATAAAACAAGCAGATAAGTTGGCGAATGTTATACACGTGGTACTTCATTAAACCGAAAACGGTTGAAAAGACTAGCTTGTTGACAAGCTCGCTATAACTGATTACCGGTAAAAGCACTTTCAGAGTGAAAAGAACTGCTTTTGATTTAAAGGGCTCACCACTTCACAGATTCTTAAGCTTCAAGAGTGACGCTCCAAGAGTCTCGGCATGCTAATCACTCTGAAATGTAAATGAAACATGAAGAACTGAGGATTTCAATACAATGCTGTTTAAAGGAAACAAAATGAAAAGGTTTGTACCTGCTATCACTATACCTCTCTCAAACGAAGCAAAGCGTAAAACAAGCGTAGAAACATAACAGTGTTGTCAATTTGGAAATAAACATCAAACGCATCAGTAACTGGTGGATTAAACCAGGCCCAGTGTAGTAGTTTATTTCAGTACTCTTAGCTTGAACAATCGAAGAGCTCAGATGCAAAACCTTCTACGTGCGTCTGAAATGTTTTCTTGTAAATGAGCTTTTTTTATTGAGCTCTTAACAGTTTCTGCCAACAAAGCAGTATCAAACAAAGTTTGATGAACTTTTTCATTTGATAAACGTATAATACGTGCCAAAAGCATTCGGATACCCTTAATATAAAATTTTTGATGGAAGTGGCGTTTATAGACAGTTTCAGCAGTGACAACATAAACAAACGTCTTTAATGAAACAAACGTAACTACCGGTAAACTTCAAAGAATCAATAACAATAGAGTCATTTAAGAGTAGTTTATTTCTGATCACAAGCTAAATAAATAACAAGTAGATTACCTTACTTCAAATCATAGCTAAACACATCAAAAATGACACTGACTGAGCTAACGTTACTGTGTAAATTTAATGTATACAATGTTAACTACAGATCAGCTGCCAAACCTCTTCACATAGCGGTGATCCATTACTAGGACTGTAACGATTCATCGTGCAAATGCGCGTTTTCTCAATGAATGAATTTCGGTTAAATGCCGCCACATCCAAAAGCCAGAGGGCGCTCTCGTGCAGAAACTCAAATTGTGCCACAGGAGAATATTTATGTCGCCATTCTCTAGATTGTTTCAGGTATTTTCATGATAATAAAGAATATTTTGAATGATTTTGTTTAACGAGTGTTGCTTTTTTAAATGCACGTTATAAACGACTCCGACTCATAATTATTTTAGATTGATAAAGACTGACCAAAACGCCATAGTACATGCAAAAGCTGCGGATTAAACACAGAATCGCAGCCTTGCGATTCAGAATCGATTTTAGACAGGTTTTTTTTAATGGGACACGCGATTGATCGCTACAGCCCTATCCATTACAGTGCATTCACACAGGCTTGGCTGAACCCAAACCCAAAGAGACAATGGACAAGAAATAGAAAACAACGATGAGAAAACAAAATATAAAATGACACGATAAAGTAAGTCACGCCACAGACACCAATAACCATTGATAGAAATTCGTATTGGGATGGACGGAAAATACATTCGTCTTCAGAGACACGAAAAAACAGCGGAAATTCGTGTAAGCAAACACAAAAATGAGACTGGGTTGGTCTGAAGCATGGCCTACAGCCAATCACAGTGGCCGCAATACATGCTCCGGTCTTGCATAAATGTAATAAGCTGGCTCGCACAAGGTGATCTGATTGGCTGACGCACGCATTGGTGCTTGAGGAGATGAGAAATGTTAAACTCGGGTGTGCCTCATATATCTTAAAAAGTGAAGTCTCTGTCTCTTTGATCGCCGCCTGGTGGCTGGCTGTGGTACAAGTCATAAACTCCGCCCTCTCCATGCAAACAAACGGGACTCTGCTCTAAATAAAAAAAATATTTACACTTCCAATAAAATTTTTCGAAAGATGGTTTTGGTCCATGAAGGTAGTTGTTATCACCCTTATATATGTTAATTTTTTTTTTTTTGTGATAATTTAAATTTTAGCTAGTAATTTGATGCTGTAGAAATGGAGCGTGCCGTTATGATTGGCGTGGTTGAATTGGGTGCGCGAGCGTTTGGGCAAAAGTTTGATACCGCGGCTCCGCCTCTGGCTCCACTCACAATTCGTTCTGCGCATACCTTGGCTCCAGACTGGTGTTTTTACATAACTTCTGCATTGAGCAACGGCAGTGATGCAATGGTGACGGATCCAGTTCGGAAAGCATGACGTCACCCATTAAAAGTAAATAAAAAGCGTTAATGCTTACGCAGCATGTGAATGTTACCATTATTGTAATCTCCCCTTGTCATTAGGAAACCAAAATATGTGTTATTTTCTGCAAGGTTTTTGTTCCAGAGTTCAGTTTAGCCAAAGTTAAGGAAGTTATGTTCCGTCCAGACACGTAACTGTCACAACACGCATGGGTCCGATGAAAGGGAATCTAACCCCCATTAATTGTACCCAAACCAATCCCTAACCCCAACAAAGTACATCTACGTGAGGGTACAGTCTGAAAGGTAGCACAAAATGTCAGTACATGGGCACCACAGGACATGCTTACCAGAAACACAACTTAAGCTTCCAGCAGATTGACCTCCAATCCGCTAAGAATGAACCGTAGATAAAGACATGCTTACAGCCCACTGCGCACCTGACACTTGGTACCAACCGTCACCCCAAGTGGGGATTGGACAAAGGTCGCATCTGAACTATGGGAAAGCAGTTCATGTTGTGGGGACGAGGGCAGACCTTCTTGAGTATGGTTGAGTCATTTGGGAACTAACCGAAAAAGCCAGAATGTAGCTCCAGGATCTGGATTGGAGATGAGGGTTTTATAGTAGTCTAAAAAATAGTCAGCAGCTAATTGAATTCTAATGCAGTCATCTTTAACGTGTTAAATGGCACCCAGCACTGTTCTACCTTGACATATGGGTCGTATGTTAAATATCAGAGGCGGTAATTACACGGGGCATTAGGAATTATTAGGTAACACTTAAAGCTGGCATCCGTTTCCACCGCTGTCACAACACAGCCGAGTGATTCTGAACTGGGGCTTGCGGATGATGTAACAGAGGACAATCGTGCACCCTCACCTCACACCTTCAATCCAAAGTCTCATTGACTGTAATTAGCGGTTTCTACCTGCAGCGGGTGAGAGGGATCCAAGTCATTAACGTATGACTCACGCTTAAAAGTGCGGAAACACCCCGGACTGCTGCTTATGTCTTATATAAACGTGTATGTACAACACTTCCCTATTTTGAACCGTCAATGTCGCTCTAATAAAAAGACAGCTGTACTTCTGGCTCCGCATTAGAAGAAGGTTTTGAGATCATCCGTATTCTCTATATCCCACACTGGGGGAGAGCTTACAGAAGTCAGCGCTAACGCATTTCTGTTTGATGTTGGGTTGTACGGGGGTTCACACAGCGCGCTTAGATCAGCTTCCTTTCTGCAGAGGTGGAATCTTCTACCTGGCAATTGAGCATCAGTTCAGAAAGCTGATGTTATAAGTTCACGGCCTTTGGAGATGGCATGAATTGTCTTAAAATTAATGCAATGTACGTTAAATGGGAAGTTCATGCTAACAGTGATTAATTGTTGGGGGTCGCCAAGTTGTTGTACCACCAACAATCTCATTATTAATCAATCGCATTGTAAGGCACCACACAGAAACAACAGCTTCCAAAATCTTTTCCCCTCTGGATGCTTATCTGATAATACAGCCGAGGATCCTCCACAAATAAAGTTCTGCCTATGTCTTTGAGTCTGCTTCCCTCCTCCTTCACGGCACGGCTACATCTCAACACGTCTTTTTTAAAGCATTAACACGGGCTCTAGGCTATCGAAGTCTCCAATTACACCAGCTTTTGCAGTCTCTAATTGAGGCCCTTTGGTGTGAATTTGTTCTATTACCCAGGCCTGATAGGGAAATGAAGACAACATGGTTAAGGAGCCCTACGCCGCTGTACAGAGGGATTTCTGGCATTAATATCGTCTGAGGGTGCGCCCAAGCTCTCACTCTGAAAACGGCCCCTCCTGGAGTGATAATCCGTATTTTGTTGCCGTGGATGATTATAAAAGCCGAGTGAGTCAGGCACCAGCTCTGCGTGATGAGAGAGAAAGAGAGAATTACAGAGAAAATAAAGCAGCTATTTGAGTCGAATGTTAAGGAGTGGATAAACTCACCCTGGTTAAAGATCGGCACCATCCTACCTGGAGCCAAAAATTAAAACCTGACGTTTCTGTCAATGTTTTGTGAACACAATAGGCGTGTTTCAATTACAGCGATAATGAGAGTCATTAAAAGGGACAGTACACATAAAAATTTGAATTTCGTTTTTATTTAAAGGTGCAGGGTGTAATTAGGGGTCAAGCACCGAAGGTGCTGAGACACCTATTGTAATTGTTAGTATTATTATTAGGGGTCAAGCACCGAAGGTGCTGAGACACCTATTGTAATTGTTAGTATTATTATTAGGGGTCAAGCACCGAAGGTGCTGAGACACCTATTGTAATTGTTAGTATTATTAGGGGTCAAGCACCGAAGGTGCTGAGACACCTATTGGAATTGTACTTTTTTCTTCTTCTTAGCCATTGGTGTCTATGGCAGCCCTATGAACCGTACATAGGAAAATGATGAAATTTGGCACAGTTGTAGTGGTGGTCATAAATAGTCATGTGGCCAAAAATGGGGTCTCTAGCAGTAACTCTATAGCGCCACCATCATCTCAAAAATTCAATGTTCAAATGGTTATAACTCATGATCCATTTGCTCTATGAAAATTCTACTTAGTACACGTGATTGCTCTCCTCATGCTTATTGTTTTTAATACCTTACAGTAAGACTCCACCCATTACAGTAGCGGCCATTTTGAAATGTACAGTATTTCGTTTTTTCGCTACTCCTCCTTCAAATTTGGTTCAATTCTTATGAGATTTGGCACATGTGATCTTTGGAGTGAGCCGCATAGAAATGACTGAACAGAATTTTGATATTTTTCTTTATTTAAAAGTAATTAATGCGTGAACTTAACGAGATTGACGCAAAATTGGTTCTGAAGCTGTATCTCGGTCATTCTTTGATCAATCGAGATGAAATTTGGTACGCTTCATGTCGACCATGAACTGGAGGTCCATGCCAAATTTGGTGACAGCGCCACCTATGGGTCATGAGATAGTAAAAAAGGCTATTTTTGCGCATAACTTCTGAATCGTTTGTCAGAAAATTATGATATTGGTGTCTACGGATTCCTTACCTCATGCCGCATCTGTCGATGTGTATTATGCCGGGTTTGACCGAACCGCCTGTCCGCCATTTTGAAATTTGTCATAAATTGTTATAACTTTTGAAGTATTGGATATATTGGCGCAAAAATCTGTAGGAAGCTTTGGCATGATGTCCTGATTGTATCTGGGAAGTCAGAATACAGCGCCACCTAGGGGTTATAAACTATAACAGTTCTTATAGAACTGCTCATAACTTCTGAATACTTTGTCGGATATTAATTTTCTTTGTGAAATTGTATTCACTGGTTTATGCGGATTGCAACGATACCTCGTTTGTCATTTTCCATCATTCTGTTCATGTGTTATTGTAAGGCATATGGTAAATGATTTTTTCGCTACTCCTTTTACAAATTTTGTTTATTTTATGCCAGGTTCTGCTCGTATAATGTTTGGAGCAATCCGCACAGAAATGACTGAACAGATTTTTCTTGCACCTAGGAATTTTTTTGAGAAAAACCTCTGTAAAGTTGATCGTCCCTGTGATGTTGTCTATTTGTCATAGTTAATTACTTTATATTACATTTTATAGCGTTACTCTACGGAATGTTCTTCTTGTCTTCAATCTCACTTGAGCTTTTTGATTCTCATATACATTGTATTTCTGTGATTTCTGCTCTGCGGTGTCATTTCTACATCTTTGGTGATTGGCATATGTCAATGCTTGCATTTCTGTAATCTCTTTCCTGCTGCCCCTTGAGCTGTGTCTGCTGAGTGGCGCATCCACTAAGTCGTATGCATAGAGATCCTGAGTTCATGGGTTCGAATCCCACCTGAGGCAGGTGTTAATTTCTTCTATTAAAGTTTTGTTCTTTCCCACCTATTCTTCTTGACCTGTCTGTAGTTCACATATGTTCTATTTTTGCCATGTTTTCTGTTGCTGCTCTGCACTGCGGTGGTTCTGCTCTGTCATTGCAACGCTTTGGGTACTTGCTGCGCTTTGTGTTCTTGATGCACCTTGGGTGGTCAGTGAGCATTGGGTGATTGATACCTTCTATGTTGCTTGCTGTGCTTTGGGTGCTCATTGCGCTAAAGGTGCTTGGCCCCGAATCGCTGCTTGCAGCTATATTTAGGGGTCAAGCACCGAAGGTGCTGAGACACCTATTGTTTTTGTTAGTATTATTATTAGGGGTCAAGCACCGAAGGTGCTGAGACACCTATTGCAATTGTTAGTATTATTATTATTATTAGGGGTCAAGCACCGAAGGTGCTGAGACACCTATTGTAATTGTTAGTATTATTATTATTATTATTATTATTCTGCTTCTTCTTCTTAGCCATAGGCGTCTATGGCAGCCCTATGAACCGTACATAGGAAAATGATGAAATTTGGCACAGTTGTAGTGGTGGTCTTAAAAAGTCATGTGACCAAAAATGGGGTCTCTAGTACTAACTCTATAGCGCCACCAGCAGTTCAAAAATTCAATGTTCAAAGGGTTATAACTTCTGATCCGCTTGATCTATGAAAATTCTACTTAGTACACGTGATTGCTCTCCTCATGCTTGTTGATTTTAATACCTTACAGTAAAACTCCACCCATTACAGTAGCGGCCATTTTGAAATGTACAGTATTCCATTTTTTCGCTACTCCTCCTTCAAATGTTGTTCAATTCTTATGAGATTTGGCACAGATGATCTTTGGAGTAAGCCGCATAGAAATGACTGAACAGAATTTTGATATTTATCTTTGTTCAAAAGTAATAAATGCGCAAACTTAACAAGGTTGACGCAAAAATGGTTCTGAAGCTGTAGCTCAGTCATTCTTTGATCAATTGAAATGAAATTTGGTACACTAAATGTGGACCATGAACTTGGGGTCCATGCCAAATTTGGTGACAGCGCCACCTATGGGTCATGAGATAATAAAATAGGCTATTTTTGCCCATAACTTCTGAACTGTTTGTCAGAAAATTATGATCTTGATGTCTATGGATTGCTTACCTCATGCCGCATCTGTCGATGTGTATTATGCCGGGTTTGACCGAACCGCCTGTCCGCCATTTTGAAATTTCACATAATTTGTTATATTTTTGGAAATATTGGACATATCCGCGCAAAAATTAGTAAGGAGCTTCGACATGATGTCCTGAAGGTACCTGGGAAGTCAGAGTACAGCGCCACCTAGAGGTTATAAACTATAACAGTTCTTATGGAACTGCTTATAACTTCTGATTACTTTGTCTGATATTATATTTTTGCCATCTTTACTGTTGTTGCTCCGCACTGCAGTGGTTCTGCTCTGCATTTGCTTTGCTTCGGGTTCGGGCTCTGTATTGCGCGCTTTCTGCGCTTTGCGCATTTGCTGCGTTGTGCCGTTTTTGCTGTGCTTTGGGTGCTCATTGCGCTGAAAGTGCTTGACCCCGTATCGCTGCTTGCAGCTATATTTATTATTATTATTATTATTCTGCTTCTTCTTCTTCTTCTTAGCCATAGGCGTCTATGGCAGCCCTATGAACCGTACATAGGAAAATGATGAAATTTGGCACAGTTGTAGTGGTGGTCTTAAAAAGTCATGTGACCAAAAATGGGGTCTCTAGTACTAACTCTATAGCGCCACCAGCAGTTCAAAAATTCAATGTTCAAAGGGTTATAACTTCTGATCCGCTTGATCTATGAAAATTCTACTTAGTACACGTGATTGCTCTCCTCATGCTTGTTGATTTTAATACCTTACAGTAAAACTCCACCCATTACAGTAGCGGCCATTTTGAAATGTACAGTATTCCATTTTTTCGCTACTCCTCCTTCAAATGTTGTTCAATTCTTATGAGATTTGGCACAGATGATCTTTGGAGTAAGCCGCATAGAAATGACTGAACAGAATTTTGATATTTATCTTTGTTCAAAAGTAATAAATGCGCAAACTTAACAAGGTTGACGCAAAAATGGTTCTGAAGCTGTAGCTCAGTCATTCTTTGATCAATTGAAATGAAATTTGGTACACTAAATGTGGACCATGAACTTGGGGTCCATGCCAAATTTGGTGACAGCGCCACCTATGGGTCATGAGATAATAAAATAGGCTATTTTTGCCCATAACTTCTGAACTGTTTGTCAGAAAATTATGATCTTGATGTCTATGGATTGCTTACCTCATGCCGCATCTGTCGATGTGTATTATGCCGGGTTTGACCGAACCGCCTGTCCGCCATTTTGAAATTTCACATAATTTGTTATATTTTTTGAACTATTGGACATATCCGCGCAAAAATTAGTAAGGAGCTTCGACATGATGTCCTGAAGGTACCTGGGAAGTCAAATACAGCGCCACCTAGGGGTTATAAACTATAACAGTTCTCATGGAACTGCTTGTAACTTCTGAATACTTTGTCTGATATTAATTTCTTTGTGAAATTGTATTCACTGGTTTATGCCGATTGCAACGATGCCTCGTTTGTCATTTTCCAACATTCTGTTCATGTGTTATTGTAAAGCATATGGTAGATTATTTTTTCGCTACTCCTTTTACAAATGTTGTTTATTTTATGCCAGGTACTGCTCGTATAATGTTTGGAGCAATCCGCACAGAAATGACCGAACAGATTTTTGATATTCTGTTCTCTTTCTTAGAAATACCACTCCAAAGTTGACCGTGCCTGTGACGTTGTCTATTTGTCATAGTAAATTAATGTGACTGTATATTACATTGTATAGCATTACTATACAGAATGATGTTCTTGTCTTCAATCTCATTTGAGCTTTTTGATTCCCATATACATTGTATTTCTGATAGTTCTGCTCTGCACTGTCAGTTCTGCATCTGTGTTGATTGGCACACGTCAATCCTTGAAGCACCTAAGCTGTTTTTTGCTGCACTTTGAGCTGTGTTAGCTGAGTTGCGCATCTGGTTAACCACATGCCATGAGATTCTGAGGTCATGGGTTCAAACCCCATGTGCAGTGATATTTTGTCTTAACTTTTTTCTCACTTAAGTTTTGTGATTTTCATACAATACATTGTATTTCAGTTATTTGTGCTCTCTGTTGTTATTTCTGCACGTTTGGTAATTGCTGGATATCAATGTTTACAGCTCTAAATCTCTATTCTATAGCTTGGACACACCAACTCAGTGGTTTAATCGTTTACTCAGTGGCGCATGCGGTTAGTGCGTTGCTTTGGGAACCTGAGGTCATGGGTTCGAATCCCAGCTCTTACTTTCACTTATTGAGATTTCCTTTTGTGTTCCCTTTAACACGTTCTTCTCGACCTGTCTGGTTTTCCACACGTGTTATATTTTTGCCATCTTTACTGTTGTTGCTCCGCACTGCAGTGGTTCTGCTCTGCATTTGCTTTGCTTCGGGTTTGGGCTCTGTATTGCGCGCTTTCTGCGCTTTGCGCATTTTCTGCGTCGTGTGGTTTTTGCTGTGCTTTGGGTGCTCATTGCGCTGAAGCTGCTTGACCCCGCGTTGCTGCTTGCAGCTATATTTAGGGGTCAAGCACCGAAGGTGCTGAGACACCTATTGGAATTGTACTTTTTTCTTCTTCTTAGCCATTGGTGTCTATGGCAGCCCTATGAACCGTATGTAGGAAAATGATGAAATTTGGCACAGTTGTAGTGGTGGTCATAAATAGTCATGTGGCCAAAAATGGGGTCTCTAGCAGTAACTCTATAGCGCCACCATCATCTCAAAAATTCAATGTTCAAATGGTTATAACTCATGATCCATTTGCTCTATGAAAATTCTACTTAGTACACGTGATTGCTCTCCTCATGCTTATTGTTTTTAATACCTTACAGTAAGACTCCACCCATTACAGTAGCGGCCATTTTGAAATGTACAGTATTTCGTTTTTTCGCTACTCCTCCTTCAAATTTGGTTCAATTCTTATGAGATTTGGCACATGTGATCTTTGGAGTGAGCCGCATAGAAATGACTGAACAGAATTTTGATATTTTTCTTTATTTAAAAGTAATTAATGCGTGAACTTAACGAGATTGACGCAAAATTGGTTCTGAAGCTGTATCTCGGTCATTCTTTGATCAATCGAGATGAAATTTGGTACGCTTCATGTCGACCATGAACTGGGGGTCCATGCCAAATTTGGTGACAGCGCCACCTATGGGTCATGAGATAGTAAAAAAGGCTATTTTTGCACATAACTTCTGAATCGTTTGTCAGAAAATTATGATATTGGTGTCTACGGATTCCTTACCTCATGCCGCATCTGTCGATGTGTATTATGCCGGGTTTGACCGAACCGCCTGTCCGCCATTTTGAAATTTGTCATAAATTGTTATAACTTTTGAAGTATTGGATATATTGGCGCAAAAATCGGTAGGAAGCTTTGGCATGATGTCCTGATTGTATCTGGGAAGTCAGAATACAGCGCCACCTAGGGGTTATAAACTATAACAGTTTTTATAGAACTGCTCATAACTTCTGAATACTTTGTCGGATATTAATTTTCTTTGTGAAATTGTATTCACTGGTTTATGCCGATTGCAACGATACCTCGTTTGTCATTTTCCATCATTCTGTTCATGTGTTATTGTAAGGCATATGGTAAATGATTTTTTCGCTACTCCTTTTACAAATTTTGTTTATTTTATGCCAGGTTCTGCTCGTATAATGTTTGGAGCAATCCGCACAGAAATGACTGAACAGATTTTTCTTGCACCTAGGAATTTTTTTGAGAAAAACCTCTGTAAAGTTGATCGTCCCTGTGATGTTGTCTATTTGTCATAGTTAATTACTTTATATTACATTTTATAGCGTTACTCTACGGAATGTTCTTCTTGTCTTCAATCTCACTTGAGCTTTTTGATTCTCATATACATTGTATTTCTGTGATTTCTGCTCTGCGGTGTCATTTCTACATCTTTGGTGATTGGCATATGTCAATGCTTGCATTTCTGTAATCTCTTTCCTGCTGCCCCTTGAGCTGTGTCTGCTGAGTGGCGCATCCACTAAGTCGTATGCATAGAGATCCTGAATTCATGGGTTCGAATCCCACCTGAGGCAGGTGTTAATTTCTTCTATTAAAGTTTTGTTCTTTCCCACCTATTCTTCTTGACCTGTCTGTAGTTCACATATGTTCTATTTTTGCCATGTTTTCTGTTGCTGCTCTGCACTGCGGTGGTTCTGCTCTGTCATTGCAACGCTTTGGGTACTTGCTGCGCTTTGTGTTCTTGATGCACCTTGGGTGGTCAGTGAGCATTGGGTGATTGATACCTTCTATGTTGCTTGCTGTGCTTTGGGTGCTCATTGCGCTAAAGGTGCTTGGCCCCGAATCGCTGCTTGCAGCTATATTGGTCATTGTTTCTGTTAGTAAATTTTTCTTCTTCCCCAATGGGAGTCTATGGCAGCCCTATGAAGCGTATGTAGGAAAATGATGAAATTTGGCATAGTTGTAGTGGTGGTCATAAATAGTCATGTGGCCAAAAATGGGGTCTCTAGCAGTAACTCTATAGCGCCACCATTATCTCAAAAATTCAATATTCAAATGGTTATAACTCATGATCCATTAGATCTATGAAAATTCTACTTAGTGCATGTGATTGCTCTCATCCCGCTTATTGAATTTGATACTTTACATTAAGACTCCACCCATTACAGTAGTGGCCATTTTGAAATGTACAGTATTTCGTTTTTTCGCTACTCCTCCTTCAAATGTGGTTCAATTCTTATGAGATTTGGCACAGGTGATCTTTGGAGTCAGCCGCATAGAAATGACTGAACAGAATTTTGATATTTTTTTTATTCAAAAGTTAATAATGCGTGAACTTAACGAGATTGACGCAAAATTGGTTCTGAAGCTGTAGCTCGGTCATTCTTTGATCAATCGAGATGGAATTTGGTACACTTCATGTCGACCATGAACTGTGGGTCCATGCCAAATTTGGTGACAGCGCCACCTATGGGTCATGAGATATGAAAAAAGGCTATTTTTGCCATAATCTACTGAATCGTTTGTCAGAAAATTATGATCGTGGTGTCTACGGATTCCTTGGCTCATGCCGCATCTGTCTATATGTATTATGCCGGCTTTGACCGAATCGCCTGTCCGCCATTTTGAAATTTGTGATAATTTGCTATAACTTTTGAAGTATCGGATATATCGGGGCAAAAATCGGTAGGGAGCTTCGGCATGATGTCCTGAGGAAATCAGAGAATAGCGCCACCTAGGGGTTATAAACTATAACAGTTCTTATAGAACTGCTTATAACTTCTGAATTCTTTGTATGGCATGTAAGCTCTTTTCTGCTGCTCCTTGAGCTGTGTCTGCTGAGTGGCACATCTGTCTAAGTCGTATGCATAGAGATCCTGAGTTCATGGGTTTGAATCCAGCCTGAGGCAGGTGTTAGTTTCTTCTATTAAAGTTTTGTTCTTTCCCACCTATTCTTCTTGACCTGTCTGTAGTTCACATATGTTCTATTTTTGCCATGTTTTCTGTTGCTGCTCTGCACTGCGGTGGTTCTGCTCTGTCATTGCAACGCTTTGGGTACTTGCTGCGCTTTGTGTTCTTGATGCACCTTGGGTGGTCAGTGAGCATTGGGCTTATTGATACCTTCTATGTTGCTTGCTGTGCTTTGGGTGCTCATTGCGCTAAAGGTGCTTGGCCCCGAATCGCTGCTTGCAGCTATATTTATTATTATTATTATTCTGCTTCTTCTTCTTCTTCTTAGCCATAGGCGTCTATGGCAGCCCTATGAACCGTACATAGGAAAATGATGAAATTTGGCACAGTTGTAGTGGTGGTCTTAAAAAGTCATGTGAGCAAAAATGGAGTCTCTAGTACTAACTCTATAGCGCCACCAGCAGTGCAAAAATTCAATGTTCAAAGGGTTATAACTTCTGATCCGCTTGATCTATGAAAATTCTACTTAGTACACGTGATTGCTCTCCTCATGCTTGTTGCTTTTAATACCTTACAGTAAAACTCCACCCATTACAGTAGCGGCCATTTTGAAATATACAGTATTCCATTTTTTCGCTACTCCTCCTTCAAATGTTGTTCAATTCTTATGAGATTTGGCACAGATGATCTTTGGAGTAAGCCGCATAGAAATGACTGAACAGAATTTTGATATTTATCTTTGTTCAAAAGTAATAAATGCGCAAACTTAACGAGGTTGACGCAAAAATGGTTCTGAAGCTGTAGCTCAGTCATTCTTTGATCAATTGAAATGAAATTTGGTACACTTCATGTGGACCATGAACTTGGGGTCCATGCCAAATTTGGTGACAGCGCCACCTATGGGTCATGAGATAATAAAATAGGCTATTTTTGCCCATAACTTCTGAACTGTTTGTCAGAAAATTATGATCTTGATGTCTATGGATTGCTTACCTCATGCCGCATCTGTCGATATGTATTATGCCGGGTTTGACCGACACACATCTTTCCGACATTTTGAAATTTGTCATAAATTTTTATATCTTTTGAACTATTGGACATATCCGCTGCAAAAATCAGTAGGGAGATTCAGCATGATGTCCTTGAAGGTACCTTGGAAGTCAGAGTACTAGCGCCACCTAGGGGTTATAAACTATAACAGTTCTTATGGAACTGCTTATAACTTCTGAATACTTTGTCTGATATTAATTTCTTTGTGAAATTGTATTCACTGGTTTATGCCGATTGCAACGATACCTCGTTTGTCATTTTCCAACATTCTGTTCATGTGTTATTGTAAAGCATATGGTAGATGATTTTTTCGGCTACTCCTTTTTACAAATTTTGTTTATTTTATGCCAGGTACTGCTCGTATAATGTTTGGAGCAATCCGCACAGAAATGACCTGAACAGATTTTTGATATTCTGTTCTCTTTTCTTAGAAATACCACTCCAAAGTTGACCGTGCCTGTGACGTTGTCTATTTGTCATAGTAAATTAATGTGACTGTATATTACATTGTATAGCATTACTATACAGAATGATCTTCTTGTCTTCAATCTCACTTGAGCTTTTTGATTCTCATATACATTGTATTTCTGTTAGTTCTGCTCTGCACTGTCAGTTCTGCATCTGTGTTGATTGGCATATGTCAATCCTTGCAGCACCTAAGCTGTTTTTTGCTGCCCTTTGAGCTGTGTTAATTGAGTTGCGCATCTGGTTGACCACATGCCATGAGATTCTGAGGTCATGGGTTTGAATCCCATGGCCTGTGATATTTTGTCTTAACTTTTTTCTCACTTAAGTTTTGTGATTTTCATACTATACATTGTATTTCAGTTATTTGTGCTCTCTGTTGTCATTTCTGCACGTTTGGTAATTGCTGGATATCAATGTTTACAGCTCTAAATCTCTATTCTATAGCTTGGACACACCAACTCAGTGGTTTAATCGTTTACTCAGTGGCGCATGCGGTTAGTGCGTTGCTTTGGGAACCTGAGGTCATGGGTTCGAATCCCAGCTTTTACTTTCACTTATTGAGATTTCCTTTTGTGTTCCCTTTAACACGTTCTTCTCGACCTGTCTGGTTTTCCACACGTGTTATATTTTTGCCATCTTTACTGTTGTTGCTCCGCACTGCAGTGGTTCTGCTCTGCATTTGCTTTGCTTCGGTTCGGGCTCTGTATTGCGCGCTTTCTGCGCTTTTGCGCATTTGCTGCGTCGTGCCGTTTTTGCTGTGCTTTGGGTGCTCATTGCGCTGAAGGTGCTTGACCCCGTATCGCTGCTTGCAGCTATATTTCTGCTTCTTCTTCTTCTTAGCCATAGGCGTCTATGGCAGCCCTATGAACCGTACATAGGAAAATGATGAAATTTGGCACAGTTGTAGTGGTGGTCTTAAAAGTCATGTGACCAAAAATGGGGTCTCTAGTACTAACTCTATAGCGCCACCAGCAGTTCAAAAATTCAATGTTCAAAGGGTTATAACTTCTGATCCGCTTGATCTATGAAAATTCTACTTAGTACACGTGATTGCTCTCCTCATGCTTGTTGATTTTAATACCTTACAGTAAAACTCCACCCATTACAGTAGCGGCCATTTTGAAATGTACAGTATTCCATTTTTTCGCTACTCCTCCTTCAAATGTTGTTCAATTCTTATGAGATTTGGCACAGATGATCTTTGGAGTGAGCCGCACAGAAATGACTGAACAGAATTTTGATATTTATCTTTGTTCAAAAGTAATAAATGCGCAAACTTAACGAGGTTGACGCAAAAATGGTTCTGAAGCTGTAGCTCAGTCATTCTTTGATCAATTGAAATGAAATTTGGTACACTTCATGTGGACCATGAACTTGGGGTCCATGCCAAATTTGGTGACAGCGCCACCTATGGGTCATGAGATAATAAAATAGGCTATTTTTGCCCATAACTTCTGAACTGTTTGTCAGAAAATTATGATCTTGATGTCTATGGATTGCTTACCTCATGCCGCATCTGTCGATGTGTATTATGCCGGGTTTGACCGAACCGCCTGTCCGCCATTTTGAAATTTCACATAATTTGTTATATTTTTGGAAATATTGGACATATCCGCGCAAAAATTATAAGGAGCTTCGACATGATGTCCTGAAGGTACCTGGGAAGTCAGAGTACAGCGCCACCTAGGGGTTATAAACTATAACAGTTCTTATGGAACTGCTTATAACTTCTGAATACTTTGTCTGATATTATATTTTTGCCATCTTTACTGTTGTGCTCCGCACTGCAGTGGTTCTGCTCTGCATTTGCTTTGCTTCGGGTTCGGGCTCTGTATTGCGCGCTTTCTGCGCTTTGCGCACATGCTGCGTCGTGCCGTTTTTGCTGTGCTTTGGGTGCTCATTGCGCCGAAGGTGCTTGACCCCGTATCGCTGCTTGCAGCTATATTTATTATTATTATTCTGCTTCTTCTTCTTAGCCATTGGTGTCTATGGCAGCCCCTATGAACCATACACAGGAAAATGATAAATTTGGCACAGTTGTAGAGGTGGTCCTGAAAGTCCAGTGCCCAAAATGGGGTCTCTAGCTATTACTCTATAGCGCCACCAGCAGTGCCAAAAATTCAATGTTCAAATGGTTATAACTTCATGATCCGCTGATCTATGAAAATTCTACTTAGTACACGTTGATTGCTCTCCTCATGCTTGTTGCTTTTAATACCCTACAGTAAACTCCACCCATTACAGTAGCGGCCATTTTGAAATGTACAGTATTTCGTTTTTTTTCGCTACTCCTCCTTAAATTGGTTCAATTCTTATGAGATTTGGCACATGTGATCTTTGGAGTGAGCCGCATAGAAATGACTGAACAGAATTTTGATATTTTTCTTTATTTAAAGTATTCATGCGTGAACTTAAACGAGATTGACGCAAAATTGTTCTGAAGCTGTATCTCGGTCATTCTTTGATCAATCGAGATGAAATCTTGGTACGCTTCAAGTCGACCATGAAATGGGGGTCCATGCCAAATTTGGTGACAGCGCCACCTATGGGTCATGAGATAGGAAAAAAGGCTATTTTTGCGCATAACTTCTGAATCGTTTGTCAGAAAATTATGATATTTGTGTCTACGGATTCCTTACCTCATGCCGCATCTGTCGATGTGTATTATGCCGGGTTTGACCGAACCGCCCTGTCCGCCATTTTGAAATTCGTCATAAATTGTTATAACTTTTGAAGTACTTTGGATATATTGGCGCAAAAATCGGTAGGAAGCTTCGGCATGATGTCCTGATTGTATCTGGGAAGTCAGAATACAGCGCCACCTAGGGGTTATAAACTATACAGTTCTTATAGAACTGCTCATAACTTCTAATACTTTGTCGGATATAATTTTCTTTGTGAAATTGTATTCACTGGTTTATTGCCGATTGCAACGATACCCGTTTGTCATTTTCCATCATTCTGTTTCATGTGTTATTGTAAGGCCTTATGGTAAATGATTTTTTTCGCTACTCCTTTTACAAATTTTGTTTATTTTATGCCAGGTTCTGCTCGTATAATGTTTGGAGCAATCCGCACAGAAATGACCTGAACAGATTTTTCTTGCACCTAGGAATTTTTTTGAGAAAAACCTCTGTAAAGTGATCGTCCCTGTGATGTTGTCTATTTGTCATAGTTAATTACTTTATATTACATTTTATAGCGTTACTCTACGGAATGTTCTTCTTGTCTTCAATCTCACTTGAGCTTTTGATTCTCATATACATTGTATTTCTGTGATTTCTGCTCTGCGTGTCATTTCTACATCTTTGGTGATTGGCATATGTCAATGCTTGCATTTCTGTAATCTCTTTCCTGCTGCCCCTTGAGCTGTGTCTGCTGAGTGGTGCATCCACTAAGTCGTATGCATAGAGATCCTGAGTTCATGGGTTCGAATCCCACCTGAGGCAGGTGTTAATTTCTTCTATTAAAGTTTTGTTCTTTCCCACCTATTCTTCTTGACCTGTCTGTAGTTCACATATGTTCTATTTTTGCCATGTTTTCTGTTGGCTGCTCTGCACTGCGGTGGTTCTGCTCGTCATTGCAACGCTTTGGGTACTTGCTGCGCTTATGTGTTCTTGATGCACCTTGGGTGGTCAGTGAGCATTGGGTTATTGATACCTTCTATGTTGCTTGCTGTGCTTTGGGTGCTTATTGCGCTGAAGGTGCTTGACCCCGTATCGCTGCTTGCAGCTATATTTAGGGGTCAAGCACCGAAGGTGCTGTGACACCTATTGGAATTGTTAGTATTATTATTATTCTGCTTCCTCTTCTCTTCTTCTTAGCCATTGGTGTCTATGGCAGCCCTATTAACGTACATAGGAAAATGATGAAAATTTGGCACAGTTGTAGAGGTGGTCCTGAAAGTCAAGTGACAAAATGGGGTCTCTCTAGCACTCACTCTATAGCGCCACCAGCAGTGCAAAAATTCAATGTTCAAATGGTTATAACTGCTGATCCGCTTGATCTATGAAAATTATACTTAGTTCACGTGATTGCTCTCCTCATGCTTGTTGTTTTTAATGCCTTACAGTAAAACTCCACCCATTACAGTAGCGGCCATTTTGAAATGTACAGTATTCCGTTTATTCGCTACTCCTCCTTCAAACTTGGTTCAATTGTTATGAAATTTGGCACAGGTGAACTTTGGAGTGAGCGCACAGGAATGACCGAACAGAATTTTGATATTATCTTTGTTCAAAAGTAATAAATGTGCAAACTTAACGAGGTTGACGCAAAAATGGTTCTGAAGCTGTAGCTCGTCATTCTTTGATCAATTGAATGAAATTTGGTACACTTCATGTGGACCATGAACTTGGGGTCCATGCAAAATTGGTGACAGCGCCACCTTGGGTCATGAGATATGAAAATAGGCTATTTTTGCCCATAACTTCTGAACTGTTTGTCAGAAAATTATGATCTTGATGTCTATGGATTGCTTACCTCATGCCGCATCTGTCGATGTGCATTAGGCCGGGTTTGACCGAACCGCCTGTCCGCCATTTTGAAATTTCACATAATTTGTTATATTTTTTGAACAGTTGGACATATCCGCGCAAAAATTAGTAAGGAGCTTCAACATGATGTCCTGAAGGTACCTGGGAAGTCAGAGTACAGCGCCACCTAGGGGTTATAAACTATAACCAGTTCTATGGAACTGCTTATAACTTCTGAATACTTTGTCTGATATTAATTTCTTAGTGAAATTGTATTCACTGGTTATGCCGATTGCAACGATACCTTGTTTGTCATTTTCCAACATTCTGTTCATGTGTTATTGTAAAGCATATGGTAGATGATTTTTTCGCTATCCTTTTACAAATTTTGTTTATTTTATGCCAGGTTCTGCTTGTATAATGTTTGGAGCAATCCGCACAGACGTGACTGAACAGATTTTCTGCTGAGTGTCAAATTTTTGAGAAATACCTCTGTAAAGCGGACCGTGCCTGTCATGCTGTCCCTTTGTCATTTTAAAAAGAATCTGACAAAATTTGCCCATGTTGTTCATTATTGTACAAAATGTTCTTCACGAATTCAGTGCCATTTAAGTTATCTGATTGCCCTACAGTTTGTATCTGTTTATTTTGCTTTGTTGTGTTATTTCTGCCCTTTCAGTGATTGGCATGTCAATGTTTGCAGTTTTGAAGCCTCTTTTACACAGCCTTTCAACCCATGATTCCTCAGTGGCACATGCGGTAGTGCTGTGCTTTGAGAACCTGAGTTCATGGGTTCAAATCCCATGTGCAGTGGTTTTTTGTCTTAACTTTTTTCTCACTTAAGTTTTGTGATTTCATACTATACATTGTATTTCAGTTATTTGTGCTCTCTGTTGTCATTTCTACACTTTTGGTAATTGCTGGATATCAATGTTTATAGCTGTAAAGCTGTATTCTATAGCTTGGACACACCAACTCAGTGGTTTAATCGTTTACCAGTGGCGCATGCGGTTAGTGCTGTGCTTTGGGAACATGAGGTCATGGGTTCAAATCCCAGCTCTTACTTTCACTTATTGAGATTCCTTTTGTGTTCCCTTTAACACGTTCTTTCGACCTGTCTGGTTTTCCACAAGTGTTATATTTTTGAAATCTTTTCGTTGTTGCTCCGCACTGCAGGTTCTGCTCTGCATTTGCTTTGCTTCGGGTTCGAGCTCTGTATTGCACGCTTTCTGTGCTTTGCGCATTTGCTGCGTTGTGTGGTTTTTGCTGTGCTTTGAGTGCTCTTTGCGCTGAAGGTGCTTGACCCCGCAATTGCTGCTTGCAGCTATATTTAGGGGCCAAGCCCGCAGGGCGGCAGGCCACTATTGCGTTTGATGGTTTTCTTCTTATTATTATTATTATTATTATTATTATTATTAGGGGCCAAGCCCGCAGGGCGGTAGGCCACTATTGCAATTGATGGTTTTCTTATTATTTATTATTATTATTATTATATTATTATTATTATATTTCTTCTTCCCCAATGGGAGTCTATGGCAGCCCTATGAACCGTACATAGGAAAATGAAAAAAATTTGCCACACTTGTAGTGGTGGTCCTAAATAGTTATGTGACCAATATGGGTCTCTAGCATTAACTCTATAGCGCCACCAACACTTCAAAAATTCAATATTCCAAATGTTATAACTCTAGAATAATTTGATCAACAAAAAATTCTACTTAGTACATCTGATTGCTCTCCTCACGCTCATTACAATGAACACCTTACATTAAGACTCCACCCATTACAGTAGCGGCCATTTGAAAGTACAGTATTTGTTTTTTCGCTACTACTTTTGCAGCGTTCATTGCATTGTTACGCAATTTGGCACAGATAATCTTTGGACCGAGGTTCAGAGAAATGACCGAACAGAATTTTGATTTTTATCTTTGTTCAAAAGTTATAAATGCGTACATTTATCGATGTCGACCCAAATTCGTTCTGAGTCATTATCTCGGTCATTCTTTGATCAATTGAAATAAAACTGTACCTTTCATAAGGACATGAACTGGGGTACCATGTCAATTTGAGGACAGCGCCACCTATGGGTCATGAGATATAAAAATGGCTATTTTTGCCATAACTTTTGAAATGTGATAGAAAATTATGCTCTTGGTGTCTATGGATTCCTTGGCTCATGACAAATCTGTCGATATATATTATGCCAGAAATTACCAAACCGCCTGTCCACCATTTTGAATTTTGTCATATATTGTGATATCTATATTCGATATAATGTATCGGCACAAAAATCGGTAGGGAGCATCGGTATGATGTCCTGAAGTACCTGGGAAATCTGAAAACAGCGCCACCTAGGGTTTATAAACTATATAAAACAGCCTATAACTTCTAAAAACTTTGTCGATATTCATTTTCTTTGTGAATTTTTATTCACTGGTTTCTGTCGATTGCAACGATATCTCATTTGTCAGTTTCCAACATTCTGTAATATTTTATTACATAGCATATGTGAAGTAGTTTTTTCGCTACTACTTTTGCAAATTAAGTCTATTTTATGCCGGGCTCTGCTCACATAAACTTTAGAGCAATCCGCATAGAAATGACCAAACACATTTTTTATATCTCTGCCATTCCCGAGAAATACCTCTCCAAAGTTGACTGTCCTGTGACATTGTCTCTTTGTTCATATAAATTATTAGGACTGTATTATAACACTGTGTACATTCCTATACAACATGTTTTTCTTGACTTAAACTTTAACGTTCTCACATTAAACTATCTGATTATCATATAAATTGTAATTTTGTTATTTCTGCTCTGCAATGTCATGTCTGCATCTTCCTTGATTGTGCCATTTGAATGTTTGCAGCTCTGAAACCTTGGCTAGCTACACTGCCTGTTGTAGCACAGTCTACTAAACGCATGCATCAAAACTCGAAGGTTGTAGGGTTCGAATCCCACCTGATGCATGTGTTATGTTTTACTAATAAGATTTTGTTTTGAGTTAATTCTCACCTATTATTCTTAACCAGTCTGTTTTCCATGTTCTGCACTGCTTGTCATAATTTGGTTGCCAATCGCCACCCACCATTTCAAAAATGCAGTAGCAGCCATTTTGAAAAGTACAGTATTCAGTTTTTTTGCTACTACTTTTGCAGTGTTTCTTGAATTGTTACACAATTTGGCTCAAAGTTTCTTTGGACGGAGCCAGCAGAGAAATGACCGAACAGAATTTTGATTTTATCTTTGCTTCAAAAGTTATAAATGCGTACATTTATCGATGTCGACCCAAAATTCGTTCTGAGTCATTATCTCGGTCATTCTTTGATCAATTGAAATGAAACTTGGTACCCTTCATAAGGACCATGAACTGGGGTACCATGCCAAATTTGAGGACCAGCGCCACCTATGGGTCATGAGATATGAAAAATGGCTATTTTTGCCCATAACTATTGAAATGTTTGATAGAAAATTATGATCTTGGTGTCTATGGATTCCTTGGCTCATGACACAATCTGTCGATATATATTATGCCAGAAATTACCAAACCGCCTGTACACTATTTTGAATTTGTTTTAAATTGGGATAACTATTATTCTATATAATGTATCGGCACAAAAATCGGTAGGAAGCATTGGTATGATGTCCTAAAGGTACCTGGGAAATCTGAAGACAGCGCCACCTAGGGTTCATAAACTATATAAAACAGCCCATAACTCTGAAAACTTTGTCTGATATTCATTTTCTTTGTGAATTTTTATTCACTGGTTTATGTCGATTGCAACGATATCTCATTGTCAGTTTTCAACATTCTGTTCACGTCTTATTTCATAGCATATGTGAAGTAGTTTTTTCGCTACTACTTTTGCAAATTAAGTCTTTTTATGCCAGGCCTCTGCTCACATAAACTTTGGAGCAATCCGCACAGAAATGACCAAACACATTTTGATATTCTCTGCCATTCCCGAGAAATACCTGTCCAAAGTTGACTGTCCCTGTGACATTGTCTCATTAAAATTATTATGACTGTATTATAACATGTTGTGCATTCCTATACAACATGTTTTTCTTGACTTTAACTTTAACTGTTCTCACTTAAACTATCTGATTCTCATATAAATTGTAATTTTGTTATTTCTGCTCTGCAATGTCATGTCTGCACCTTCCTTGATTGGGCCATTTGAATGTTTGCAGCTCTGAAAACCTTGGCTGGCTACACTGCCTGTGTAGCGCAGTCTACTAAACGCATGCATCAAAACTCAGAGGTTGAGGGTTCGAATCCCGTCTGATGCATGTGTTATGTTTTTCTATTAATATTTGTTTGAGTTTATTCTCACCTATTATTCTCAACCAGTCTGTTTTCCATGTTCTGCACGGCTTGCAGTAATTTGGTGGCCAAGCATCATCACCAGTTCAAATATGCAGTAGCGGCCATTTTGAAAAGTACAGTATTCAGTTTTTTTGCTACTACTTTTGCAGTGTTTGTTGAATTGTTACACAATTTGGCTCAGATTATCTTTGGACCGAGCCACATAGAAATGACCAAACATAATTTTGATATTTATCTTTGTTCAAAAGTAATACATTTGTCAACAGGAATAACTTTTAAACCATTTAATCAACTAAACTTCTATGGAGAATATTTGATGGGGTAATCTATGCCTTCCCAGTAGCTCAACCAAATGCGTGATGGGCATGAAATCCAGAGGTTGCGGGTTCAAATCCACCATACGGCGGCAATCAAAATGGTTGACAAATTTGTGTCATGTAGAGTCAAATGTTCGAACAGGTTTGACTTACCTACAGGGGTTTTAAAAATATTCTCTTCTTGAGAAAAATCTCTCCACACTTGAACATACACATTGTCACTTCAGCAATCTAACTTAAGCAACTGTTTGTATGTATGTCTCCCCTGTAGCTCAACCAGATGAGTGACAGGCATGACACCTGGAGATCATGGGTTCAAATCCTGGCAAGGGCAGCAAATTGAAGTCTCTTACTTTAGAGTCAAAAGCTTCAATTCATTATTTGTATTTTACTTTATTATTTTAACAGGTATTATTTCGTTTGTGCTCTTTTGGTTTAAGTCTCATGTGTAACATGTATGATGCTTTAGTGGTTCAATTGTTTTCTAGGTCAGCATTGGACTAATCGGTCCTTCTTTCAACATGCACATAAATATTATACTTCAAAATTTTTTTTTTTTCATTATGTTCATTCTCATCTCTGAGTCCTGTGTGCTGATAGTTCCCATACATATCTGCTACATTGCATTCTTCAATTGCATGTCCTTTCAGCTTCGTTGCGTGTTGCAGGACCATTGTTGCTTGGGCCCCGTATCGCTGTCTACAGCTATATTTAGGGGTCAAGCACCGAAGGTGCTGAGACACCTATTGGAATTGTACTTTTTTCTTCTTCTTAGCCATTGGTGTCTATGGCAGCCCTATGAACCGTATGTAGGAAATGATGAAATTTGGCACAGTTGTAGTGGTGGTCATAAATAGTCATGTGGCCAAAAATGGGGTCTCTAGCAGTAACTCTATAGCGCCACCATCATCTCAAAAATTCAATGTTCAAATGGTTATAACTCATGATCCATTTGCTCTATGAAAATTCTACTTAGTACACGTGATTGCTCTCCTCATGCTTATTGTTTTTAATACCTTACAGTAAGACTCCACCCATTACAGTAGCGGCCATTTTGAAATGTACAGTATTTCGTTTTTTTTCGCTACTCCTCCTTCAAATTTGGTTCAATTCTTATGAGATTTGGCACATGTGATCTTTGGAGTGAGCCGCATAGAAATGACTGAACAGAATTTTGATATTTTTCTTTATTTAAAAGTAATTAATGCGTGAACTTAACGAGATTGACGCAAAATTGGTTCTGAAGCTGTATCTCGGTCATTCTTTGATCAATCGAGATGAAATTTGGTACGCTTCATGTCGACCATGAACTGGGGGTCCATGCCAAATTTGGTGACAGCGCCACCTATGGGTCATGAGATAGTAAAAAAGGCTATTTTTGCGCATAACTTCTGAATCGTTTGTCAGAAAATTATGATATTGGTGTCTACGGATTCCTTACCTCATGCCGCATCTGTCGATGTGTATTATGCCGGGTTTGACCGAACCGCCTGTCCGCCATTTTGAAATTTGTCATAAATTGTTATAACTTTTGAAGTATTGGATATATTGGCGCAAAAATCGGTAGGAAGCTTTGGCATGATGTCCTGATTGTATCTGGGAAGTCAGAATACAGCGCCACCTAGGGGTTATAAACTATAACAGTTCTTATAGAACTGCTCATAACTTCTGAATACTTTGTCGGATATTAATTTTCTTTGTGAAATTGTATTCACTGGTTTATGCCGATTGCAACGATACCTCGTTTGTCATTTTCCATCATTCTGTTCATGTGTTATTGTAAGGCATATGGTAAATGATTTTTTCGCTACTCCTTTTACAAATTTTGTTTATTTTATGCCAGGTTCTGCTCGTATAATGTTTGGAGCAATCCGCACAGAAATGACTGAACAGATTTTTCTTGCACCTAGGAATTTTTTTGAGAAAAACCTCTGTAAAGTTGATCGTCCCTGTGATGTTGTCTATTTGTCATAGTTAATTACTTTATATTACATTTTATAGCGTTACTCTACGGAATGTTCTTCTTGTCTTCAATCTCACTTGAGCTTTTTGATTCTCATATACATTGTATTTCTGTGATTTCTGCTCTGCGGTGTCATTTCTACATCTTTGGTGATTGGCATATGTCAATGCTTGCATTTCTGTAATCTCTTTCCTGCTGCCCCTTGAGCTGTGTCTGCTGAGTGGCGCATCCACTAAGTCGTATGCATAGAGATCCTGAGTTCATGGGTTCGAATCCCACCTGAGGCAGGTGTTAATTTCTTCTATTAAAGTTTTGTTCTTTCCCACCTATTCTTCTTGACCTGTCTGTAGTTCACATATGTTCTATTTTTGCCATGTTTTCTGTTGCTGCTCTGCACTGCGGTGGTTCTGCTCTGTCATTGCAACGCTTTGGGTACTTGCTGCGCTTTGTGTTCTTGATGCACCTTGGGTGGTCAGTGAGCATTGGGTGATTGATACCTTCTATGTTGCTTGCTGTGCTTTGGGTGCTCATTGCGCTAAAGGTGCTTGGCCCCGAATCGCTGCTTGCAGCTATATTTAGGGGTCAAGCACCGAAGGTGCTGAGACACCTATTGTAATTGTTAGTATTATTTAGGGGCCAAGCACCGAAGGTGCTGAGGCACCTATTGGAACTGTCAGTATTATTATTCTTCATCTTCCCCAATGGGAGTCTATGGCAGCCCTATGAACCGTACGTAGGAAAATGATGAAATTTGGCACAGTTGTAGTGGAGGTCTTAAAAAGTCATGTGACCAAAAATGGGGTCTGTAGTCCTAACTCTATAGCGCCACCAGCAGTGCAAAAATTCAATGTTCAAATGGTTATAACTGCTGATCCGCTTGATCTATGAAAATTCTACTTAGTACACGTGATTGCTCTCCTCATGCTTGTTGTTTTTTAATACCTTACAGTAAAACTCCACCCATTACAGTAGCGGCCATTTTGAAATGTACAGTATTCCGTTTTTCGCTACTCCTCCTTCAAATGTTGTTCAATTCTTATGAGATTTGGCACAGATGATCTTTGGAGTAAGCCGCATAGAAATGACTGAACAGAATTTTGATATTTATCTTTGTTCAAAGTAATAAATGCGCAAACTTAACGAGGTTGACGCAAAAATGGTTCTGAAGCTGTAGCTCAGTCATTCTTTGATCAATTGAAATGAAATTTGGTACACTTCATGTGGACCATGAACTTGGGGTCCATGCCAAATTTGGTGACAGCGCCACCTATGGGTCATGAGATAATAAAATAGGCTATTTTTGCCCATAACTTCTGAACTGTTTGTCAGAAAATTATGATCTTGATGTCTATGGATTGCTTACCTCATGCCGCATCTGTCGATGTGTATTATGCCGGGTTTGACCGAACCGCCTGTCCGCCATTTTGAAATTTCACATAATTTGTTATATTTTTTGAACTATTGGACATATCCGCGCAAAAATTAGTAAGGAGCTTCGACATGATGTCCTGAAGGTACCTGGGAAGTCAGAGTACAGCGCCACCTAGGGGTTATAAACTATAACAGTTCTTATGGAACTGCTTATAACTTCTGAATACTTTGTCTGATATTAATTTCTTTGTGAAATTGTATTCACTGGTTTATGCCGATTGCAACGATACCTCGTTTGTCATTTTCCAACATTCTGTTCATGTGTTATTGTAAAGCATATGGTAGATGATTTTTTCGCTACTCCTTTTACAAATTTTGTTTATTTTATGCCAGGTACTGCTCGTATAATGTTTGGAGCAATCCGCACAGAAATGACCGAACAGATTTTTGATATTCTGTTCTCTTTCTTAGAAATACCACTCCAAAGTTGACCGTGCCTGTGACAGTTGTCTATTTGTCATAGTAAATTAATGTGACTGTATATTACATTGTATAGCATTACTATACAGAATGATCTTCTTGTCTTCAATCTCACTTGAGCTTTTTGATTCTCATATACATTGTATTTCTGTTAGTTCTGCTCTGCACTGTCAGTTCTGCATCTGTGTTGATTGGCACATGTCAATCCTTGCAGCACCTAAGCTGTTTTTTTGCTGCCCTTTGAGCTGTGTTAGCTGAGTTGTGCATCTGGTTAACCACATGCCATGAGATTCTGAGGTCATGGGTTCGAATCCCCATGTGCAGTGATATTTTGTCTTAACTTTTTTCTCACTTAAGTTTTGTGAATCTCATACTATACATTGTATTTCAGTTATTTGTGCTCTCTGTTGTCATTTCTGCACTTTTGGTAATTGCTGGATATCAATGTTTACAGCTCTAAATCTCTATTCTATAGCTTGGAAACACCAATTCAGTGGTTTAATCGTTTACTCAGTGGCGCATGCGGTAACTGCTGTGCTTTGGGAACCTGAGGTCATGGGTTCGAATCCCAGCTCTTACTTTCACTTATTGAGATTTCCTTTTGTGTTCACTTTAACACGTTCTTCTCGAACTGTCTGGTTTTCCACACGTGTTATATTTTTGCCATCTTTACTGTTGTTGCTCCGCACTGCAGTGGTTCTGCTCTGCATTTGCTTTGCTTCGGGTTCGGCCTCTGTATTGCGCGCTTTCTGCGCTTTGCGCATTTGCTGCGTCGTGTGGTTTTTGCTGTGCTTTGGGTGCTCATTGCGCTGAAGGTGCTTGGCCCCGCAATTGCTGCTTGCAGCTATATTATTAGGGGTCAAGCACCGAAGGTGCTGAGACACCTATTGGAATTGTTAGTATTATTATTATTCTGCTTCTTCTTCTTCTTCTTAGCCATTGGTGTCTATGGCAGCCCTATGAACCGTACATAGGAAAATGATGAAATTTGGCACAGTTGTAGTGGTGGTCTTAAAAAGTCATGTGACCAAAAATGGGGTCTCTAGTACTAACTCTATACCGCCACCAGCAGTTCAAAAATTCAATGTTCAAAGGGTTATAACTTCTGATCCGCTTGATCTATGAAAATTCTACTTAGTACACGTGATTGCTCTCCTCATGCTTGTTGATTTTAATACCTTACAGTAAAACTCCACCCATTACAGTAGCGGCCATTTTGAAATGTACAGTATTCCATTTTTTCGCTACTCCTCCTTCAAATGTTGTTCAATTCTTATGAGATTTGGCACAGATGATCTTTGGAGTAAGCCGCATAGAAATGACTGAACAGAATTTTGATATTTATCTTTGTTCAAAAGTAATAAATGCGCAAACTTAACGAGGTTGACGCAAAAATGGTTCTGAAGCTGTAGCTCAGTCATTCTTTGATCAATTGAAATGAAATTTGGTACACTTCATGTGGACCATGAACTTGGGGTCCATGCCAAATTTGGTGACAGCGCCACCTATGGGTCATGAGATAATAAAATAGGCTATTTTTGCCCATAACTTCTGAACTGTTTGTCAGAAAATTATGATCTTGATGTCTATGGATTGCTTACCTCATGCCGCATCTGTCGATGTGTATTATGCCGGGTTTGACCGAACCGCCTGTCCGCCATTTTGAAATTTCACATAATTTGTTATATTTTTTGAACTATTGGACATATCCGCGCAAAAATTAGTAAGGAGCTTCGACATGATGTCCTGAAGGTACCTGGGAAGTCAGAGTACAGCGCCACCTAGGGGTTATAAACTATAACAGTTCTCATGGAACTGCTTATAACTTCTGAATACTTTGTCTGATATTAATTTCTTTGTGAAATTGTATTCACTGGTTTATGCCGATTGCAACGATGCCTCGTTTGTCATTTTCCAACATTCTGTTCATGTGTTATTGTAAAGCATATGGTAGATTATTTTTTCGCTACTCCTTTTACAAATGTTGTTTATTTTATGCCAGGTACTGCTCGTATAATGTTTGGAGCAATCCGCACAGAAATGACCGAACAGATTTTTGATATTCTGTTCTCTTTCTTAGAAATACCACTCCAAAGTTGACCGTGCCTGTGACGTTGTCTATTTGTCATAGTAAATTAATGTGACTGTATATTACATTGTATAGCATTACTATACAGAATGATGTTCTTGTCTTCAATCTCATTTGAGCTTTTTGATTCCCATATACATTGTATTTCTGATAGTTCTGCTCTGCACTGTCAGTTCTGCATCTGTGTTGATTGGCACACGTCAATCCTTGAAGCACCTAAGCTGTTTTTTGCTGCCCTTTGAGCTGTGTTAGCTGAGTTGCGCATCTGGTTAACCACATGCCATGAGATTCTGAGGTCATGGGTTCAAACCCCATGTGCAGTGATATTTTGTCTTAACTTTTTTCTCACTTAAGTTTTGTGATTTTCATACAATACATTGTATTTCAGTTATTTGTGCTCTCTGTTGTTATTTCTGCACGTTTGGTAATTGCTGGATATCAATGTTTACAGCTCTAAATCTCTATTCTATAGCTTGGACACACCAACTCAGTGGTTTAATCGTTTACTCAGTGGCGCATGCGGTTAGTGCGTTGCTTTGGGAACCTGAGGTCATGGGTTCGAATCCCAGCTCTTACTTTCACTTATTGAGATTTCCTTTTGTGTTCCCTTTAACACGTTCTTCTCGACCTGTCTGGTTTTCCACACGTGTTATATTTTTGCCATCTTTACTGTTGTTGCTCCGCACTGCAGTGGTTCTGCTCTGCATTTGCTTTGCTTCGGGTTCGGGCTCTGTATTGCGCGCTTTCTGCGCTTTCTGCGCTTTGCGCATTTGCTGCGTCGTGTGGTTTTTGTTGTGCTTTGGGTGCTCATTGCGCTGAAGGTGCTTGACCCCGCAATTGCTGCTTGCAGCTATATTTATTATTATTATTCTGCTTCTTCTTCTTCTTCTTAGCCATAGGCGTCTATGGCAGCCCTATGAACCGTACATAGGAAAATGATGAAATTTGGCACAGTTGTAGTGGTGGTCTTAAAAAGTCATGTGACCAAAAATGGGGTCTCTAGTACTAACTCTATAGCGCCACCAGCAGTTCAAAAATTCAATGTTCAAAGGGTTATAACTTCTGATCCGCTTGATCTATGAAAATTCTACTTAGTACACGTGATTGCTCTCCTCATGCTTGTTGATTTTAATACCTTACAGTAAAACTCCACCCATTACAGTAGCGGCCATTTTGAAATGTACAGTATTCCATTTTTTCGCTACTCCTCCTTCAAATGTTGTTCAATTCTTATGAGATTTGGCACAGATGATCTTTGGAGTAAGCCGCATAGAAATGACTGAACAGAATTTTGATATTTATCTTTGTTCAAAAGTAATAAATGCGCAAACTTAACGAGGTTGACGCAAAAATGGTTCTGAAGCTGTAGCTCAGTCATTCTTTGATCAATTGAAATGAAATTTGGTACACTTCATGTGGACCATGAACTTGGGGTCCATGCCAAATTTGGTGACAGCGCCACCTATGGGTCATGAGATAATAAAATAGGCTATTTTTGCCCATAACTTCTGAACTGTTTGTCAGAAAATTATGATCTTGATGTCTATGGATTGCTTACCTCATGCCGCATCTGTCGATGTGTATTATGCCGGGTTTGACCGAACCGCCTGTCCGCCATTTTGAAATTTCACATAATTTGTTATATTTTTTGAACTATTGGACATATCCGCGCAAAAATTAGTAAGGAGCTTCGACATGATGTCCTGAAGGTACCTGGGAAGTCAGAGTACAGCGCCACCTAGGGGTTATAAACTATAACAGTTCTCATGGAACTGCTTATAACTTCTGAATACTTTGTCTGATATTAATTTCTTTGTGAAATTGTATTCACTGGTTTATGCCGATTGCAACGATGCCTCGTTTGTCATTTTCCAACATTCTGTTCATGTGTTATTGTAAAGCATATGGTAGATTATTTTTTCGCTACTCCTTTTACAAATGTTGTTTATTTTATGCCAGGTACTGCTCGTATAATGTTTGGAGCAATCCGCACAGAAATGACCGAACAGATTTTTGATATTCTGTTCTCTTTCTTAGAAATACCACTCCAAAGTTGACCGTGCCTGTGACGTTGTCTATTTGTCATAGTAAATTAATGTGACTGTATATTACATTGTATAGCATTACTATACAGAATGATGTTCTTGTCTTCAATCTCATTTGAGCTTTTTGATTCCCATATACATTGTATTTCTGATAGTTCTGCTCTGCACTGTCAGTTCTGCATCTGTGTTGATTGGCACACGTCAATCCTTGAAGCACCTAAGCTGTTTTTTGCTGCCCTTTGAGCTGTGTTAGCTGAGTTGCGCATCTGGTTAACCACATGCCATGAGATTCTGAGGTCATGGGTTCAAACCCCATGTGCAGTGATATTTTGTCTTAACTTTTTTCTCACTTAAGTTTTGTGATTTTCATACAATACATTGTATTTCAGTTATTTGTGCTCTCTGTTGTTATTTCTGCACGTTTGGTAATTGCTGGATATCAATGTTTACAGCTCTAAATCTCTATTCTATAGCTTGGACACACCAACTCAGTGGTTTAATCGTTTACTCAGTGGCGCATGCGGTTAGTGCGTTGCTTTGGGAACCTGAGGTCATGGGTTCGAATCCCAGCTCTTACTTTCACTTATTGAGATTTCCTTTTGTGTTCCCTTTAACACGTTCTTCTCGACCTGTCTGGTTTTCCACACGTGTTATATTTTTGCCATCTTTACTGTTGTCGCTCCGCACTGCAGTGGTTCTGCTCTGCATTTGCTTTGCTTCGGGTTCGGGCTCTGTATTGCGCGCTTTCTGCGCTTTGCGCATTTGCTGCGTCGTGTGGTTTTTGCTGTGCTTTGGGTGCTCATTGCGCTGAAGGTGCTTGACCCCGCAATTGCTGCTTGCAGCTATATTTAGGGGTCAAGCACCGAAGGTGCTGAGACACCTATTGTAATTGTTAGTATTATTATTATTATTAGGGGCCAAGCACCTATGGTGCTGTGGCACCTATTGTTTCTGTTAGTATTATTATTCTTCTTAATCTTCCCCAATGGGAGTCTATGGCAGCCCTATGAACCGTATATAGGAAAATGATGAAATTTGGCACAGTTGTAGTGGTGGTCATAAATAGTCATTTGGCCAAAAATGGGGTCTCTAGCAGTAACTCTATAGCGCCACCATCATCTCAAAAATTCAATGTTCAAATGGTTATAACTCATGATCCATTTGCTCTATGAAAATTCTACTTAGTACACGTGATTGCTCTCCTCATGCTTATTGTTTTTAATACCTTACAGTAAGACTCCACCCATTACAGTAGCGGCCATTTTGAAATGTACAGTATTTCGTTTTTTCGCTACTCCTCCTTCAAATTTGGTTCAATTCTTATGAGATTTGGCACATGTGATCTTTGGAGTGAGCCGCATAGAAATGACTGAACAGAATTTTGATATTTTTCTTTATTTAAAAGTAATTAATGCGTGAACTTAACGAGATTGACGCAAAATTGGTTCTGAAGCTGTATCTCGGTCATTCTTTGATCAATCGAGATGAAATTTGGTACGCTTCATGTCGACCATGAACTGGGGGTCCATGCCAAATTTGGTGACAGCGCCACCTATGGGTCATGAGATAGTAAAAAAGGCTATTTTTGCGCATAACTTCTGAATCGTTTGTCAGAAAATTATGATCTTGGTGTCTACGGATTCCTTACCTCATGCCGCATCTGTCGATGTGTATTATGCCGGGTTTGACCGAACCGCCTGTCCGCCATTTTGAAATTAGTCATAAATTGTTATAACTTTTGAAGTATTGGATATATTGGCGCAAAAATCGGTAGTAAGCTTTGGCATGATGTCCTGATTGTATCTGGGAAGTCAGAATACAGCGCCACCTAGGGGTTATAAACTATAACAGTTCTTATCGAATTGCTTATAACTTCTGAATTCTTTGGCATGTAAGCTCTTTTCTGCTGACCCTTGAGCTGTGTCTACTGAATGGCGCATCTGTTAAGTTGTATGCATAGAGATCCTGAGTTCATGGGTTCGAATCCAGCCTGAGGCAGGTGTTAATTTCTTCTATTAAAGTTTTGTTCTTTCCCACCTATTCTTCTTGACCTGTCTGTAGTTCACATATGTTCTATTTTTGCCATGTTTTCTGTTGCTGCTCTGCACTGCGGTGGTTCTGCTCTGTCATTGCAACGCTTTGGGTACTTGCTGCGCTTTGTGTTCTTGATGCACCTTGGGTGGTCAGTGAGCATTGGGTGATTGATACCTTCTATGTTGCTTGCTGTGCTTTGGGTGCTCATTGCGCTAAAGGTGCTTGGCCCCGAATCGCTGCTTGCAGCTATATTTAGGGGTCAAGCACCGAAGGTGCTGAGACACCTATTGTAATTGTTAGTATTATTATTATTATTAGGGGCCAAGCACCTATGGTGCTGTGGCACCTATTGTTTCTGTTAGTATTATTATTCTTCTTAATCTTCCCCAATGGGAGTCTATGGCAGCCCTATGAACCGTATATAGGAAAATGATGAAATTTGGCACAGTTGTAGTGGTGGTCATAAATAGTCATTTGGCCAAAAATGGGGTCTCTAGCAGTAACTCTATAGCGCCACCATCATCTCAAAAATTCAATGTTCAAATGGTTATAACTCATGATCCATTTGCTCTATGAAAATTCTACTTAGTACACGTGATTGCTCTCCTCATGCTTATTGTTTTTAATACCTTACAGTAAGACTCCACCCATTACAGTAGCGGCCATTTTGAAATGTACAGTATTTCGTTTTTTCGCTACTCCTCCTTCAAATTTGGTTCAATTCTTATGAGATTTGGCACATGTGATCTTTGGAGTGAGCCGCATAGAAATGACTGAACAGAATTTTGATATTTTTCTTTATTTAAAAGTAATTAATGCGTGAACTTAACGAGATTGACGCAAAATTGGTTCTGAAGCTGTATCTCGGTCATTCTTTGATCAATCGAGATGAAATTTGGTACGCTTCATGTCGACCATGAACTGGGGGTCCATGCCAAATTTGGTGACAGCGCCACCTATGGGTCATGAGATAGTAAAAAAGGCTATTTTTGCGCATAACTTCTGAATCGTTTGTCAGAAAATTATGATCTTGGTGTCTACGGATTCCTTACCTCATGCCGCATCTGTCGATGTGTATTATGCCGGGTTTGACCGAACCGCCTGTCCGCCATTTTGAAATTTGTCATAAATTGTTATAACTTTTGAAGTATTGGATATATTGGCGCAAAAATCGGTAGTAAGCTTTGGCATGATGTCCTGATTGTATCTGGGAAGTCAGAATACAGCGCCACCTAGGGGTTATAAACTATAACAGTTCTTATAGAACTGCTCATAACTTCTGAATACTTTGTCGGATATTAATTTTCTTTGTGAAATTGTATTGACTGGTTTATGCCGATTGCAACGATACCTCGTTTGTCATTTTCCATCATTCTGTTCAAGTGTTATTGTAAGGCATATGGTAAATGATTTTTTCGCTACTCCTTTTACAAATTTTGTTTATTTTATGCCAGGTTCTGCTCGTATAATGTTTGGAGCAATCCGCACAGAAATGACTGAACAGATTTTTCTTGCACCTAGGAATTTTTTGAGAAAAACCTCTGTAAAGTTGATCGTCCCTGTGATGTTGTCTATTTGTCATAGTTAATTACTTTATATTACATTTTATAGCGTTACTCTACGGAATGTTCTTCTTGTCTTCAATCTCACTTGAGCTTTTTGATTCTCATATACATTGTATTTCTGTGATTTCTGCTCTGCGGTGTCATTTCTACATCTTTGGTGATTGGCATATGTCAATGCTTGCATTTCTGTAATCTCTTTCCTGCTGCCCCTTGAGCTGTGTCTGCTGAGTGGCGCATCCACTAAGTCGTATGCATAGAGATCCTGAGTTCATGGGTTCGAATCCCACCTGAGGCAGGTGTTAATTTCTTCTATTAAAGTTTTGTTCTTTCCCACCTATTCTTCTTGACCTGTCTGTAGTTCACATATGTTCTATTTTTGCCATGTTTTCTGTTGCTGCTCTGCACTGCGGTGGTTCTGCTCTGTCATTGCAACGCTTTGGGTACTTGCTGCGCTTTGTGTTCTTGATGCACCTTGGGTGGTCAGTGAGCATTGGGTGATTGATACCTTCTATGTTGCTTGCTGTGCTTTGGGTGCTCATTGCGCTAAAGGTGCTTGGCCCCGAATCGCTGCTTGCAGCTATATTTAGGGGTCAAGCACCGAAGGTGCTGAGACACCTATTGTAATTGTTAGTATTATTATTATTATTATTATTATTATTATTATTATTTTTCCCCAATGGGAGTCTATGGCAGCCCTATGAACCGTACATAGGAAAATGATGAAATTTGGCACAGTTGTAGAGGTGGTCATAAATAGTCATGTGACCAAAAATGGGGTCTTTAGCAGTAACTCTATAGCGCCACCAGTAGTCCAAAAATTCAATGTTCAAACTGTTATAATTGGTGAACCATTTGATCTATGAAAATTCTGCTTAGTACACGTGATTGCTCTCATCCCGCTTATTGAATTTGATACTTTACAGTAAGACTCCACCCATTACAGTAGCGGCCATTTTGAAATGTACAGTATTTTGTTTTTTCGCTACTCCTCCTTCAAATGTGGTTCAATTCTTATGAAATTTGGCACAGATGATCTTTGGAGTGAGCCGCATAGAAATGACCGAACAGAATTTTGATATTTATCTTTGTTCAAAAGTAATAAATGCGCAAACTTAACGAGGTTGACGCAAAAATGGTTCTGAAGCTGTAGCTCGGTCATTCTTTGATCAATTGAAATGAAATTTGGTACACTTCATGTGGACCATGATCTTGGGGTCCATGCCAAATTTGGTGACAGCGCCACCTATGGGTCATGAGATAATAAAATAGGCTATTTTTGCCCATAACTTCTGAACTGCTTGTCAGAAAATTATGATCTTGATGTCTATGGATTGCTTACCTCATGCCGCATCTGTCAATGTGTATTATGCCGGGTTTGACCGAACCACCTGTCTGCCATTTTGAAATTTAACATAAATTGTTATATTTTTTGAACTATTTGACATATCCGCGCAAACATTGGTAAGGAGCTTTGACATGATGTCCTGAAGTTACCTGGGAAGTCAGAGTACAGCGCCACCTAGGGGTTATAAACTATTACAATTCTTATTGATATTATACTGTTATCTCTTTCTGCTGCCCAATGAACCGTGTCAACTGAGTGGCGCACCTAGTTAATCGTATGCATTGAGATTCTGAGATCCTGGGTTCGAATCCCACCTGAGTCAGGTATTTTGTTCTTCCTCATCAATTCTTCTAAACCTGTCTGTAGTTCACATGTGTTCTATTTTTCCATGTTTGCTGTTGTTGCTCTGCATTGTGGTGGTTCTGCTCTATGATTCCTGAGCCTTGCGTTTTTGATGCAATTTATGGTGCTTGCTGTGCTTTGTGTGCTTGCTGTGCTTTGTGTGCTTGCTGTGCTTTGTGAGCTTGCTGTGCTTTGTGAGCTTGCTGTGCTTTGTGTGCTTGCTGTGCTTTGTGAGCTTGCTGTGCTTTGTGTGCTTGCTGTGCTTTGTGTGCCTGCTGTGCTTTGTGTGCTTGCTGTGCTTTGTGAGCTTGCTGTGCTTTGTGAGCTTGCTGTGCTTTGTGTGCTTGCTGTGCTTTGTGAGCTTGCTATGCTTTGTGTACTTGCTGTGCTTTGTGTGCTTGCTGTGCTTTGTGTGCTTGCTGTGCTTTGTGTGCTTGCTGTGCTTTGTGAGCTTGCTGTGCTTTGAGTGCCTGCTGTGATTTGTGTAATTAATGTGCTTTGTGTGCTTGCTGTGCTTTGTGAGCTTGCTATGCTTTGTGTGCTTGCTGTGCTTTGTGTGCTTGCTGTGCTTTGTGTGCTTGCTGTGCTTTGTGTGCTTGCTGTGCTTTGTGAGCTTGCTGTGCTTTGTGTGCTTGCTGTGCTTTGTGAGCTTACTGTGCTTTGTGTGCCTGCTGTGATTTGTGTAATTGCTGTGCTTTGTGTGCTTGGTGTGCATTGTGAGCTTGCTGTGCTTTGTGTGCTTGCTGTGCTTTGTGTGCTTGCTGTGCTTTGTGAGCTTGCTGTGCATTGTGTGCCTGCTGTGATTTGTGTAATTGCTGTGCTTTGTGTGCTTGCTGTGCTTTGTGTGCCTGCTGTGCTTTGTGTGCTTGCTGTGCTTTGTGAGCTTGCTGTGCTTTGTATGCCTGTTGTGATTTGTGTAATTGATGTGCTTTGTGTGCTTGCTGTGCTTTGTGAGCTTGCTATGCTTTGTTTGCTTGCTGTGCTTTGTGTGCTTGCTGTGCTTTGTGTGCTTGATGTGCTTTGTGAGCTTGCTGTGCTTTGTGAGCTTGCTGTGCTTTGTGTGCTTGCTGTGCTTTGTGAGCTTGCTGTGCTTTGTGGGCTTGCTGTGCTTTGTGTGCTTGCTGTGCTTTGTGTGCTTGCTGTGCTTTGTGAGCTTGCTGTGCTTTGTGTGCCTGCTGTGATTTGTGTAATTGCTGTGCTTGTGTGCTTGCTGTGGCATTGTGAGCTTGCTGTGCTTTGTGTGCTTGCTGTGCTTTGTGTGCTTGCTGTGCTTTGTGAGCTTGCTGTGCTTTGTGAGCTTGCTGTGCTTTGTGTGCCTGCTGTGATTTGTGTAATTGCTCTGCTTTGTGAGCTTGCCGTGCTTTGTGTGCTTGCTGTGCTGTGTGTGCATTGCGCCGAAGGTGCTTGACCCGTGTTGCTGCTTGCAGCTATATTTATTATTATATTTCTTCTTCCCCAATGGGAGTCTATGGCAGCCCTATGAACCGTACATAGGAAAATGAAAAAAATTTGCCACACTTGTAGTGGTGTCCTAAATAGTTATGTGACCAAATATGGGGTCTCTAGCATTAACTCTATAGCGCCACCAACACTTCAAAAATTCAATATTCAAATGGTTATAACTCTAGAATAATTTGATCAACAAAAATTCTACTTAGTACATCTGATTGCTCTCCTCACGCTCATTACAATGAACACCTTACATTAAGACTCACCCATTACAGTAGCGGCCATTTTGAAAAGTACAGTATTTAGTTTTTTCGCTACTACTTTTGCAGTGTTCATTGCATTGTTACGCAATTTGGCACAGATAATCTTTGGACCGAGGTGCATAGAAATGACCGAACAGAATTTTGATTTTTATCTTTGTTCAAAAGTTATAAATGTGTACATTTATCGATGTCGACCCAAAATTCGTTCTGAGTCATTATCTCGGTCATTCTTTGATCAATTGAAATAAAACTTGGTACCCTTCATAAGGACCATGAACTGGGGTACCATGTCAAATTTGAGGACAGCGCCACCTATGGGTCATGAGATATGAAAAATGGCTATTTTTGCCCATAACTTTTGAAATGTTTGATAGAAAATTATGCTCTTGGTGTCTATGGATTCCTTGGCTCATGACAAATCTGTCGATATATATTATGCCAGAAATTACCAAACCGCCTGTACACCATTTTGAATTTTGTCATATATTGTGATAACTATTATTCGATATAATGTATCGGCACAAAAATCGGTAGGGAGCATCGGTATGATGTCCTGAAGGTACCTGGGAAATCTGAAAACAGCGCCACCTAGGGTTTATAAACTATATAAAACAGCCTATAACTTCTAAAAACTTTGTCCGATATTCATTTTCTTTGTGAATTTTTATTCACTGGTTTCTGTCGATTGCAACGATATCTCATTTGTCAGTTTCCAACATTCTGTTAATATTTTATTACATAGCATATGTGAAGTAGTTTTTTCGCTACTACTTTTGCAAATTAAGTCTATTTTATGCCGGGCTCTGCTCACATAAACTTTGGAGCAATCCGCACAGAAATGACCAAACACATTTTTGATATTCTCTGCCATTCCGAGAAATACCTGTCCAAAGTTGACTGTCCCTGTGACATTGTCTCATTAAAATTATTATGACTGTATTATAACATGTTGTGCATTCCTATACAACATGTTTTTCTTGACTTTAACTTTAACTGTTCTCACTTAAACTATCTGATTCTCATATAAATTGTAATTTTGTTATTTCTGCTCTGCAATGTCATGTCTGCACCTTCCTTGATTGTGCCATTTGAATGTTTGCAGCTCTGAAAACCTTGGCTGGCTACACTGCCTGTGTAGCGCAGTCTATTAAACGCATGCATCAAAACTCAGAGGTTGAGGGTTCGAATCCCGTCTGATGCATGTGTTATGTTTTTCTATTAATATTTGTTTTGAGTTTATTCTCACCTATTATCCTCAACCAGTCTGTTTTCCATGTTCTGCACGGCTTGCAGTAATTTGGTGGCCAAGCATCATCACCAGTTCAAATATGCAGTAGCGGCCATTTTGAAAAGTACAGTATTCAGTTTTTTTGCTACTACTTTTGCAGTGTTTGTTGAATTGTTACACAATTTGGCTCAGATTATCTTTGGACCGAGCCACATAGAAATGACCAAACATAATTTTGATATTTATCTTTGTTCAAAAGTAATACATTTGTCAACAGGAATAACTTTTAAAACCATTTAATCAACTAAACTTCTATGGAGAATATTTGATGGGGTAATCTATGCCTTCCCAGTAGCTCAACCAAATGCGTGATGGGCATGAAAATCCAGAGGTTGCGGGTTCAAATCCACCATACGGCGGCAATCAAAATGGTTGACAAATTTGTGTCATGTAGAGTCAAATGTTCGAACAGGTTTGACTACCTACAGGGGTTTTAAAAATATTCTCTTCTTGAGAAAATCTCTCCAAACTTGAACATACACATTGTCACTTCAGCAATCTAACTTAAGCAGCTGTCTGTATGTATGTCTCCCCTGTAGCTCAATCAGATGAGTGACAGGCATGACACCTGGAGATCATGGGTTCAAATCCTGGCTAGGGCAGCAATTGAAGTCTCTTACTTTAGAGTCAAAAGCTTCAATTCATTATTTGTATTTTACTTTATTATTTTAAGAGGTATTATTTCGTTTGTGCTCTTTTGGTTTAAGTCTCATGTGTAACATGTATGATGCTTTAGTGGTTCAATTGTTTTCTAGGTCAGCATTGGACTAATCGGTCCTTCTTTCAACATGCACATAAATATTATACTTCAAAAATTTTTTTTTTTCATTATGTTCATTCTCATCTCTGAGTCCTGTGTGCTGATAGTTCCCATACATATCTGCTACATTGCATTCTTCAATTGCATGTCCTTTCAGCTTCGTTGCGTGTTGCAGGACCATTGTTGCTTGGCCCCGTATCGCTGTCTACAGCTATATTTAGGGGTCAAGCACCGAAGGTGCTGAGACACCTATTGCAATTGTTAGTATTATTATTAGGGGTCAAGCACCGAAGGTGCTGAGACACCTATTGTAATTGTTAGTATTATTAGGGGCCAAGCACCGAAGGTGCTGAGGCACCTATTGGAACTGTCAGTATTATTATTCTTCATCTTCCCCAATGGGAGTCTATGGCAGCCCTATGAACCGTACGTAGGAAAATGATGAAATTTGGCACAGTTGTAGTGGTGGTCTTAAAAAGTCATGTGACCAAAAATGGGGTCTCTAGTCCTAACTCTATAGCGCCACCAGCAGTGCAAAAATTCAATGTTCAAATGGTTATAACTGCTGATCCGCTTGATCTATGAAAATTCTACTTAGTACACGTGATTGCTCTCCTCATGCTTGTTGTTTTTAATACCTTAAAGTAAAACTCCACCCATTACAGTAGCGGCCATTTTGAAATGTACAGTATTCCGTTTATTCGCTACTCCTCCTTCAAATTTGATTCAATTGTTATGAAATTTGGCACAGGTGAACTTTGGAGTGAGCCGCACAGAAATGACCGAACAGAATTTTGATATTTATCTTTTTTCAAAAGTAATAAATGCGCAAACTTAACGAGGTTGACGCAAAAATGGTTCTGAAGCTGTAGCTTGGCCATTCTTTGATCAATTGAAATGAAATTTGGTACACTTCATGTGGACCATGAACTTGGAGGTCCATGCCAAATTTGGTGACAGCGCCACCTATGGGTCATGAGACATGAAAATAGGCTATTTTTGCCCATAACTTCTGAACTGTTTGTCAGAAAATTATGATCTTGATGTCTATGAGTTGCTTACCTCATGCCGCATCTGTCGATGTGTATTATGCCGGGTTTGACCGAACCGCCTGTCCGCCATTTTGAAATTTCACATAATTTGTTATATTTTTTGAACTATTGGACATATCCGCGCAAAAATTAGTAAGGAGCTTCGACATGATGTCCTGAAGGTACCTGGGAAGTCAGAGTACAGCGCCACCTAGGGGTTATAAACTAATTTGAACATTTTGATATTATACTGTTATCTCTTTCTGCTGCCCAATGAACCGTGTCAACTGAGTGGCGCACCTAGTTAATCGTATGCATTGAGATTCTGAGATCCTGGGTTCAAATCCCACCTGAGTCAGGTATTTTGTTCTTCCTCATCAATTCTTCTAAACCTGTCTGTAGTTCACATGTGTTCTATTTTTCCATGTTTGCTGTTGTTGCTCTGCATTGTGGTGGTTCTGCTCTATGATTCCTGAGCCTTGCGTTTTTGATGCAATTTATGGTGCTTGCTGTGCTTTGTGTGCTTGCTGTGCTTTGTGTGCTTGCTGTGCTTTGTGAGCTTGCTGTGCTTTGTGAGCTTACTGTGCTTTGTGTGCTTGCTGTGCTTTGTGAGCTTGCTGTGCTTTGTGTGCTTGCTGTGCTTTGTGAGCTTGCTGTGCTTTGTGAGCTTGCTGTGCTTTGTGTGCTTGCTGTGCCTTGTGAGCTTGCTATGCTTTGTGTACTTGCTGTGCTTTGTGTGCTTGCTGTGCTTTGTGTGCTTGCTGTGCTTTGTGTGCTTGCTGTGCTTTGTGAGCTTGCTGTGCTTTGAGTGCCTGCTTTGATTTGTGTAATTAATGTGCTTTGTGTGCTTGCTGTGCTTTGTGAGCTTGCTATGCTTTGTGTGCTTGCTGTGCTTTGTGTGCTTGCTGTGCTTTGTGTGCTTGCTGTGCTTTGTGAGCTTGCTGTGCTTTGTGTGCTTGCTGTGCTTTGTGAGCTTACTGTGCTTTGTGTGCCTGCTGTGATTTGTGTAATTGCTGTGTTTTGTGTGCTTGGTGTGCATTGTGAGCTTGCTGTGCTTTGTGTGCTTGCTGTGCTTTGTGTGCTTGCTGTGCTTTGTGAGCTTGCTGTGCATTGTGTGCCTGCTGTGATTTGTGTAATTGCTGTGCTTTGTGTGCTTGCTGTGCTTTGTGTGCCTGCTGTGCTTTGTGTGCTTGCTGTGCTTTGTGAGCTTGCTGTGCTTTGTATGCCTGTTGTGATTTGTGTAATTGATGTGCTTTGTGTGCTTGCTGTGCTTTGTGAGCTTGCTATGCTTTGTTTGCTTGCTGTGCTTTGTGTGCTTGCTGTGCTTTGTGTGCTTGATGTGCTTTGTGAGCTTGCTGTGCTTTGTGAGCTTGCTGTGCTTTGTGTGCTTGCTGTGCTTTGTGAGCTTGCTGTGCTTTGTGGGCTTGCTGTGCTTTGTGTGCTTGCTGTGGTTTGTGTGCTTGCTGTGCTTTGTGAGCTTGCTGTGCTTTGTGTGCCTGCTGTGATTTGTGTAATTGCTGTGCTTGTGTGCTTGCTGTGCATTGTGAGCTTGCTGTGCTTTGTGTGCTTGCTGTGCTTTGTGTGCTTGCTGTGCTTTGTGAGCTTGCTGTGCTTTGTGTGCCTGCTGTGATTTGTGTAATTGCTCTGCTTTGTGAGCTTGCCGTGCTTTGTGTGCTTGCTGTGCTGTGTGTGCATTGCGCCGAAGGTGCTTGACCCCGTGTTGCTGCTTGCAGCTATATTTATGAAATGTTCTGTGTTACATATTTTCACCGATTTATGCCGTCATACCGAGACTATTTTTGGCCAGGGACACGACGTTGCCGTCGGACCAATGTTTGCAGGGTTGACTTCCATAGTGGGAAAAACAAATGGTTATGGGAGCTCTACTTGCTTACAGTCAAACCTTTAACTGTGTTTGTTATTCAAATCATAGCTGTAAGTAGCCTCACTTGGTGCAATTTAGAAAAACAGAACATTTATTTTGAGGATCTGTTAAAGGATTCTTTAAAAAAAAATCCAGATAATTTACTCAGCACCGTGTCATCCAAAATGTTGATGTCTTTCTTTGTTCAGTCGAGAAGAAATTATGCTTTTTGAGGAAAACATTGCAGGATCTTTCTCATTTTAATGGACCACAACACTTAAACTCAACACTTAACAGTATTTTTCAACGGAGTTTCAAAGGACTCTAAACGATCCCAAACGAGACATAAGGGTCTTATCTAGCGAAACGATTGTCATTTTTGACAAGAAAAATAAAAAATATGCACTTTTAAACCACAACTTCTCGTCTATCTCCGGTCCTGAAAAGCGCCAGCGCGACCTCACTTCTGCATAATGACGTAGAAAGTTCACGTGTTACATATATGAAACGCACATTTGCGGACCAGTTTAAACAATAAACTGACACAAAGACATTAATTAGTATCATTCCACATACAACGTCGGAACGGTCCTCTTTCTCTTAAAGCCCATTAAAATGAGAAAAATCCTGGAATGTTTTCCTCAAAAAACCTAATTTCGACTGAACAAAGAAAGACATCAACATTTTGAATGACATGGTGGTGAGTAAATTATCTGGATTTTTTTTTTTTTTTTTTTAAGAAAATGGACTTATCATTTAACTTTATTTTACATTGTACGTTCCTGCAGTGTTCGAATTGATGGGGGGGGGGGGGTCCTGGACCTCGTGTCTCTGGAGACGAATGCCTTTTTCGTCCTTCCCAGCACGAATTTCTTTTAAAGGCTGTTCGTGTCTGTGGCACGACTTTCTTTATCATGTCATTTTATATTTTGTTTTCCCATAATTCTTTCCTATTTTTAAATCATTGTCACTTGGGGTTTGGGTTAGATTCGGGGTTTGCATTAGGATGTAGGCTAATTTATGCATTGGTTTTTCGTCCGCTTTTAAACCTATTCTCGTCTGGCTAGTGGTTAACCTTTACAGATCTTTGAAACAAATACCATGTCGAAAATAAAATGTTTTGGTTTGGTGACGACGAGGGGAGACAACGAGGATGTATGCAGAAAGGCTTGATAGACAGGCAAGAAGACCGTAAAGTTAGCTAACATGTAACTTAAATTCATTTTACAAGCAGTGTTAAGAGTTGATACGCGTTAGATATGATATATGAACGAAGGTATATTACTTGTCACTTATTTCAATTGTCTGTTTGTTTATGTTGTTGCTGCTGGTACCGTCTACTGTAAACACCTGTTGTTGTGTCGAATTTTGACTCCCTGCCAGATTATAGCTACTGTAGGTGCGTTCTGCTATGTGCAGCGCTGCGCAAATCCATCAACGTAATGACATCAATCGCGAGAGACTTCCTAAATAAGATAATCCCAAACACAGACATACTGGGGAATGAGGTGAGTCGAAATTTGTGCAGGAGTCATATCCCAGCCTAAATTCCTTTGCTTCTAATGTAATTAAGGAGAGACGGTGACGCAGAGACTTTGAGCTCATGTTACCTACTGCAGGCTGGGCGTGGCTTACAGTGCACGAGGAACAAAGTCACTCACGAGCGAGCAAAGTTTGAATTGAGTCTGCCAGCGCGAGCTCGGCTCACACAGTGAGGTAGGCTACAGTGATCAACAATGGATCCAGTAAAAGGGGATGAACGCATGACCGAGCAAGCAGCCAACCTACTGGGTTCAGGACAGCAGTCCACACGCACAGATCAAGCATCAAAAACAAAGTCAAGATGCGTGAAAGTCCTCTTTGGGGTAAGAGAGAAAAGATGTCTTATCTTGCTTTAAAGTAAGCAACTGCTGACACTCACTTATCTAATCTCTCTTAGCCTGTTAGTCTGTTTTGTTATTGTGTTTATTCAAAGTTGACATATTTCTCATATTTAGGCAAGAATAACACTTTACAATATTAGTTACTTTTATTAACATTAGTTACTGCAATATCACAGGAACTAACAATAAGCAACGTATTTATACAACATATTTAGGCTTTATTAATTATTAATAATACAAATACAATTGTTCAACGTTTGTGTTTATATTGGGCATAAACTAATAGTACCAGATAGAACTTCCAGATACTGATTTTAAAATGTATTAGTAAAAGTTGAAATTAACATAAATTCCCTTTCAAAAAGGTAATTAGACCATTTCATTCTAAAGGCAAATCCTATGGCTGTAAATGGACATGTAAAACCGTCTCTGGATCATTTTTTACACTTAATAAAGTCACATGTCTTCTATGTATATATCAGAGAATAATTTAATAGATTATTTTAATGCATTCTTAGGCACCATTAAACAAATAAATGTATACAGATGTTTCAATATTTCAGTAAAACAACTGTTCTCATATCAAATAACTAAATACACAAATGACTTAAATGCGTAACAGCCAAATAAAATGTGTGTGTATTATGCATACACCATTCGGACTAATTCAGTGATTCTCAAACTTTTCGTGTGTGCTTCCCTTTGTGCCCCACTAAAAAAAATGCATGATGACATGAATCTCAAAGTTAGAATTTGAATTAAACAAAACATATTTTGACTGAGGTTTGATTGCACAGATTTATGATATATGAATGTATTTAAAAAAATGTCATAAAACTGGGGGCCACCGCACCATCCTGCACCCACCCCCCAGTTTGGGAACCAATCAACAATTTCAAGTTTCGAACAGGGCTGCAACTAACGTTTATTTTTATAGTCGATTAATCAGGTGATTATTTTTTATGATTAATTGACTAATCGGATAAAAGCATAAATATTTTCACTTATTATAGCTAAATAAGGCACTAAATTAAGATTTTCACATGTTTAAGTGTACTTTTAAAAGTACCCACTACTACAGAGTTTCACAAATATAATCTTTTTGATTTTGATATTTTAAGCCTTAAATAAATAGTTTGTACAGCTTTTCAATAGTAAAACATAAATAAAACAAAATGAGTTTTTAGGGATGTGCTGGTGAGGAAAATTTTAATCTTCAACTTTAGACTTCAATGAGTATTAACATTATTCATTATTAACAGAATAAATAAGCCATTATGATATGAATGTGATATGTGTGCATTGTTACAGTAATAAAAACCTTGATTTCTTCCTTACTTTAAAATAGATGATTAGTTTGTGATTCAAAACTATTTTTATGAAACCCAACAACAATTAAACAAATACAAACTCACTTATATTAAAGGGCGAAATTAAACCTTTATTAACCTGCGTTCATTTGCACTTTTGCTTCTGTCAGACCTGTAATGCTGCGTTTACACCAGCCGTGGTAGAGGCGGCAAGCGCGGGTGATTTACATGTTAAGCGGATGCCGCGGAAGGCGCAGGGCATTCCGCGCGAACTGAGCTTTGCCGCGGGAAGCGCGCAAGTTGAAAAATCTGAACTAACCAATCAATCAGGACCTTGCTGTAGTAGTGACGTGATTACAGGAAGCGAGCGGAGTGGTGGAGTCTCAGGGGAGTTTCAGAAGCCCCTCCCATGACGCGAATTTCCGCGTGAATTTCTCGAATTACTAGAATTTCAAGCGCGGAGTCGTGACTCACACGGATCTCTAACCCGGATCTTTAAATTAACTCACAAGTCGCGAGTCTCTAGTGTCATTAACCCGGATCAGTTGAGTCCTACTACAATTCAATGTAAAACCATAAACAGCGCCACCACACACACAAACCTCTTTCAACATTATTGATGAGACTTCGCTCGGACTACAGATCCACTCGTAACCGGCTGATCTGCGTGAGAACTGACCCGAGATTCTCACTCAGAGCCGGAAACAATGCGGACTCGAGAGAATCTCTCAACTCGTAACCGGCTGATCCGTAACTGGCTGATCCGTAACCGGCTGATCCGCGCGAACTGTCTCTCCGGATCTGGGGGCTACATAAGCAGGACACAGTTTTTTTCTATATTTTCTCTATATTATTATGCTATTATTATTAGGCCTATTTTTTTAAATGGTCGACGGTACACACCAAACAGGTTACAAGTGGGTCTGTACTGAGTTTCCTTGGCAATTTAGCAATACTGACTCAAGTGTTTCACACAACCCGGATTACTTTAGTGAGTGACTCACAATAACCCGGATCCTTAAAAGGAATCGAGTTTGCCAGGCCTAAGCCAAATGGCCATTCAAAATTAGTCCAAAAGCACCCTAATTACTATTTACAGCTCAAATACCAACAACAAATGAACCAAATCCTTCCATCTTTAATCCGCAGAAACAGTTTAAAAGTAGCTTAATTCATAACTCTGTCAAGGCTTAGGACCTGGCAATGCTGCGGACCGACCACCAACGTTGCCTTGCTTTAAAACAAGCTGGTTGCGCGATGAAGAAGAAGTGCCTGATAAATGTGCAGCTCACATTGTATGAAGATAAAGTGCCTGACTTTGAGCACGCAGCTCATCCTGTATGAAGAAACAGCGCCCTTCAAGTGCATAAATGCTATTTGGAAAATGCCCCAAATTTCATTATCGCTTTTATCAATGAGTTGTTGCAGCCCTAGTTTAGGAAGTCTAAAAGCTGTAGATAAAACTTTGTGTTAAAGTGCATTGACCGTAAAATAAAACAGCAACAAAAAACACTTTTAGTTTAGTTTGGTGTTTGAAGCTGGTTGATTGTAGTCTTAATTTGTGTTTTTAAGCTCCTTGATCTTATTTTTTACTCTCGTTTCATCCCAACCTTTTATCTACTGTAGGCAAAAGTGACATCACTTGAAGCCATAGAGGTTATGCAAAGTTTAATAAAATCACGCTGCCTTTAGTTCTCTGTTAGTCAAAACAGTCTGAGTTATGTATACTGTTAGCACTAAAACATCTGTGCAGCATTGGGAAATTACTGTGGTATGGAGAGACGTTTGATGTTGTAGCAAACATCGTAGCATCATGTCCTAAACAAAATGTCAACTCTTTGATGTAAAATTGCTTTTGCATTACTTTTTTTTTTACGTTTATTTAAGTGGTGAAGTCTCCCTTGCAGCGTTATTTTCGCAATTACTTGTAAGCAGCACATTCAAAGCAAATATTTTTGTGGCAGTGTGTTTCCTTGAATTTGATCTCATGGCCATGACCTGTGTTATTAATACCATGCTGTACCCATGAAACTGTTTACTCTGGTGTTGCTTCTATATCACATTTCTACACACTGTGGTAAAATCACAGTCAACAAAAGCTGTTGGTTGTAAAGCTCATCTGATGTTTCTACTAACCACCAAGTCATTGATTGTAGTAAAACAAAGATTCATTCTTCACAGATTCTTGTACAGTAAGTGAATATTTAGCACAGTGGCTCTCTTGTTTTTCTTCTGGATAGATCCTTCTGCTCTGCCTGCTGGCTTTAATCCTCACAATCATATTTTTACTGAAAAGCCGCTGTGAGAAAGGTATCGTCTCCATTTTCTACTGTTTACACTTTTAAATCCTGTCTTCATGTATTGCTCAGTTTATAACGTGATGAATGAATTGTTCAACATCATATACAGTGGTGTGAAAAAGTGTTGGCCCCTATCCAGATTTCTTATGTTATTGTATATTATTCACATTTTAAGTTTCAGATCATCAAACAAATTTAAATATTAGTCAAAGATGTGAACGCAACAGCAGTTTTTAAATATTTTTTTTAATATGAAGGGAAAACCCAAAACTAAATGGCCCTGTGCAAAAAAAAGGGCTTCTTCCCCTGTTGGAAAAGGTTATAAAGCTTTGGGACTCTAGCGAACTACATTGAGAGCCATTATCCACAAACGGCAAAAACATGGAACAGTGGTGAGCAAAATTTCTCCAAGAGCGCAGCGACGACTCATCCAAGGTCACAAAAGACCCCACAACAACATCCAAAAAGTGTCTATGACTCCACTATTAGAAAGAGACTGGGAAAAAGGGCCTGCATGGCAGAGTACCAAGACGAAAACAGCTGCTGGGCAAAAAGAACATAAAAGCTCGTCTCAGTTTTGCCAGAAAATGTCTTGATGAAGCCAAGACATGAGAAAATACACTGAAGAGACAAAATTTGAACTTTTTGGAAGGCGTGTGTGCCATTACGTCTGGTGTAAAAGTAACACCACATTTCAGAAAAAGAACATCACACCAACATTAAAATATGGTCGTGATATTGTGATGGTCTGTGGCTGTTTTGCCGCTTCAGGACCTGGAAGACTTGCTGTGATAAATGGAAACATGAATTGTGCTGCTTACCAAAAAATCCTGAAGGAGAATGTCTGGCCATCTGTTCGTGACCTCAAGCTAAAGCGAACTTGGGTTCTGCAGCAGGACAATGATCCAAAACACACCAGCAAGTCCACCCCTGAATGGCTGAAGAAAAACAAAATGAAGACTTTGGAGTCTCCTAGTCAAAGTCCTGACCTCAATCCTATTGAGATGTTGTGGCATGACCTTAAAAAGGCGGTTAATGCTCGAAAACCCCGCCAATGTGGCTGAATTACAACAATTCTGGTCCACAGCGCTAACAGACTCATTACAAGTTATTGTAAACGCTTGATTGCAGTTGTTGCTGCTAATGGTGGCCCGACAGTTATTAGGTTTAGGGGGCAAGCACTTTTTTTACACAGGGCCATATGGGTTTGTATTTTCTTTTCCCTTCATAATTAAAACCTTCATTTAAAAACTGCATGTTGTGTTCACATGTGTTATCTTTGATAAATATTTAAATTTATTTAGTTATCTGAAACATTAAAGTGTGACAAAAACATAAGAAATCTGAAGGGGGGCACCTGTTCACACCACTGTATACACTTTACTTATGTTATATTTTTTTGATAGTTAACAGCTGTAAAAATCGCTGCGTGTCTGGAAGCCGCGATGCTAATTCTGCATGCCGCTGTGATGCTGCCTGTGTCAATGAAGGCACCTGCTGTCTGGACTATGAGGAAGTGTGCGTGGAACCAAGTACGTGTCTTTGTCATTTTGGTGCCTTTGCTCTTCCTCTTGTGTCTGTACTTTTTTAAGTTGTCTTGGCCTCAGATGAACAGTCCAAAACACTTTTTCAGTTTTGGCAACCTTTTATTTAAACGTCTGACCCCGCTTATTATATGCACACAGGATGGTGGGTCATTGACATTTTTGTGTCTAGGGCATTATTTACTATAAAAATAACTTGATATATCTAACGTCACTTTAGAACATTTTCAGTATTTTTTAATAATAAATACATATTTTTGTTTTGGTATCGCAAATTTGTAAAATGGCAGGCGGAAATTGGTGTTTAAATTATAACAAATAAAAAATAAGATACTTTGGCATTTTTTATGTTCGAAACCTTTCCTATTAACACATTTCATGAATATCAGTATGATAATGGAATAGTGCTGCTGCCTCACGATTAGTCGTGACTAATCGTTTGCAGAATAAAAATTTTTTTTTACACAATATATGTGTTTGTACTGTGTATAATAATTATGTATAAATACACACACAGACACGTATGTATTTAATTAAGAAATATTTGCATGTGTATACATTTTTTTATATTTATATATTATTTATATTATATATATATATATAAATATATATTATATAAATATACTTTTTTCTTAGAATTCTACATGTATGTGTGTGTGTGTATTTATATATACATAATTATTATACACAGTACACACACATATATGATGTAAACAAAAACTTTTATTCTGCAAACGATTAGTCGTGTGTAATCGTGAGGCAGCACTATAATGGAAAAACTTTTGTCCAACAGTTTGGATTTTCTCAAACTAAAGGTATTACAGCTGCACCCATGGGCCTTTTATTAAGAAGTTAACAAATGTAAACTTTAAACATGATATCACATCATCCAGTGAACCCCTAGGCGGTCTTTATGGCTGGATGAAAAGTTTGTAGATTTCTCTCAAATACTGGTAAACTTGCAATGTCAGGTGGTACAACCAGTGTAAACTAAAAAAAAAATAAAAACATTTTAATTGTATTTGAAAAGTATATTGATGAATTTGATATCACAGACAAAAGCTTATATCAGCATCCAAGTAGAAGTTTGTTAAATGTAAATTTATTTCAGAGGTCAGGTGGTGCAACCAGAAATTCAAAGGGTGCAACTGCTATGAATACACCTAAAAAAAAACAAAAAAACAAAAAACATTAAGCTAAATAATTTTAATAATAAGTTCATAATTTAGCTAATAATTTTAGTTTTAATAAATGCATGCTAAGTTTGTCTATATTTGTTATTAAACTTAAAAAAATATTGTTCTTATATTTATAGTTCTTAAATGTTAATTTTATGGTGAAGTGGTTTTTTGAACTTTTGAACAATTTAGGATTATCATTTTAAATGGCGCTATCATATAAACAACAATCAGCATGAGACAGAGATCACAGTAAACCTTATCTTGCAAATAGATAATGCTTGGTTGTACCACCTGACATTTTTATAAAGGGGATATCAAAAATATTCTGGAAAAAATCATTAAAATATACTGAAACAAATTATTCCTGACTCAAAAATATGCATTACACCCAATTAAAAAATATTTTTAAATCAGTGTTTAGGAGCTTGTTTTATCATTGACCCTTATATCAGTCCACTTAGAAGTGTAAAAAAAAGTTTTTGCAAGATAGCATTATAAATGTCAATGTTTGTCAAGTAAGTGGGTTCAAATCTCAAATATTCAGATTAAAAGATATTCAGAGTTGTGTTACTTTTGCATGGGCAGTATTAGTGTACAACCATTTGCGAAGACAGCAATGTATTTATTTATATTTACAATTGTCTTTTGTCTATATGTTTTATTTATATTTAAGCTGTTTATAACTTGTCCCTAAAATGCAAACTGTGGTTGGTCACTTTATACAGCATATGTGTCTCTTTCTGTCCAAGTGGGCGGTTCTTACGTCATGATGATGAGACTTTATGCTGATAGCCAAAAGTCTGCTTACAGTATGTGGGCCTTATGTCTCGCTGCACTTAATCGGGTCATATTGAAGCTCAGTGTAGTCTGGAAAGGTGTGTAATGGTTTAACTATAGTCCAGTAGATAGTTTGTGTTTGTCTGCGAAAAAATAAAAAAAGTGTAACTACACGGACCATTTAACCGGGGCTGAACAGGAACACCCCAGAAACCCCTGACACTGCAAACAGCAGACACAAGAATGTCTGTTTAACCATCAACACCTACCTGTTAAAAATGTCCTCAGTCGAAAGTCACTGTGGGTTTCTCCAAGTTTAGGCTCGAAGTCCACCCGTATGTTTTGAATCAGCTTTCCGACACTGTAGCCAAATATTCCTGTCCCTGTGGCGCCTGTTTGTGTGCACTGCATGTGTGGGATGAAATGGGTGGGTTTGCTTTCATATGGCGAATAGCACATAAAGGATCAGTGGCTTTCTGTCTGTCGAGACAGACTCTTTTCCTGTCTCCTACAGTCTTGTTTTTTTCTTGCCGTTTACAGAACCTATCATATATGCATAAACCACAAACCTACATACAGAATGTTTTTTTGTTGTTGTTGCTTTACTTTTTATGGCATGCTTGTTGTGTGTGGCCTACCTCTTAAAATAAAGATCTGCTTATAAAGTTCAGAATGAACACATCTGCTGACCCCAACTTCACATAGTCAGTAGTTGCGTTTCAAATACTCTTTAAATTGCGGAAATTGAATTTGCGAAATGAAAATATGCCCAAAGGACACATGTCAATTTCGCAAAAATTGATGTTCGCATAAGGTACACTGTAAAAAAAGAAAAAATAATTGTTAAGAAACAATAAGGTAGGGGTATTCTTTGCTATTGATGCTTGCATAACACGGCTGCAAGAGGAAAAGATTTTGCTTTAGTCGCAGAATCGGCAGTTAATGGAAATGTTGTCATTTCACAATAGTTTTTTATTGACTGTAATGGAAACCAGGCTGTTGTAAAAATATAGCAGAAGTTTTGCGCAAATCTGTAATGGAAGCCAGGCTGTTGTGTTGCCAGCAGATGCTAGACCTCAGTGTTTGTAGTTATTTAAAACTATTTCTTATGCTTATGTCATGTTTTTATCAATTATAAACATTTCTTTAAATTGCTTAAATCCCTCTTGTGTGATTTTTGTTACATTGAAAAATTCATAGATGTTTTATGTGCTACAGCATTCCTCTGTAAAGCTCTATGGTAATTCTTTCATGCTTTGAATCAAGTGATCACTTATAGCGAACCTGAAATTTATTGAAGGGACACTCTACTTTTTTGAAAATATGTTCATTCTCCAGCTCCCCTAGAGTTAAACATTTGATTCTTACCGCAGGGTTCCCACGGGTCCTTGAAATCCTTGAACGTTTGTGAATCTGGGGGAAAAAATTCAAGGCCCTGTGAAGTTTTTGAGAATATATGTACATACAGGTCATTGAAAGTGATTGAATCTATTTTATACAAGAGGTTTTCTGGAAAAAAAATACATATTTTTCCTTGTGTATTGTAGGATAATATCATAAAAATTGTAGACTTTTTAAGCACATTTGCTAAACTGTTCGCTTTAAATGCTTATATCTTCTGTATGCAAATGTTGATCCATACCAAAATGCTTTTTTTGCATAGTTGTGTCTAACACATGAAAACATCTTGGGTAACGTATGTAACTGTTGTTCCCTGAGAAGGGAACGAGATGCTGCGTCTCCCTTGCCATACTTTCTGCGTCCCTGTAACGCTGTCTTTGGCAATATTTCAGATAGCGATAAACTTCCTGGCTCCCGCGTCACCCTGTCTTTGTCGTTAAGCCTCACCATTGGTTGAATTTGATATACACATTCAGACGCACTTACCCCTGGAGGCGTCCCCAAAGTGTCACCGCAGTGACGCAGCGCGAGTTCCCGTAAAAGGGTACTTTAACAATTTATCTTAAAAGGTAACATGATGTAACCGTCTCTAACTTGAAACACATTTAGTCCTTGAATTTATGGGTATTGGACCTGGAAAGTCCTTGAACTAAAGTGTGGGAACCCTGTTACCGTTTTGGAATCCATTCAAGATATTACGCACTGCCTGAAAAAAATAGTACCCTTGGTTATATTTTTAATAGCAGGGGACTATTTTCGCGCAGTGCGTAATATCTTGATTATTACGCCAGTTTGAGAGTATAGTTGCTAGCCATATCTGCATAGAAAATTGCAACTTTTAATGTTCCGTCGGTTTAAGTACACAATGTAACTACAGAAGAGTCAAGTTATTAATAAGAAAAATACGAAACTCTTTGGTTATTTTTTAGCCACAAGATTGATTTATTTCTGTTTGCCACAAAATTAGTTATATCAAAATTTCCCAGTTGCTTTCCCTTCTCAAAAATGGCATCACTGTGGAGAACTTTTTAAGCAGCTTTATTTAGCTTTATAGTGTGAATGAGAGAGAGAGAGAACCGATCTGATGTAGAGGATCTTTGGTAAATGGAAAGACAAAGCCGCAACTTGGCAGAAACTTAAAGGGATAGTTCACAAAAAAATGAATAAAAAAATGTCATTCATTAATCCTCATGTACTGCTGAACCTGTATAAGTTTCTTTTCTTCTGTTGAACACTATATACACTATACGGTACCCATTGAAAAACAAATACTATTGAAGTCAATGAGTACCGTCAACTATATGGTTAAAATATTTTCTTTTGTGTTCAACAGAAGACAGAAACTCATATGGGTTCAAAACTAAACGAGGGTTAATGAATGATTACAGAATTTACATTTTTGGGTGAACTATCCCTTTGAAGGGGCTGGATGAAGACTTCTTATAACTCATCATGAAAAGTCTCCAAAAAGGACATCAGAGAAGTGAAAAGAGCTTAAAACTCAAATAGTAGTCTAAAAAGAGATGATGCTCTCCTCTAAAGAGATCAGTGAATCAAACATAATTTGTACTTTCAGAAAAAGTTGACTTCAAACATGGTGTTTTGCATATGGAAGTCAATTGAATTTTATGGTCAAAACATTTCAAACTTATAGGTGTGGTTTCCTGGACAGGGCTTCTCCTAGTCTCAGAGTTAAATGCATGTTTGGACTGCCTTCATTTAAAAACATCTTGCACTGCCTCTTATCATACATCAGTGCCACTGGTTTGTCTCAAGATGCACACCAGTATTGTTTTTTTTTTATTAAGGTATGTTTGTAAAATTACTTAAATGTCCTAATAGGGCCTAATCCTGCATTAATCTAAACCTGTCTGGAAAACTGCCCCTAAATGTTTATATAAAGGAGAGTTACTGAAATATAATGCATAATACTACTCAGGAAATCAGAAATGTAACTCATAGATATTAGAGGTCTGAAAAGATCTCGTGTGAGATTATTTATGTCACGAGATTTCTCGTTGATGTGAGATATGTCTCCTGATATCAGCATGAAGTTGAGTTTGTGGCAAAACCTTTTACAGCGCATGCAATAAATTCTGTCTGCTGGTGCTTGGGTTTTTAATAATGTTCATTTGGAAAAATCATATAAAGACATGTTGTGTTTGTGTGTCTCAGCAGATTAAACCCTGACTTTGTGTTTACATGATTTAATGTCTAAATGTTCTTGCTCAAGATTGACATTGGTGACGGTAAGAACAAAGATGGGCCAAGTTAAAGAGTGTTTAACACAAACTTCTCAAAAGTCGCAGTCTATTTACCTCCATCACTGCTGGTCTTCTCAAATTATACACAACAAGCTGCTTCATCTTCTTTATTTGTGAGTTTACTGGCCAAGCTGCTTCTTTTTTGGCTGTTGCACTGCTTCTGTTGGATACTGCCTACTAGCGGTATACATGTGTAATTGCACGTCGGTGCAGATGAGGATGCAGAAGTATACAGTAGATGAAAACTACGGCATTAAGGACCTACGCACAACTATAATGAGCTCTAGCATTTTCTCAATCTAAAGAAAAAGTAAAGATAACATTCGTAAGTCCGCTAGCGCCACCCGCAGGCATTTGTTATAATACATAAAGTTGTTTTTATTACATACATAGGCTACATATATTAATGTTTTGTTTTTTAAAACAATCATGTGTCATTATTATGTAATTGTAAAGGTTATTGCTCATTTGGGTCTATTTTTGTATACCAAAAAAAACCTAATTACTTTATTATTAATTACCAAAATAATTGTTAGGCACAGTCCTAAATTAGTTAAAGCATCAATCATAACATTCAACCATTAAAACTTAAAGAGGAAGTGAATCTCTCTGCGTGCTTTGTGTTGAAAATCATTCTTATCTTGATGCTCTGGTATGGGTTGCTATGGTCACCAGACCATCTGGTTCTGCATCTGCGTGTTAAAGGGGACATTTTACAAGACTTTTTTAGATGTTAAATAAATCTTTGGTGTCTCCAGAGTACTATGTGGTATTCTAGTTCAAAATACCATATAGATCATTTATTATAACATGTTAAAATTGCCACTTTGTAGATGTAAGCAAAATGAGTCGTTTTTTGGGTGTGTCCTTTAAAATGCAAATGAGCTGATCTCTAAATGGCAGGGTCGTGGTTGGATAGTGCAGATTAAGTGGTAGTCCCCTTCTGACATCACAGGGAGCTAAATTTCAATGACTTTTTTCACATGCTTGCAGAGAATGGTTTACCAAAACTAAGTTACTGGGTTGATCTTTTTCACATTTTCTAGGTTGATAGAAGCACTGGGGACCCAATTATAGCACTTAAACATGGAAAAAACGAAAAAACCTTGAGAGAGAGCCAGACATAGCTGATTCTATAGAGGATATATTATGTAATAGGTACGATTTTTTATGGGAATTAAAACACTATATTAAAGGGGCCATGACATGAAAATCTGACTTTTTCCATGTTTAAGTGCTATGATTGGGTCCCTAGTGATGCTATCAACCTAGAAAATTTGAAAAAGATCAACCCAGTAATTTAGTTTTGGTAAACCATTCTCTACAAGCACATGAAAAAATAGGTCGTTGAAATTTGGCTCTCCTTATGATGTCATAAGGAGCTCTTATTATAATAATCCAACCCCTTAATCCAACCACAGCACTGCCATTTAATGCAGAGAGAAAATAATTCACAGAACAATTGAGTTTCAATTTCAACAAACCACCATCATTGTGATCAGTGTTTGCACTTGATCTGCACATGTGCATTTTAGAGGACACACCCAAAACGGCAAATTTTTGCACACACCTACAAAGTGGCAATTTTGACATGCTATAATAAATTATTTATATGGTATTTTGAGCTAAAACTTCACACATGTGCTCTGGGGACACCAAAGATGTATTTGACATCTTAAAAAAGTCCTGTGACATGGGCCCTTTAAGACCTGAAAGAAACACACAGCGATTTTAGGAGGATGGTTTGTATGCTTATCTTGAAACAGCCCGAAACTATATTTGTGCACATGTCAAATGATCAAAACTGATTTAAAACTTGTGCCATGTAAACACGTACACCAATTCGATCACATTATTACGGGTTCATGTCAATGATATGATAGATTTAGCAATCAGAATGATTTTTTTCCGTTTGTGGCAAAAGTTGCCCAACGTAGCTATTGGACGAGACATGGTAGATGTACATATGAGTAGATGTAAATGACATGATGACAAATGTTTTAGGTGATTTGTTCCTTTTTTATGACCTCTCTGTTTTACACGTCTCTTGGATCTAATATCACATCATGCTCTATATGACCATCAGTTATTGTTTTTCAGCTCAACGTTGGACTTGTTCTAAATTCCGCTGTGGTGAGGAGCGTCTGGCGGGCAGTCTCTGCTCTTGCTCTGCAGACTGTGTGACAGCGGGTGACTGCTGTTTAAACTACAAGAGCTTGTGTGAAGGTAAACAACATAGTTTGCTCTGGAATGCATTCTCACATATTTTTAACTTATTTATTAGCCTGGCTAACACCAGACCAGTCTCATAGAGAATGAGACGTGGTCTGGGGAACCCTATGCTGATTTACTTGTATTTACGAATGCCCAGAGCCGTTTATTGGGCACTACAAATGTCTATCAAATGCGACTGTACGTAGCTCATAGACAATTGTTTCAATTATACCAGATGACGTATGTAGAGCGACATCAATTCAAACTTAAACAACTTATATCGGTACGTGTGCACACAGCTGAAAGCTATGCAACTAAACCGATAGCTGTATATTGATACTGAAAAGCAACACAACTTTGTGGCACTGTGACAACCACAGTACCACCAGCATAATGACAATATGATATTAATAATTACCACTTACCATTTATAAGTTAAATGGACTTTGAAGATGCCTTGCTCAGGTTGATCCTATAAAACTCCGTGGCTATCATGTCTTGCCATACACAAACATCCTTCTTGGATATAAATTTTTTTAATGCCAAAAGTTGCTCTTTTTTAAATAAACTTGCATTCAAAACTACTTACAACACTATCTAAGGCTTCATCGAAAAGTAACTTCGCGTCTGCTGCCGTGTTGGGTAAACAAAACTGCTTCAGTGTGTCGCATAGACGTCATCATCGTCTTGCTTCCCCTCCCCCACATTTTGTGATTGGTTCCCTATTTCAGGGGCAAAATTGGTCCATGGTTTCCATGCTAGACTTGAAGTGTGAATACATTTGCGTGAAAGGCAGCATTGGGAAACCCAGGCTACAGTGCTTATTTGTAATAATTTTTGTGACCCTGCCTGTGAAAACCCATCTTAAGTCATTTTTTGTTATTTTAGTTTTTCTACATAAAATCATATAATGTTATACATTATGTGAAATATAACATTGATATATATATATATATATATATATATATATATATATATATATATATATATATATATATATATAACATTAACTGTGTAAAACCATGAAAAAGATTTAAATCAATTACTAAAATTGCTTCAATTCTCATCATTACGTCTATGAAATTAGAGCCTGGATTTCGCAGACGGGGTTACCAATAAGGGATTTTCCTGCACAGTGAATTTGAAGGTGTTGTCCAGCTGCAAGAGTATAGAGAAAGAGAAAGACAACTCGCAGGTATCGCACACCGGACGTGCACATTAAATAGCGTGAGCTTAGTCAGACAAAGTCTACTTCTAGATGCAAAAAAGCAGCCTATGTTAATCATTAACAATTTATTTAAATCATTAATGAGTCATTTAGAGGAATACTCCACTTTTATAAAAATAAAATCCTAATAATGTACTTTGTTCAGTCAAGAAGAAATTTAAAAAATTCAATTTTAAATCAAAAATCATTATATAAATTTAAATCTTGCTCCCGAAAGTGGACATTGTTACCGTGAGACAGCGAAATTTAAATTTATATAATGATTTTTGATTTAAGATTGAATTTTACAAGATGTATATGAAACAATTATCACTCAGTACAAGCGCAAATAACACTGCTGGATTTTATTATCATGAAAACGTGGATTTCAGAAATATGATATAGAGATGGCCCGACTACATGGAATACAGGACAGTATCAAATACGCATCCATAAGATAACTTATGGCATTTTGCAATTTTGGCTTATGACGAATTCCATTTCGTGAATGCAGGAATGTAAAAAGGGTCCATTAAATGAAATTTATTAACTAAGTTCGGGAGGAGCATGGTTATGTAATCCAACCAATCAGCACAAAAAGGTGTCTATAAATAACGTCCCTCACCTCTGTCTAGTGGTGCAACGGATCGCAGTCGATCCGTGATCCATACGGATCACGACCCACGGTTCAGCTCGCATGTGATTCGCAAAGATCAGAACTCTTGATGTTTAAACTTCAGAGAGTTGCGCTACTGTCTCTCATACTGTAGTCCATTAAAATACATTTGGCTAATAGAGCAATGAAAAACAACGTAACGTTTTTATCTGCACCGTTTGTAATTCGCCCTCTGCCTGTGTGTGTGTGCACGCGTTTAAGGGGACTCAGTATTGCGGACTTGGAGATATATGCAGTCTGTGCATATTTGGTCTTAAAGAGACAGTAAGCTCAATTAACCTACTTAAGTCTGTCTCATTAATGTTAATCAAACAACCTAAGACCTAATCACTTCTGAAGCTTTAAAAAATAATAATTACATTAAATGAATACAATAAATGCAGTGTTATTATTCATTTGATTTCTGTAGCCTACCTAATGATTTTAGACCTTACTTAATGTGCAACTTTGTTCTTTTTTATAAATGTTTGTAATATCTTGATTTGTTATTAGATTTTTCCCATACTTTTTTTTAGGGATGCACCGATACCGATACTGGTATCGGGTATTGGCCTCGATACCACATTTTCTAAAGTACTCGTACTCGTTAAAAGTCCCCCGATACCAGGGATCGATACCACGGTCTGAGAAATGTCTATGTTTGAGCGGCATGTAAGGGGTTAATGCCTCTTGTGTTGTCCAAAGAGGCAGAGTTTACAACAAACTGGAAAACTAGTCCCTTGTTTTTTTGTTAAATTATATGACTAAAGCTGTTACCTGTAAATTTAAATCATGTTTTTTATTAAGTACTCGGTATCGGCAAGTACTGAAATGCAAGTACTCGTACTCGTATTCCAAAAAAGTGGTATTGGTGCATCCCTTCCTTTTTTTTGCTAATCCGAAAAATGATCCGATCCGTGCCTTAAAAAACGTAATGTGATCCGAACCGTGAGGTTTGTGATCCGTTGCACCCCTACCTCTGTCCCATGACATGTTTTTACAGCATCCCTCCTCCATCCCACCCCCTCAGCTACTACTCTATGTTCAGGCTTTAAATTTCGAACCAAATGTGCTTTATCTCATTTCTTATTGATAACATCTTAATAAGTTTTTAAATATCTTGGCAGCAGTTTGTCATTTTGCTTTTGCTGGGATGAGAAAAGAGACAGTGAAGTGAGATATTAAACATTTTAGGCAGGTCAACATGACTCAGATGAGCAGGGTGTTACAATTTTTAGTGGTTGTTATCAGGGGATAACAGTCATCAGAGTGTCACGCCCAATCCAACGTCTCCAAATGTAAATGTCGGCAAATCTTTAGGGACTGCAAAAACACATACACCTCAGCAACGGCCATAACTGGGTTTACCCAACTAAAACATTGCAGAAGTGTGAAAAGGATCCGTTGGTTACTCATATGGCAAGTAGGAGTGTAGTAAACAGGATAATGTACATCCATACTGTTGTTGACACAACCCCTATCAGGGTGATAAAAGACTTGTTCACCTTGTTTATTTTGCAGCAACAACTGTCTGAGTGTGCATGTGTCCGTTTTTCCCGGGAGTCTTTAAATATTTCACACTCATCTCCCATCCCCTCTCGTTTTGTTATTTCTCCCAGGAAACTCCTGTAATGTGTGTGGCCCAGATCTTTTGGGAAACACATCCTACTCACACAATCAACACATCATACAAATTTCAACCCCTTTGTGACCTCAACCTAGCAACCGTCAAATATTGCATTACTGGTAGAAACGTGTCGAAACGAAACATAAAATAAATGTAAATTTACCAAAAAATGGATGAAGAATTAAATTTCATATCTTAAAGCCACACCGCTTATCTGCTGGATCACTGGGATATTGTCTGTAAGTGCAGTAAGTCACTGACCGGATAAACATGCTTCCTGGACTTTGTTCTCCGATCCAGATGTTTACATTATGAGACTAGAAAATCAGCACAAAGGCTTTCAATACATAGGCTTGCTCAGAAATGGCACTTTCATAAACCAGGACACATGTTGAAGCTCTTATAGCTTAATTTAATATGGCTACCATACTGTAGCTTAAATAATATAGCCTGTGGCACGTGTTCATTAAAGCTAAGAAGTAAAGTCCCGTTTTTACGCATACATGAGGGTTCGCGTACCGTACAATAATGTGGCAGTGCGTGTACAGGGGAATGTAGTATGTAGCCCAGGAGATGCATTGCATTTTGTCGCAAATATGTGTGCATAACATCTGAATACGACGAGTACTGTGTATAAGTAAAACAAGCTTTTGTTTGTAAGGCTGTGCGTTTGACAGTGCACGTATGCTCGCATACAAGTAAATAAACATATTATACTCCGAGCTTAAGTCCACAAGGCTGTAGGGTGTCCCATTTGTAATTAAGGTTTCAAAATGGTGCTCATGGGTGCCCACTTTCGGGTCAGTATGGGCATTTGATGCAACTTTTCCTGAGGCCGCAGTTGTGTGAGCTTCACAGTAGACTTCTGTGAGAGTATTTCCAATTCTGTCTTATAGAAACAATCGATGTATTAAAGCAACACTATGTAGTTTCCATGTAAAAATGACTTACAGCTCCCCCATGTGGTTGAAAAGCGCAACAGTGCCTGGTATCATACACTCTTCTGCAGGCAGGGGGGGGCTGTGTTTCCTACCCTCCACCGCCACTTTCAGAGTGTGCTTGTAGCAGCTAGGAGGCTGCTCAGGTTGCAGCAACAGTACAGTTTGTCCAGTTAAAAGTTGTTCTATCACTGAAATAATTTTAGAGACATTATTTAAAGGTAAAAAAACTACATAGTGTTGCTTTAAGGATTAAATTTATCTTCTTATTATTTGTGATTTGTCTTTAGGTGTATTGAAGGTCCAGTAGTTTTCTTGTTGTTTGGTTTTTATTGGTGATTACTTTGTGTAATGTTGTGATTTTTCATTCCTCCCTCTCTAAATTAAGCTGTTCCTCATCATGCTTTCATTTCTCTTTTCTGACTATTGTTGGTACAAACCTCGGAAAAATTCAATAATGAACAAATACACCTGGCCAGTGTTTCATATTACAGTCTTTCTCTTCCTGTTTTTGTTCTCGCAGGTGAAAAAACGTGGCTTGTCGAGGACTGTGAGGACATCCAAACTCCACAGTGCCCTGCAGGGTAACAGACCTTTTATGTGTATAAATGAAACTCTGCCAGCTCTGTAACCAAACAATTTGTTTAGTTTTACCTTTATTGTCATTGCATCGTATACAAGGAAATTTGACATCTTTCATAGAAAAAGACAAACTGTATTCATCCATATTATCTACATTAAAAAATTATTAAAAAAAAAGAGATAAAAATAGCTTAAAATGTCTTGTGCGAATTGTCTTAACATATTGCATACATGCTTGTTCTGAATTTTTAGAGCAACTGTGGGAGGATAGGGACACGGGAAATATAATTAAGTTCAAAAATGGCAGTTGGATAAAAACTATTTCTAACTCTGGAAGTACGAGTCTTTATGCTGCGTTTACACCAGCCACGGTAGAGGCGGCTAGCGCGGGTGATTTACATGTTAAGTCAATGCAAAGACTTGCTAACATGCAGATTATTATCCTGCGGCGCTAATGGCGCGGAAACGCAGCGCAGATGGTGCATTCCGTGCAAATTGAGCGTTGCCACGGGAAACGCGCGAGTTGAAAAATCTGAACTTGGACGGATTTCCGCGCCGTGTTAACCAATCAGGACCTTGCTGTAGTAGTGACGTGATGACAGGAAGCGAGCGGAGTGGTGGAGTCTCAGCGGAGTCGCAGAAGCCCCTCCCATGATGCGAATTTCCGCGTAAGTTTCTCGAATGACTAGAATTTCACGTGCAAATGAAGCGAGTGAACTCAAATGTTCAAGTGTCCAACTATGCGCGAATAGCGCATTTTTACCGCCTCTACCACGGCTGATGTAAACGCAACAATACTGTAGGTTTACACCAGATGCGAGTTCAACGATTTGCACGAGTAGATTACATACAAAGTCAATGCAAAGACGCGATCAGACGCGTCCTCATGTGGAGCGATGCGAATGACGCGATATGGGCAGCACGGTTACCGCAAAACACGCTCTATTCCCCCAAGTTGTAAATATTGAACACAAGCAAAACATTCGCATGACACGAAGTTAAATCCCACAAGTAATCTAGAGCGAGTAACGAGATGCCTCGCGTTTGGTGTGTACATAGCATTCGAGCTCTGTAGCATCTTCCAGAAGGTAGTAATCCAAACAGATTACAAGAGGGATGAGTGCTGTCCTATGATAGTAGATGCTCTTTTTCAGCAGCGAAGCCTGTAGATCTCCTCAACGGGGGCAGTGAAAGTCCAATGATCTTTTTTGATGTTTTTATGACCCTCTGTAATGCGGCTCTTTCAGCCGTTGAACAATTTCCATACCAGACTGTAATACAGTAAATTATTATGCTTTCTACCGTACAGTGGTAGAAGGACTTCAACAGTCTGGCAGAGAGATGGGCCTTCTTCAGAGTTCTGAGGAAGTAAAGTCTCTGTTGGGCTTTTTTGACCAGAGCAACAGTGTTTATGGACCATTTTATAACTGGACGGGGGGATGCTCAAAAGGCTTTGGGATTGTTAGAATAAACACAGTCCAAAATATTCTTCCCTCTGGTGGAGCATTTAACATGTTGTTCAAACTTTGGAAGTACAGTCTTCAAGTTTCAGACCTGCAAACATGTCGCCAATCGCCGTTTTCTTGGTCAATTGGGTCATTCACGTGAATCGCATAGAACCGGAGAGTTTTTTTTTAGGTGTGTGGGGGGGGGGGGGGGGTCGGAAGGCTGCCCTTTATCTGAATGCAATGCGGGCTAGAATTGCCAAACATTATTGGATAATTCTTATACTTGACATTTCTCTGGGCCAATCGGAATCTTAGCATGCTTTCCTCTGGGCCAATCGGAATCTTAGCACTTCCTTCAGAATCTTGAAGACAGCGCGGTCCTTACATGATTAAAATCACCAGCCACAATAAATACCCCATCTGAATAAGTATTTTGTTGCTTGTTTACTGCTGTTAACATGTGGCCGAGTGCTGCATTAGCTTTCGCGCCTGGTGGAATGTACACAGCAATAACAACAACAACAGACGAGGCAGATAAAAGGGCCTGCATTTAACTCTGGAGAACAATGACTGTCAATGATAGCAGTGTTTGTGCACCAGTTATTGTTTATATAAACACACAATCCACCCCATCCCAATGTAGTTGGGATTTGAAACCCCATCTACAGTTAATGAGTCTTTGTGGGTTCTCGCAACATATTGCGTCAGTGGCACTTTTGGGATAAAAGAAGGTTTGTTTCCATTGGAAGTTAATCTGAAATGTAGTGCAAAAAATGGTGGGGTCCACAAGAGACCACTTATGAAAATAATGCTGTTTTGCAAGTTACTGTATGTTAGCAACATAACAGCTTAAATGATTCAATATTTTCAGTTATTTCTTTTGTCAGCATGCACTCGACTGGCTAGGACTTAAGTTTGGGGAAAACCTAACCCGCTTGTTAAATCATGACGTTAGGAATACCGTTTCCAGCTCCAAGCCACCACATTTAAACAGCCGTTTATGAGCACTATTTATTCATAGCACTGAAGCATTTAAACAAAAATTTAATAAACTTGTGTATATAAACGTGTAAACTGCAGTCTCAGGCTCCCAGAATCAAAGACAGCAATATATTAATAATTCATAAAAAATCCACGTCCATAAATCCAATATCTGGTCATCTTGGATTTTATAATGGATATAAAAATTAGGATCGGGTGTTTTTGGTAGTTGTTCATTATGATACGAGGGTATTATAGCCATGATATACTGTCAGAAGGCAATTGAAATCAGATTTTGTTCCGCAAAGATTACATAAAGCAGTGCAGAATATGAACTATCAAAATCCTATGGCCCTGCGTGAACCAAGGTTTTCCTGCGTTCGGCGTATGTTTTCAATTGTTTCCAATGGAAGTGCCACACTTTAAAACCATGGGTGAAACCCGACTTCATAAACATGGGGGGCCAATGCAAATTTAGGGGGTCCAAGTGCATGATCCCAAAAGAGATTTTTTAAAAAGCGCAGAGACAAGCCCTCACCATGAGTCGGCAAAAGGGGGAATTGCCTTCTCAGATGTGATTGTTTTATTTTTGGTATTTATGGCCAGGTTTTAAAACTAGGCTTTACAAAAATAATTGTATTAATTCAACTTTCAATAAGATAAATTGAAACTGTATTGTATTTAGGGCTGTTCGATTCTGGATTTTTTTTATCAGTTCCAATTACGATTTCTGTTTCTGGAATCAAAAGAATCAAGTCCAAGAATCTATTCCTTACTGTTATTTTTATTCTTTTTTATACCAACACCGTGTCTAACATCGTCGTGTTTTTACCGTGCCACATGGCGAGTGCTGCTTTGTCATAAATAGAATGAAGCATTTAATTCAGGGATTTGTCACGTAGTGCTTCATGCGTCAGATGTAGACAGTAGACACAGTGTAAAGACTAGGAATTCCAGCCTTTGGAATCGACTCCCAACACCTCGGAAACAATTCTTTTCTTAATCAATTCTCGGCCCATATTGTATTGACTAACTAAAATAAATGTAAAATATAAAGAAAATTCCTTTAGATTTCGTTATTTTCTATTTAGTTTATATGCAACAGAACTATGCATCTCCGACTGGAAATGAAGTATAGATGAAGAATCGCAATAAAAGATAATTGGACAGAAAGGGATAAAAAAGGATTTCTGTTGGCTGAATAACAATTTCTATTGGCTGCCTGTCATGCTAGATGCCTCTCATGTCAAAGAAAGAAATTTATGCGGGTTTGTAACAACATGAGAGTAAGGAAATGATGACATTTTTGGGCGAACTATCCCTTTAAGGTCAGCAGTGAGTCATGACTCAAAATAAAAGTTTATGTAAAATTATAAAAAAGGGAAGATATTATTAATTTTTTTTTTCAGATGTAAATTTATTAGTTTTGTCTGTTTGGTTAGCTGTGCAGTATACTTGTGCAAATATTGTGTTTAAGGGAACGCTGCGCTTAAAAATTTGCCAAAAGCAAGTAATCTGTGTGTTCTTGGTTTAAAGTTAACCCCCCTCAAAAATTTCTCATGCCCCCTAATTTCAATCTGCAGCAAGGACTGCGCCGAGAGTTAAAAAAATGTTCAACTGTTTGTGAAACTTTGAGGTCATCAATGTCACTTCACCCCTTTTATCCAATGACAGTGGAGGAGGGGCGGGGCAAATACCATAACAACCAATCAGCACATCGTACAACAACTGATAAACAAAACAGAAGTATCATAGCAACTAAAGTGCTCAGCTGAAGAAACGCTGCTAAGCGCCCACCGTCGGCATTCGCCTGCTGTTTCAGTCATGTTTAAAGCTTTGGTGGACACAACAAGGCCTAAGCCCTAGAGATGCGCGGATGGGCTATTATTTCATCCGCAACCGCATCACAAAACTCATCATCCGTCCGCCATCCATCCGCACCAACGTTTCTGACCAGTTTTCAAAACCGCACCCGCCCGCCATCCGCTGACTGGGCGATGCAAGACGCTGCTGATGACAGCCGCGAGACTAGAAAGCTCTAGAATATCAGCAGTGAACTCAGTCTCCGATCGGCGCACACGGGACAAAAATAAATAAATAAATAAGTAATGTCTAAATTAAACGCACAAATTACATAGTCTGCACTGGTGTCATCCTGATTTACCACTTTGTAAAACTTATTCCAGGCAAACCTTTTCTGACCTTCTATTTCCTTTGTTTTTAATTCTCATTTTTTGAGGCGTTGATAAGAGCTATGTCAAAATGCGTCCTCATTTCTCTGCGCTGTTAATGATAGAACGAAGGGATTCTTAACATGCCGAGGCTATCCCAAACAATTAAAACCTTTATTAAATAAAAGTGTATTAGAAAACTTTTTCTTGTCACTGTTTTAGTATTATAAGTTATGTTTTGTGTTAATATTATTCTGTTTATGTTGCGTATATTTGCAACATAAGGTTGATTATTTGATATACTGTTGAATAGTTTAACCTACATCAATGTGTCATATTTTCTAAAATAAATTAATATTTTTGATTACATATTTATTTTAATAAGTCAGAAATGTCTCCGCTGTTTTCTGCTGACAGGCGCGGTGGGGGCTACTGGGGGCGCGTGCAACAGGTGACGCAAATTATGGGTCCTCAGAAGGCTAGACCGTCTCATTTCAGTTCTCTTCGCAAACTTCTGAGCCTGCCACCCTGAAAGACAGAGTGCTCACCTTTTAAGGTTGCATGCTTAGAAGGACACAGCTAACAAGCAGTCGATCCGCCACCCGCCCGAATCTAATTAAAATATTATTTTTCGTCACGTCATCCGCCCGATCCGCGGTTTATCCGCGGAGTCCGCGGCTGTAACCGCCAACCGCGCATCTCTACTAAGCCCTTCTTTTATTTCCAGGCTTAAATAAAGAACTTTTGGATCCCACAGTATAATTGGTACAAATGAGTCTACTTAGATGCATGCAGAATTGTTTAGGCGTGTTGTACTGAGTAAATGGACTGTGTGGTCAGTGTTGTCTTTTCCATTAGCTAAAACAGTTCTCAAACTGTGGGGCGTAGTTTGGGGGTGTTAGATGGTGCTAGGGGGCCCCAGTTTTATGACTTTTTTAATAAATTCTGTGCAGTTAAACCTCAGAAGAATAAAGCACTAAAACTGAATAATTGAATGTTTTGCTTAATTCAAATTAATATTTAAGTTAATTGCTTCCTTTTTAAATTTATGATTATTATAGCAATGCGACAAACATTATTATTAAACAAACATTATGGGTTGGGGGGCATCATTCTGGAAATAATTTGAAACATTAGAATATAATGTCCAGGAAAATTACACATTACTGGGCGGCCTTGTGCATTGAATTTGGCCTATAGTCGTTTTTGTTACTGAATTCACTACAGGTGATTTTTTTTAATAGTCTGACAATACATTAAGCAAATGTGTTTGTAATAGCACAGTCTCTCATGTGAAGACTGTTGATGGGAATGCTTTAGGATGGCTGATTCAATAGGTCTCTTAGGAGCGTGAAAGCAGAAAGAAAATGCTGGATTTACTTTATAGCGATGCTAAGCAAGAACAAATTAAACACAAAAACAAATTAAACAAAGGGACAGTGTGCCATGTATAACATTTTCTATTGAACTGTTAAATCATTACGATACAATGAAACCAGTCAAATTAAGATCAAAGCATAAAAAGAAAAATAATCTAAAATGATCGATTTTATCACATCAAAGGGTTAAATCTACATTTCATTTATGCATTTGCCAGACACTTTTATGTAAATAAAGTATAATGTATTTCAGTGTACTTCTTATTAAGCTCTTTAGTATTATAAAATACAGTAGATACCTAAAAATGTTTATCTTTCCTGTTTATGTATCTCAAATGTATAAAGCATTTCCAAAGTACATAAATGTTAGATTTGGCATTAATGACAGACAGATACTGTAATGGCAAAACAGCCCTCAAGTCTCTCATTGCTTTTTTTAGCCATGTATGAGTAACTAAAATGGGAAGTTTTATAAGTTCAAAACACTGCTCTTTTATTCCCTAGATTTTCCAAACCACCTTTGATCCTGGTCTCTCTGGATGGATTCAGGGCTGGGTACTTGGATGCTTACAGCGGTTTACTGCCTGTCATCAGCAAACTCAGTACGTCACATCGTCTCACAACCATCTAAACTCTGTCAGCTAAATAAAGGATTGTGCTATTAAAACCTACAGAAATCTGCATGTTCATAGACAGACTAAATTGTAACACTCCCTGTTCTGTGGTCAGTTTTAGCCTGCTTTTAAATAAATAAGGACTTCACATATTTGTACTACAGTCTAAAAATAGGGTGAAACAGTTTTCCACAGACCTTGTTATTGGTTGGTCTTAAAGTAACACAGTCCTAGAAATCAGGCAGCTAGCCGTAGGCTTCCTCAGGAAATTCCATTGGGTTGCAGTCAGTTATGTAATGGTTTCAAGACTCTTTTAAAGGTGCAGTGTGTAATTTTTAGAAGGATCTCTTGACAGAAATGCAAAATAATATACAAAACTATATTATCAGGGGTGTATAAAGACCTTACATAATGAACCGTTATGTTTGTATTACCTTAGAATGAGACGTTTTTATCTACATAGACGGGGGTCCCCTTACATAGAAGTCGCCATTTTGTGCCGCCATGTTTTTTATTAAGTTAATAAGTCTCCGATGCTGACATGTTTTTCCGGTGGTGGCTACCGTAGTTTCTCTATGCGTTTCAAAAGCGAGGGGTGAGCAGACTGAGCCGTTGGTTGCAATTCGCAACCTCACCACTAGATTAAAATTGACACACTGCACCTTTAAAGAACAATAGAGAATCTGGGTTAATTTTGACATAAATAAAAACAAACAAATGCGAATAAGGTGCATTTCCATCAAGTTGTTCGAGTGAACGACGGTGGTAAATAAAGTAAATAAAACAATGCAAGCTTAGAAAATAGAAACAGGACTGCATTGAGTTACAATTTGTCATTATTTTATTATCAGTGCAAATTGCCAAACTGAACGCTGTGCACAGAAGAAGAAATGCAGAAAATGTTTTGATTGAAGACACTAACAGCAAGGGCACAGCAAGCTATTTTAACATAAAAACACAATATTTTTGTATACTGCCTTTAAATTCTATTATTTCAAATATAATAATACTTAAAAAATATAAACGGTGCTTTTAATCTTTGTTATACAATATTATATATCAGTAAGTAAATATTTTCTTATAACTTTTTCTAACTTTTTTTTATTAAACTAACAAATTCAATACATTTATGAACTATTATAGTCTACATTTTTACAGTTTTTCACAGTATTGACTTGATTATGTTCCATCTCTGAATAAATTAATATTTCTGCTCTGTGTGTAACTGCATAGCAAGCAACATAATGCTATATTAGATATACTTCATTATACAGTAACATTGAGATGAATGATCTGCACACATAGGCTACTTTTATCTTTTGCGCATTTCTCCTCATCTTTCTTCTTTTCATTACCTGGTGGCTTTTTCCTCATCTGTAGTGTAATATGTGTTGCATTAAATCTCCCGCTCGCACTCCCTATGAGGTGGTGCCAATGGAAGCTGTGACATGAACTTCTGAACCCCGCCGCAGCTCTTCTCTGAGTAACCCTAAGGTTACAGTTCCAAGGTCCAGACCAAATTAACTGATCACATGGTGACAATGATTGACGTGAGGTGCAGATGAGAAATCCGATCGCGCATTCCGATATCCTCGCTGTCACGGAGAGCGCGGCTCATGGTTTTGTTGCAACCTCTCAAGTGCTTTTAAAAAAACTAAGTAGCCCCTTGACTCCTGTTTAACATGCGTTTTTAGACATGACATGTGAGCTGCTCTTAAACGTTTACATCATTATACACATACAAATATAAAAGTAAGTAAATAAAAAATCTTACTGTGGGCCTTATTATGTTATATTTTTGACAGCAGAGGCTGGGAGTTTGAGACCACTGAGCTAGACGATCAGTCTTGTGTTTGCTACGTCAGAATTTATGTGTGAATTCAGTGTTTTCATCTCGCATTATTTGCATTAAATTTGCTCTTTTTAAAAAGTAAAAAAAGACCTCAAGCGAGGGTCAATTTTTTTCGAAACAAGGGATTTTTATCCGAAATTTGGCATTTCCATCACTCGTTTCTTGCGATACTTCAAAATGCGTGTGATGGAAACCCAGCTATTACCCTTGGAATTGCACAAATTAAAATAGCCAATTGAAAGAAGTAGACCTAATGGAAACACTGCAATTTTGCATAAACTCACTTATATTTATCGTAAAAAAGTTTTTACGCTCAGGTGAGGTGGTTTTTAGGCAATTGCACAACTGCAATGGAAATTTTTTGCATTTACAGGTCACCTGATGTGCATTAAAGTCACTTGATCTTTCTTTTTTGAAATGGTGCAGTATGTTTGGTTGTAGGACAGGACAGAAGAGGTGTGTTTGACTTACATCAAGCGAATTACATCAAAATACCACTAGAGGCACTCGGGATTCGACTGCTCTGAATGCTTTCAAGTCGCTCTCGCTGTATTTTGATGTCATCTGCATGTCGATCTGCACAGAGCCTTATAAAGGCAAACACACTCATCACCATGTTTTTGGAATGAATTATCACAAAATGAATCAACCCATAACATTATTTTCGACATTTAGAAAATAACGCTAAAGTTTTATGCAAATCATTAATGGAAACCCAGCTTATGACTCCCAGACATTTCCTTTTAGGTTGGAATGCAGAAGGGCTAGTAATGTTTACAGTTATTTTATTGCATGTTAATTCGTTCTTGTTAATTCTGCTGTACATATGCTAATATGAATATCTTAACAGTAGCTACAGTATGTTGTAGGACAATGTCAAAGACTCACTCAGTTATGTTAAAGAAATAATTCACCCGGCTTCAACATTAACCCTTATTTTACTCATCAAGCCATCCTATGTGTATAGTTGTATTACAACCAAAAACATTGCAAGCTTCGTGACTAGTCATCATATGCGTTTAGGGTTGCAAACGGGATGTAACTTTTTATGGGATCTTAACTTGATGAATTTTGGAAATACTCCAAATTGCAGTCTGGTGTGAACTATTCCTATAACCTTATTCTGCTCTGCTCATTTGAAACCATCATTCAAAAACTAGTTGTTTTACAGTGAAATATTGTCATCTTGAAATAATGTCATCTTCTTTCCTTTCTCCAGAGAAATGTGGGACCTCTCCACCTTATATGCGACCTGCTTACCCTACCAAGACCTTCCCAAATCATTACACCATTGTGACAGTAAGTGACAGGTAGTAATATATCCATTATTGCTACACAGCAATAAGCTACCTACTGTAGACATATTAACATGTCATGAAGATACATAATCCTGCATTTATTGAAAGCTGCAAACCATAATTTTTGTCTCTTTACCACCATCTATATTTTAAACGTAAAATTGTACATTACTTTATGTACCTATTTTTATTATTATAATATTCTTACTGTTTTAAATCAGGTTAAGGAGACACTTGATTGTTTACGTATTATTGTTTCTTATTTGATTTTTTTTTTTTAAGTTACGAATTGCAGCTTTAATGATGTTTATTTTTTTACATCCAGAAACCACAGACTTGCTGTGAGATGAATAGCAGTCCTCTATAAATAAGCTTAGCTTAAATGCTGTGCTTGCAATTACAGCGTTTATTTACATTTGCTGTATGCATTGTTTAAGCACCCAATTCACTAAAGGAAGTGCCTGCTGTGTGTTTGGATATACACTATAATGCTCATTCTCCAGGGATTGAATAGCTGCTGTGATCAATAGCAATGTAATCAAACATCTCTTATTATTAAAGTCCTTTATTGTTTTCTGGGGCTGTAATAACACAGTGTCAATTGCACGAGGTACTGTACATTTAGCAAAATAATTATAATCTCTAATAAACCACAGAAATGTGATGTGACAATGTTTTAATTAAATTACTGATGACACAGCACTGTTTCAGCACATTAAGGCACAGAATGGTTGAGTTGCAGATTATTTGTGGGGATAACGCATTGTCCTGTTTTTTGAGGAAGACATTCCAGAATTTTTCTCCATATAGTGGACTTTAGTGGAGGCATAAGGGTCTTATCTAGCAACAACAAAAAAACACATTACATATGTGAAACACACACTTGAGGACCATTTTAAACAATAAATTGACACAAAGACATTCATTCGAATCATTTTCTCATACAACAACATCTGAACGCTCACACTTGTAAACGCTGGAGTGGTGGTTTTGCATACGTCATGCGTGACCTTTCGACGTGATTATGTAATGCGTTGAAGGTCAAGCTGGCGCGTCTTTTTTTTGCGAAAAAGATTGTTTAGAGCAGGGGTCCCCAACCACAGGGTTGCCACCCAGTACCAGGTCGTGGACAAGTTGCCACTGGGTCGCAAGAACTTCCTGAAAAAAATCTGTGTAATACCGTAGCTACATAATAGCTTAATCGACTTCAAATAACATTGATCATTTCCACTTTTGTACCGGTCCTTTCTCTCTCTTTCTACAGCGCATCGGCGATCACATTGCTGTCATTAGAGTTTGAGTGTACAGTACTTCTAAAAAACAATCGATCAAATAATTGCAGAAGTATGACTTCATGAATCATTTGCAAATGTACCTTGCACATCATGCCAATACATGAAGACGTTCAACTCTGTGACATCGCGAATGACTGAAAAGTAATTGCACGCTTCTGAAAAAACAACTACAGATTTATCTAGTGGCCATGGCATAATGATCAAAATAAACTATTTTACTGCAGTAGTAATATTTACTACTAATAATAACGTAGGTTTGAAAGGAACCTAAACATTTAGTCCTGTGTCAATCATCATCAAAGCATATGGTAAACTGGAATCTCCATGCCTCATTTTTTTTCTGTTCTGTTACTTAAACTTTGGGTTTGTTGAAACTTGTGAAAAAGTAAAAGTAAAACAATCCGCTAAAATATGGTTTTACACATATATAGAAAATATACTACAAATAAAGCAATTATTATTTTTCCTATTGCATGGTTCTTTTATCTTAACTTCAGTTTAAAAAGTTAAACATTTCGCAAAGGAGGATTTTCAGCACTTTGTTCGAACAGCAACTTTTGTGTTACTTTAACTTAAAAAAATAGGTTAAACAATGTCGACTTGATTATATAAATTATGTCAACTTTTCACAAGCCAAAACTTTAAATATTATGTTGAATTGACTTGAACTGAAATAATATAATGTTTGGTTCTTCTTTCACAGGGTTTGTATCCAGAATCCCATGGAATTGTGGACAATAAGATGTATGATGTCACTCGTAATGCCTCTTTCAGTTTGAGAGCAGATGAGAAATTTCATCCCTCATGGTACCAGGGTGAACCAGTGAGTATACTGTTACATATAAATCCCAAAATATGCTTAAAGTTAAGACTATTTAAGCTCAATTAAAGTAATAAGGCTTGATTGAAGTTTTATATGGCTAAATATCACATCTAAAATCGGTGTGAATACACAGAAAGATCTGCAGTGTTAACACTGATGATTTTGCTGTGTATTTTTCGCCTGTCAATCTCTATTCAAGTACAGGACTTTAGTATTGCATGACTGCAGTAACTGCTCTGAGTCACTCCAAACATGGCCGCCATCTGGCGTGACTTCCCTAAATGGACTTTCTTTGTAACACCTGTAGGATGAGTGCTTTCAGTGGGTTCAAAACAAAACAGTTCTCTTGAATTGATAATGTGTGGTGACTATTGTTTTCTTTCATGACTGTCTATATGCATTATTTTTAACCAAAACTCAAAAAAGCACAGCCTGAGTCAGAAAGGGTGTGACAACTAACCCCGCTGGTAAAAATGTTAGTTTAAATGTTTTAAAATGGTGTTATGTTTTAGGGATTCAAATAATACAAGGTTGGATTTGATGACTTACACACCCAACTCAGAAATAAAAAACATAAGATGATAATGAAATGAAAACAATGTAAATACTATTCATCAAAATGATAACTATTAATACAATATCAGGGGAAATAACTCACAATTATGATTTATGATATAACAAATGGTCAATAAAAAGTGAAAGGCATTAACATTCAATTGTAGCCACTGTTATCATGACGATTGGGTGTTGACTTCCTTTCAGACTGTTGCTATGCTTCTTGACCCTATACTTACTTTCCTATAGTGACGACAGTGTTTCCTCGCAAAGGAACCAGTTCACCAGTTTTTACAACATAGTTGCTGAAACCTAAATGATTCATCTGGGTTTTGAGGAACAGGCAGTTCAGTGTTTCTCTTTCTAACAGTAAACAATAAAGTTGCATCAACTTTTTTAGGAAAAGCCTAAATGTTCAGGTCACAAAAATGTCATGCTTTTAATTTGATGTGATACTTTTACATTTATATGCCATTTTTGCAGTTTTAAGACATTATTATCCAGAATATCTGCGTGTATATTCCCTGGGAATCAAACCTTGGTGATGCTAGCCGATGCGCTTACAGTTAAGCTACAGGAAAGCTGTTTTTGTAGAGGTGTTGGTCAATTGAAGTGCTAGTCATTCACAACGTTTACATACAATTTTACAAATGTTGTGGATATTATACTTTAAAATGTGATTTTGTATTTAACCACAATTATTAATAGTGCCCTCTGTAAAGGGTTGTACAGAAAACATCTTGATTTTTAGTATGTGACAATTAATGAAAGTTTAGGTAAAGTACATGAAGAGTTAAGATTTAAAAGCTGTTAAATGCCACATCTGTCAAAAATTAGAAAACAAATACACAAACAAACTCTACACAACAGCCTTGAGGTACACAGGCTATATAAAGTCAGCAAATCAGAAACAAATGTTTGAGTCTTTTCATGTTTTGTGACTGCACGCATTCGGTAGGTATGACTTCTTAGATTAAGATTCCTGTAAAAGGCACTTGTGGTTTATGGTGTGAATTCAAAAAGCAGCTGGTTTCATAACACACCTGTTACTTCCTTAACACTCTTTAACAGTCATTGATCTTTCATGCAGTGCATCTTTTGTCTCTCATGCAGTTATATTCAATGCAGTTCTTCCTTTGATTGTCTTTAGATTTGGATCACAGCCATGAACCAGAACCTTAAAACCGCAACTTTCTTCTGGCCTGGATCTGATGTGAAAGTCCATGGAAAATACCCAGATTTCTGGATGATGTATGACAGGTAGATATTTACACCAAAACATGGTTCATCATTGACATGGGTTGCTTTTTAAAAGCACAAATCATAAGGACTGTAAGAATTGATTTTCGATTTTTAATAAAAACACTTAATTTCTTGTGGAGCTGTTTACACACATTATATATTCCTGATTTTCACAAATAAAAAGTGCCTGGCTGTTAATTACAGGCAGGGCCTAAACATTTTTTAACCATTATTTTTTTCAAACTGCATCTTTTTCTTCGTTGGTGTTTTAATGGCAGTTGTCAACCAACTTATAGGCGCCACTGATCAAACAAAATCTGCACTGACTAAACATATTTAAGTAACATTATGCAATAAGGTACTATGTATTAACATACGTAAGGAATAATTGATGACGGGCCGTTGAATTATAAGAAAATAATGCAGTTTTATTGACATATTTGTTTTAAATAAACATTCTTATCTTTCCGCGAAACGATATAGTAGCACCATTGTTAATTGTGGTTGTCCAGTGTTTGTCACAAGATGGCGCCAAACGGTAATCTTTATTGGCGCGGAGGGATTTTAAACATACAAGTAGTACCGGCTATGCGTTATTACTTTGGAGCGGTTATTATTTGAAAAGAACAAACCTGCAAATGTCTCAACTGACCAATCAGAATCAAGCATTCCAGAGAGCCGTGTAATAAAATACAATAAGGCACTATGTATTAACAATGTAATTAACGTTAACCAAAACATATTCAACTTCAAACATTATATTAACTTATATAAACAAAGATTAATAAATGCTGTAAATTTCACCTTATCCTCTTCATGTGTCTGTATTCATATAAAAGCTAGTCTCTCTATGTAAGTTTGTAATGTTTGTGCATCATGTTTTGCTTTTGGTGGAGTTTGACTTTACAAGGCACTGCGCAGAGTGACTGGATTATCGTGGAGGTCACGCTACACTTTTAACATGCGATTATTTTCAGACGTTACTGCAAATATAGAGAGAAAGGCCGGAGTTCATAGACTTGACCTTTGGTATGCAGGGAAATATCTTGACATGAGCCTTTGTTTCCGGTCTGATGCATTGGCATGAATGGACGTCAATGGAATGAAAATTGAAGTGTGACCGCCCCTTATGACCACAAGAGCGGCACTGTTCTTGACTCTTTCTTTCTATACCCAGCAAGCAAAAACCGAGACAACTATAGACCCAATATAGTCTGCACTGCAAAAAATTACTTTCTTTTTTTCTTTTAGTATTTTTGTCTTGTTTTCGGTAGAAATATCTAAAAATTCTTAAATCAAGATGTATTTTCTTGATGAGCAAAATGATTAAGAAAATAAGTCTAGTTTTTAGACAAAAAATATACAATTTAAGGTAATTTGTGCTTAAAACAAGCAAGACTATCTGCCAATGGGGTGTGAAAATTTTGCTTAAATTAAGTGTTTAAGAAAAAAGAAAGCTTATTTTTAGATTTTTTTTTTCTTACCCCATTGGCAGATATTTTTGCTTGTTCTAAGTTTAAATTTACTTAAATTGTATAGTTTTTGTCTAACTAGACTTATTTTGCTCGTCAAGAAAAAGCATCTTAATTTAAGAATTTTTAGATATTTCTACTGAAAACAAGAAAAAAATACTAAGTAAGAAAGTCATTTTTTGCAGTCTAGCTATGAGTAACCCACTTCTACCCTAAATACCCTTGAGTTTGGTTACATGCCGTCTTTGTCAGAATAACTTGGAGAAGTACTGTATTTCATTAAGTAAGCAAAGTCAACTGGTGTTCACGGTGTTTGCTTTCATTTGTTCTAAACGTATATTCAATGAATAGACGTCTAACCATAGCCCAAGAATAGACAATGAGTATTATAGACTTTCACTGACAGACAAATTTGCTGGTTACCCTAATGTCATAATCACCGATTGGGCTGTGCAGCGCTGCTTGTAGGGATGCTAAACAATTAATCGCGATTAATCGTTAGCAGAATAAAAGTTTTTGTTTACATCACATATGTGTGTAAACTGTGTATAATAAATATGTATATATATATATATATATATATATATATATATATATATATATATATGAACACATTCATGTATAATTTTAAGAAAAATGTATATATTAAGTATTATGTATAATATCAATTATACATAAATATACAAATGTATATACACATGTAAACATTTCTAAAACATATACATGCATGTGTGTACATTTATTTATACAAAGTTATTATACACAGTTCACACACATATATGATGTAAACAAAAACTTTTATTCTGCTAACGATTAATCGCGATTAATCGTTAAGCATCCCTAGCTGCTTGAAATCGACAACATCCGTTAGCGCTGTGCCTAGATTTGTAAGAAATGTCACTGGCAAATTGGAGATTGACACATTTCATATACTCGCCGGTGCTGATTTATTTACATTTGGTGCTTAGTTTGTGAAATCTTAACCCCTTCAGATCAGATTTTTTAGGTGTTTAATCAGTGTGCCTTATTGTGATTAGTTGATCAGCACAAAACATGTGATGTCCATTCCAGTGGATGCAGGCTCTGAAGGGGTTAAATTAAGTTTTCAACTGGTAATTAAAAAACTGATCAAGACTCATGTTTGAAACAATGATCTAGTCAGTTTACTTTTTTCATTTTTATTATAGTCTGAAACTCATGATGATTTTGTTTGTTTAGGAACATCCCATTTGAAAGGAGGGTTACACAAATTTTTGAATGGTTGAGTTTGCCCGAAGGAAAGAGGTAATGCCATAAACTGTGACTCATTTCATTCATTAAATTTAAAGCCGATTATTCAGGTTCTGCTGTATTCTCAAAATCTCTGCAACATAAAATAATCAGTTTTATATTTTTAATTGTTTTGCTTTAGGCCAGACTTTTACACCCTATACATGGAAGAACCGGATTCTGCTGGGCATCGTTATGGACCAATGAGCAGCCAGGTAAACTGAAATCAAAGCACAAATTAAATTTAAATGCCAATTTTTTTTCAGTGTCATATATGTGTCTGGTAAAGTGAACACTACAAGATAAGTGTTTCTTACGAAGTTATGGGTAGTTGATTATTTAAGCTCTGAAAGGCACAATATGTAAGATTTTTCATATTAAAATATGCTAAATAACTCGCACACTGTTATGTATTTTGTTCACATGTGCACTTACATTATCTCAAATTCAAATTCAGAGAATCCGCAAGGGCTCCGCCCCTGTTCATAAGGTCACCTGTCAGTGCCAATATTATGTCCTTGAAGGCCCATATAAAGCCTTTGAACGTGCTTGGAAATTTCATTGAAATTCATTGTATTGTCTCCTTTGTTACAGGTTATTGAAGCTTTACTAAAAGTTGACAAAATGATTGGCCTGCTGATGGAGGGTCTCAAGGCGAGACAGTTGGATAAATGTGTGAATTTTATTCTTCTGTCTGACCATGGTGAGTCATGTGACTTCATATCTACAGTAAACATCACATGATGTGAACCATGTGCATCGTGCCTTTTGTCAAAATACCTACAAGCCTGCTGCACATGTGTCGAAAGGATTTATGATATGAAAAAAACTTCACAAAATACTTGCAAGACACTCACTTAACATTAAAGGGGCAGTGTGTAATTTTTAGAAGGATCTCTTGACAGAAATGCAAAATAATATATAAAACTATATTATCAGGGGTGTATAAAGACCTTTCATTATGAACCGTTATGTTTTTATTACCTTAGAATGAGACACAGAAGGTCCCCTTACATGGAAGTCGCCATTTTGTGCCGCCATTGCTTTTTACAGAAGCCCTTAACGGACAAACTTTTTTACTAAGTTATCTTCAACGGTGATATGTTTGTCCTGTGGTGGCTATCGTAGCTTCTCTATGCATTTCAAAAGCAAAGGGTGAGCTGTAAACTGAGTTGTTGGTTGCAATTTGCAACCTCACCACTAGATGCCACTAAAATTTACACACTGCACCTTTAAACTCTGATTACACATGAGATTAAGCGAATATCTGGCAAACACAAGCGTCTTTTTTATCAACCCTTTAGATGCGTCTGCAGCAGGCTCGTATTTTGACATCACACGTGATGCACATAGGTTTGCATGACACGCCAAACTCATATTTTGAAATGACCCATACACATGAAGGGCTACATACATGTTGTGACGAGCCCTCGAAAAAGAAGTCACTGCATTTTTGATAGACCTCTTTGCATCTTTTCAGTGCGCAGACATTCTTGGCTACTTCTTTGATTTGGTTTTGCCCTACGCACCTCAGAATATGGCTTTTCTTCTTTCTTTGAGCCCATATATTATTCTTTGATCTGAGAAAAGACAAAAAGCCACATGGACACCTTTTATGGTACTTGTATGGTGTTTTCCTTGAATGTTCTTCAATATTCATTTTGCATGCATGTGATCATGTCCTGCTGTATCTTTGTAAAATACAGGCATGGAGGAAGCGTCATGTAAAAAGGCTGCGTACGTCTCCAAATATCTGAAAAACACAGATGACATCACTGTCATCCAGGGGCCTGCGGGCCGGGTACGGCCGAAAAATGTGCCTGATGATTTTTATACCTGTAAGCCTTTACTGAATTATTCATTGCTGTATATCATGCCCAGCACACATTTGTCTTTAATTGTTTTTTTACATTTACAGTGCCCTCCATAAGTACTGGGACAATTAAAGCAAAACTGCTCTGTTTGCGGTGGAGTCAAGGGGACAGATTTACTAAACGGAATAAATTAGCGTGAGAGTGCAATTCCAAAAAAGCACAGATGGGAGTGGTTATATCTGCAGACTAATTACTAAAAAGACGCAAAATAAATATCACAGGCGCAACAGCTGATTTCCATTATGACCAACACAATCTACTAAGAGCAGCGCAGATTTTGTTCAGGGTTGCAAATAAGCAGAGCTGATGCGAGGTGCGAGTGATCTACCAACACCTAATGCGCTTCAGTTCTGCACCACGAACATCGCAGCTGAAAATAACATGGCTTGGCAAGCAATATTTTTGAATAATATGTTCCTCTTGCATTCCAAAAGAAACTGTTACATGTTAAAAAATATTTGCCTTGTACCATGCGCTCTCTGATCTTTACAATGCCTCCTCTTATCAGCAACATTTGCAGTAATTTCAAGCACATAACGCAAAATTTTTCAGCGTTAAATAATGTGGCAAATCCCAGTAATATCACACGCGCAAACATAAGTAAACCACGTTGCGTGAATCATTTAAATAATCTCCTCCCATAAATTTTGCGTCTGAAAGGGAAACTCCTAGAAATACATATGCAATAAGGTCAGTCGCAAAAATAACTAGACCACACCTTTTCAGCGCTAATGATCCACTGCGCATATTTAGTAAATCCCGAAAGTCGTTATTTAACGCCAAAATTATGGTTTGCACTAGCTCAAGCTTTTAGTAAATGTGTCCTGTGAAATGTCGACAATAAAATTAACTAGGGATGCACCGAATCCAGGATTCGGATTCGGATTCGGCCGAATACTGGGCTTTTTGACGGGGTTCGGATTCGGCCGAATCCTAGATTTTTTTTCCACCGAACTGAACCCTAGGCTTGCGCTACGCAGGTCGACGTCACGCGGCCGTTGATTACACACATCGGGTGCTGACGTGGAGATGAGCTTTTTCTTTCGGTGAGCCTTGGGGGCTGGACACACCAAAACTTTTAAACACGGCTGAAAACGCCTTGAGGACGCCAAATTCCAGCTGTTTTTCAGCCGAGCGCTTGGTAGCTGTGATGCTTCAGCTGTGAGCCGGTTGGTTGCTGTGGTAATCTCCCGCCCCTTCTCCACTGTAATTGGACGGCCGTGTGAAACCTGACATTGACGAGCGGAGCTTCTCACTCAAAGTTAAATATAGTTTTCAGCGCGGAGCTGCTTGCTTATTGTAAAAACGAGCGTGTCGCAACGCATCGCTTTCATTATGCATAGGCTTATGGTAATTGTCAAAATAGTTTTTCCAACTTGTCATCCTGGCATAATGTACAGTTAAAATTAAATAAAATGAAAAATACACTGCTGTGGACGTTGTTTACTTCATTAATGTGTTTTACTGTGTTAATGGAATAAGGATGCGAGTAGGATTCGGTATTCGGTTTCGGATTCGGCCGAATCTTAAACGGTGGATTCGGGATTCGGCCGAACCTAAAAAATCTGGATTCGGTGCATCCCTAAAATTAACAAAATAAAAAAAAATTGTCTCTCCACAGCAAACCGAGCAATTTTGTCTTTACTGTTCCAATAGTTATAAAGGATACTGTATGTGATGTCAGTAATGATCTTATCCACATGGGTATTCAAAAGTAATCCCCACATTAGTAAGACGTCGAATTAACCTTTTCTTCTCTGTTCTTGTATTCATCATGCAGTCGATTATGATGGTCTGGTGAAGAACCTCTCGGTATGAACATCTCCACCTTTTTATTAAAATTCCTGATAACATCACAGCACTTTTATGATCATGCTACAGTAGCTGTTATTTTGTGATTAAGTGATGCATGTTTTCCAATTGTTGCATGTTCTCTCTATTGCCATTGATTTGCATTATTTGTTAAATGAACCGTATTTTCCGGACTATAAGTCACACTGGACTATACGTCACGTTTATGTAGAAATGATTTCACAAAATCCAAGAACAGACATTTAATCATTTAAACAATAGCATACAGAACAGCAGGCTGAATAGCTGTCCGTACATGTTAACGTTACATTACAATTTATTCGCTGTACAAAATAGCATATCAAACATACCTGGGAGGCTGAATAGGCTATATTAACACGACAAGCCAAATCAAGTTTACCAAGCTCCCAAAGTCATTTCACATCACTGAATCCATTGAATTACATAAATACAGCATATAGCAGACTCTCACGGCTGTAGATGGTAATGGTTTCTCTTGGTTCATATGAAATTATTTTGACGTATAAGTCGCACCTGACTAGAAGTCGCAGGACTAGCCAAACTATGAAAAAGTGTGACTTATAGTCCGGAAAAAACGGTAATCTAAAAAACATACTCTTTTGTTTACTGTACATTTAAATTATGATCCATTGATAAAGTGAAATGCAGATTTTAATAACACTTTTATTTATGGTAATGATGTACAATTTATTGTTTCAATTTCTTTGTTTAAGTGTCAGGAAACTAATCAGCCAATGAGACCCTATCTAAAGGAGCATCTGCCCAAGCGCTTTCATTTTGCAAAGCACATACGTATAGAGAGAGTTCATCTGTACATGCAGCCACAATGGCAGGCAGCACTGTAAGTTTTTTTTCTTAAACAGTTCATGTCTAATGCTTGTCGTATTAGAAGGTGATGTGAAATGAATCAATAATGAGGTAACTTTATAACAAAATTACAGCAATTTTGGTATGTAAAAGCGTCTTTTAGAGCAGTGTCTGGTGCACATGCACAATTAAAATAAAAAATGTGCACCAGACACATAAAAGACGCTTTTATATACCAACATTGCTGTAATTTTGTTATATAGTTACCTAATTTATTGCAACATAAACGTGCAGCAATGGTAAGATAATTATTACGTAAGTTAATGTGTTGTTAGCATCTGTCTTATCTGATTACTTTATTCAGTTTCTACGTACCAGTTATGTGCACCCCGTCAATAATCTATTAATGTGTCTAGAAATTTGGAAGAAAATGTGGTTATTTTATTTACATTTGCAACCGCAGAGAATTGGTCTAAATCAATAGAAGTTTTGCACCTCTAGCCACCAAATTAAACTTAACTGCAAAAATAATGACTTCGGTTCTGACATACAGAAAAACATACAGATAGTCCCATTTCAAACTTCTTCGCTGACATGGTGCCATTTTCATACATGAACCCTTTAGGAGCTACCAAAGACGAGAATAACCAATGTCCAGTGGATATGCTCATTAACATCTTAAACCTAAGTAAAAGAAAATTAGAGATGCACTGATATATTGGCCTATAATCAGTTTTGATAATCAGCCTATTGTTTTAAAGGAGCCAATGGTCATGGCTGATATATCCTGTCAATCAACAGAGAATAGGAAAATGCAATGAATTTTAGCTCTGTGTATAGAAATGTACAAAAAAAAAACATCACTAATGTTCAACATTAATTGTCATTATAAGAATGAATAACATTCAGAAAATTTAAGCTTCAGAATTAAGTTAATGCAAGGTAATATAACCACCAAACTATCTGTATCGGCACCGGTATCGGCAGATATCAGTCGGAATAAGCGGCTATCGGTATCGGCAGATATCAGTCTGAATAATCGGTATCAGCAGATATCAGTCTGAATAACCGGCTATCGGTATCGGCAGATATCAGTCTGAATAACCGGCTATCGGTATCGGCAGATATCAGTCTGAATAACCGGCTATCGGTATCGGCAGATATCAGTCTGGATAAGCGGCTAACGGTATCAGCATATATCAGGCTGAATAAGCGGCTATCGGTATCTGCAGATATCAGTCTGAATAATCGGCTAACGGTATCGGCATATATCAGTCTGAATAACTGGCTATCGGTATCGGCAGATATCAGTCTGGATAAGCGGCTAACGGTATCAGCATATATCAGGCTGAATCACCGGCTATCGGTATCGGCAGATATCAGTCTAAATAATCAGCTATCGGTATCGGCAGATATCAGTCTAAATAATCGGCTATCGGTATCGGCAGATATCAGTCTGAATAACCGGCTATCGGTATCGACAGATATCAGTCTAAATAATCGGCTATCGGTATCGGCAGATATCAGTCTGAATCACCGGCTATCGGTATCAGCAGATATCAGTCTAAATAATCGGCTATCGGTATCGGCAGATATCAGTCTGAATAACCGGCTATCGGTATCGACAGATATCAGTCTAAATAATCGGCTATCGGTATCGGCAGATATCAGTCTGAATCACCGGCTATCGGTATCAGCAGATATCAGTCTAAATAATCGGCTATCGGTATCGGCAGATATCAGTCTAAATAATCGGCTATCGGTATCGGCAGATATCAGTCTGAATAACCGGCTATCGGTATCAGCAGATATCAGTCTGAATAATCGGCTATTGTATCGGCTATTGAAAAATGTTTTTTATAGCTTTTGACAAAGCATTTTCTTCTCACTTAAATTCAGATATTAGAATAAAAAAGAACATAACACATAATAATAATACTACGAATAACAATAACATGCTACGATAGCACATGCTGGTAAGCGGAAGTGATTAACACAGTTTTCCAGTTTGGTCACGTGACATTCGACATAAACAGCACCATGGTGTTAAGGGAATAAGGCTGTTAATGGCTTATTTAATGTTGTCTGTTTTTTAAAGACTTTGAAGTCAGCATGAAACGGAAGTAGCAGTTGTCTTCTTTTTTCTGTATCGTGATGTATATCCGATTGAAACAGCTTCTGAAATGAGAAAAAAATGTTGGGCGGCCGCGGGACTTGATTTGGTCCATTGAGAACTGATTGAATTGTTGGAAGTTGTGCCATGTTGCTAATTTCTTAAGGCTGGGATCTTTTCCTGTGCAGAAAAGTCTACAATAGCGTCGTCTTCGCGTCATTTCTTGTGACAGAAAGTAAAGAGAGATCATTTCAAGGAAGGGAGGAGGTTAACATTTTTAAATAAAGAATATGAGGGCACTTAAATTTTTACAAAATATAGCACACAAATTAGTAATTAATAAAACACTACAAATACTCTCACATTTTATGTTTCAGTAGTATTTTCTATGGTGTTTTACGGTGTTTTTTATTTTACAGGCAGCCCAGTGAAATTAAATACTGCAGTGGAGGTTTTCATGGCTCAGATAATGTTTTCAAGAACATGCAGGTTGGTGGCACATGACTTGGATCATAGAATTACATTTTATTTCAAATATACACAGCAACATGTATTGTTAGTCACTTGCATGTGACAAAATCGAGCCATTGGCTAGTCATTAGTTATTGATTGGAATCAAAAAGAAAGAAAATTGGGGTCACAGGTCTGTAAAATAATTTGTTATGAATTACAAAATTGTGCTGTATAATTGAAACACAAAGACATTAATGAAGCTAGTAACAAGTAACTGAAATGTTCAAATGAACCAAACTTCAATAGTATGTCAGGGATAACAGATAGAAGATCTCAGGAGCAGTCAGCATTTGAAACAAAGGGGCTTTATTAACAAACTAAAATAAAAAAGATCCTCCGGGTCTATTAACAAGAAGGTTCCTAGACGGTAGACGGTAAATCAAGAAAAACAAAACACAAGTTTAGCAGGATCGATCAAAGCACACTAAACTTTTTATATATATTTTTTAATAACTATGAGTCAGGCAACAAGCTTCAGTATATTACAGTAGCATTGCTTTCTGTATGTGAAGTAAACACTTTTTTGTCAATTCTGAATGTGAGCGAGGCTAAAAGCACCTCACTGTCATATGGCTTGCTTTGCAGTAGTCATTTGAACTATTTTTATGATGATGCTTTGATTAGGGATTATCCCCTAAATCCAGTCTAAATATTTGTTGAATCTGTCATTAATGCCAATACACGTTTCTAATCTGCACAGAACTCAAAGTTAGGCATTTACTTTCTGCTCAAGTCCGTATATTGGCTTGTAATGAGTTTTAGGAGACCTTGTAATTAGATGGGGCTTAACAAAGCTTATATTAAAGGCCTTGGAAAAATTCCCATAAAGTGGATAATGATGCCCAGCAATGAAAAATGCATTTATATGAATAAAAAAGGCATGCAGTATGTGCGACTACAAATCAAAGTGCTGTAAGTTTTAACTGGGAGCTCTTCTGAGCATTGTTAAGGACTTATATATCAAATATAACTTCACAATTTGCATATAATTTTGTTGCGTTAGTGAAATGAGGTGTATCAGTATTTGATCAGTTTTTATTGGTATTGTTTAGTGGCAATGTCAAAGGGGCGATGTGAGGGTCCCTCTAAGATCCTTTATGGCAGGCGCTCTGGGGACCCCTGGTAGTCCGCAGACCTTAGCCACAGGGTCTACAAAAAATTTGTTATGAATTACACAATTCATGTTGTGCTAGATTATTAAAAAAGTTATATTTACTCATAGGGACCATCTACGAACTATGCCAGTCTTTCTCAAACTTTATAAAAGCTTTTCAGATGTTAAACGAAAATAGTAAAAAGTATACATTTTGAGTCAAAATGTAATTTATAAAATAATCCTCTGAATGAAAAAACATGAGTGAAATTAACATGATTCAAGCTAAAATGTGTTTAGGTTTATTAGTATAAAACTAATCAGGTTGTAAAAAAATAAGTTCCAATTGTGGTAAGCATTTGTTTAAACACTTTTATAAGTATAAGGGGTCCCTGAAAAATGTTCTCCCATGTAAGGGGTCCCTGACCCCTAAATAGTTTAAGAACTCCTGCTTTATGATATATCCTCGGGGTGTAGGGGCAAAACCCCCTGATTTTATTGCCTAACCACTAATCACTAATAATAAAACTGTGGGTGGCTTTTGATCCTGCGTCCACAATCTGCTTTGCCATAAATATGTGTATTTGATGTTTAGTACTGTGCAAGTCTGTGATGTTTGCTTTTGCTCTGGTGTGTCAGTAGGTAAATTAATAAGTAAGGCTATTTTATATAAATAAGAAGTCCTGCAACAGATGGTATGATCAACACCGTGATGTGATCAGATCACACCGTCATCTTGTCAGTCTGGGGTGACATGAGTCTAAAAGAACTGTGGCAATATCTCTTCAATTGTTTGGAGACACACGTAAAATATCGTATTAAAAGCAAACGTTTGCAAATTCTCAATGAAAATATTTGTTTTACGTATGATTTATTTCATTGTTTACAGACGATTTTTATTGGATATGGACCAGGAATGAACTATAAGAAAACCGTGGCTCCGTTTGAGAACATTGAAGTTTATAACCTCCTCTGTGGTAAGATCTGTGAAGTATCATACATGTTTAGTGAAAAGTAAATTAGTGTAGTGTTTGTGAATGCTATTGTTTGTTATGCTTGTGGAAGACCTTGACACTTTCAGTTCTGTATTTTTCACATGCTTTTACTGACTTGAATACAATACTCAATTCACAATAAACCTTCATGACCCATTTTTTATAAAACAAAGTAGCCGTTATTCAGAAATCTTACTCCTCTGGTAATATATTCTAGTCTTGGGGAGTAAACACTGCTACTTATTTCACTGTGGTGTGATAACAATAAAAAACATTTTATTTGACTGTTATTACTTTTACAGCTGAGGCAACTGAGGTAATAACCACACATGCTTACCTAAAATCTGCCCTTTAAAGGGCACCTATTATCCAAAATTCACTGTTACAAGGTGTTTTGACATAAATGTTTGTTGGCAGTGTGTGAACACAACCACAATACAATAAAAATAACTCCTTTTCAATCTCCATTAAACCAAAGCAGTCTCATTATACATTCTGTTTCGATTTTCTTGTTAATGTGACGTAACACTGATAAAGCCCCGCCCACCAGGGGCGTCAGTTTGTGTTGAAAAGTGGTGGGGACAAAAAATCAGATGAAAAAACATTACAGCAGGACGGGAAAAATATTGAATAACGGCACATCAAAAATTGGCATAGTGTAGGCCGGTCAACAACACAAAAATACTCAGCATAAAACCCTCAACAATGTCGACTGCACATGTAACATTTCCTACAACACCAGCCCAACCGAACAGTGCCAAAGCACCATACTGTAGAAAACAGCAGCAGGTTAAGTCAATGATTACAATGAAATTCATTATATATGTAAAAAAACACACTATAAGCACACAACACAACATATGTGACCCTGGACCACAAAACCAGTCGTACACTGCACAAATTATTTTCAAGAAAAAAATTTCTTTGTATTTTTGCCTTGTTTTCAGTAAAAATATCTAAAAATTCTTAAATTAAGATGCTTTTTCTTGATGAGCAAAATGACCTAAGAAAATAAGTCTAGTTTTTAGACCAAAAATACCAAATTTAAGTGATTTTGTGCATAAAACAAGCAAAAAAAATCTGCCAATGGGGTAAGCAAAAAATCTTGAGAATTTTTCTTAAACACTAAATTCAAGAAAAATTCAAGAAAAAATTGTTTACCCCATTGGCAGATTTATGCACAAAATCACTTAAATTTGATATTTTTGGTCTAAAAACTAGATTTTTTCACATCAAGAAAAAGCATCTTAATTTAAGAATTTTTAGATATTTTACTAAGAAATGTTTCTTGAAAATCTGACTTTCTTACTTAGTATTTTTGTCTTGTTTTCAGTATATCTAAAAATTCTAAAATTAAGATGTATTTTCTTGATGAGCAAAATGACCTAAGAAAATAAGTCTTAGTTATAGTTATAAATAGTTTTTAGACAAAAAATATACAATTTAAGTGAATTTGTGCTGAAAACAAGCAAAAATATCTGCAAATGAGGTGAGAAAATTTTGTTTAAATTAAGTGTTTAAGAAAAAATAAATCTTTTTTTTAGATTTTTTTCTCACCCCATTGGCAGATATTTTTGCTTGTTTTAAGCACAAATTCACTTAAATTGTATATTTTTTTTGTCAAAAAACTAGCTTTTTTTCTTAGGTCATTTTGCTCATCAAGAAAAAGCATCTTGATTTAAGAATGTTTAGATATTTTTACTGAAAACAAGACAAAAATACTAAGTAAGAAAGTCATTTTTGCAGTGTAAGTCGCACAGGTATTGTTTGATTTTTCAGAACACTTGAACCAAATGCTTTCAAAAAGTGGTGGGGACAAAATCAGCCATTTCAAAAAGTGGTGGGGACATGTCCCCAGCGTCCCCAGTGTAAATGACACCTATGCCGCCCACAGACACTGACTGGCAGTCCTGCATTACCATAGTCTCAGCCCTCAGCTAGTTGTACGCCGTGGCAGAGTTTAACTGAAAGCACTTACTGTATTTTGGTAAGGAATTGAAGAGCTGTAGCTCATTTGCATTTAAAGGTACACACATAAAAACAGTACCTTTTTGCTCCCACCCAAACAGGGGTATTTTGGGCATAATATAATAAATGGTCTGTGTGATATTTTGAGCTGGGACTTATATTACATCTTGTAAAAATGGGCATAATAAGTGCCCATTCGAATAAAGCATAATTTTTATATGATGCATTGCAATAGTTAGTTTAGAGCTTAAGGCCATGCCATCACCTACTTTATAAAAAGGTTTGTTAAAAGAAAAATCTGCAGTGTAAAAGTACCTTTCTGTTTGTTTCTGTTTAGATTTAATGGGTATCAATCCTGCACCCAATAATGGAACGCATGGAAGTTTAAACCATTTGCTGAAGAACCCCCCCTACCATCCGGTGTATCCTGCAGAGCGTTCGGGATCAGCGACCTGTACCCCTGCCAGCGGGACTGTGCCCGACCCCCGTGGTTGTACATGTGACTCCCTCACTGAGCAAGAGGTTTGCAGCATCATTTATCATTCAGTGAATCATAGCATCCTCCTGCTAGTCTCTATCAGTGTTCAAACACAGTGCAGTTGTTATGACTTTAATTCAATTCAATTCAGTTTTATTTATATAGCGCTTTTCACAATTGTGAATTGTTTCAAAGCAGCTTTACATTAATAGATGTAGGAAAAGCATAGAAAAGCGAGCCAAAGGTGGCGGACAATCCAGGGGATGAAAAACCCCTAGGAGAAAAACCCTCCTGGCTAGTCCAGAAGGAAAACTCCTAGGAGGAGAAAACCCCCTGAGAGAGATACATATATATTTATGGTGGTCATTGGTCAGGCATCAGCTGTGCATCACGTTGAAGGATGGTCAGTAGATCAGTGGTGTGATGACCTTCACAGCTGCAGGAACTGGGTCTGTTTGTCTCAATGTCCTCGGGGTCAAGGACGAGACAGAGAGAGAGATACAGAATCCTATCAGGGTAGGGGCCGTTCACAGGTAATACAAATGTCATACAGTATTGTGGTTTAAGTCAGCTCGGTTCCAGACAGGCTAACTATTGCGGCATAAGTATATTACCCAGATGAGTTATGTGAGTGCTTTGTTCTAGACAAACTAACTATTGCGAGATAAGTACATTTATAAAATAAATAACCGGGATTTTATTTTTATGAAAGTTGAATATTTCTTTAACGGAGTGCTCTCGGGGGATGTATTATACATTCGTTAAATACTCACCCCTTAAAATCCACTTAAAGAGATAGTTCACCCAAAAATAAAAAATGTCATCTTGTTTTAAACCTCTATTAATTTCTTTTTACTGATAAATACAATAGAATATATTTTAATAAATGATGGTAAGCACACAGCTGATTGTAACCATTGACTTCCATAGTAGGAAAACAAATATGTTTAATTATAGTTAATGGTACCCATTGAATTCCATAATAATTGTTTTTTCTACTATGGAAGTCAATGGTTACAATCAGCCGTGTGCTTACCATCATCTATCAAAATATCTTCTTTCTGTTCATCAAAAATATTGTTATGCAGGAAGTCATGATTTTTAACCTGTAATTAAATTTCCTCTTATTGTTGCTTCTTTTTTCTGTTTTAGTTGAGTCGTCTCAACCAACGTCTGATCAATTCAAATTCCAGTGAGTTTAACAACCAAGTATTTTTTTAAATTAAAAATATTTTACAAATATGTATATTGCTCCTTTCTGTTTGAATCCATCTACAGACTCAAATGTGAAAACTCTTCATTTGCCATTCGGAGTCCCGGGGGTTCTTCAGGAGAAGTGTGATTACTGTATCCTCTACCACAACGCATACGTCAGTGCGTACAACAAAAAAACTCGGATGCCTCTGTGGGTCTCATATTCGCTGAATGCAACGGTGAGACATTAAACATCAAATCACTTTTTCTTTTAATGTTGAAAAGAAGATTCTTTCTTTTCTAAATAGCCAATAGTGTTCAATGTTGCTTTAAGGGTGCTGTAAAATGTAAAACTGTATTTACCTAGGCATAGATGAATAATAAGAGTTCCCTTTTGAAGATTAAAAAAAAAAATTCAAGTGAAAGTGATTTGGAACTCAGTCGGTCAGTGAACAGATCATTCAAGGACTCATTGATTTGATTTAAATGAATCAACCAGTTCATCAGCAAGATCTGGCACAAACAAACCGGTCGCTTTTGTGTGGTTCCCTCTCAAAAGACATCTGTTTCTCATACAAGGCTTTCCTGTTGCTTTAAAAGACTTGGGAAGGTCCTTTTTAGATGAGCTGTGCCTTTAAAGTCAAACTTTATTGTTATGTTTGGGAGGAAAATCACACAATAGTTCATTCTAAGCTGCCACTGTGTTCCCCAGCAGGAGTTTTTATTCAGTAATTTTCCTATGATGTCCAGTGGGATCTGAGCTCCACCCATTCACAGAATAAACACCTTTGAAACTTACGTACTTTCAAGAATATAATCTTAAATGTGTGACAGCTGATCAAATAAGGAGTTATACAGGGGGGTTTTTTTGTGCGGAGATGCTGTGGGTGGAGAAAGAGGCTGTCAATCATTTTTCTGACCTTAGTACATGAGTGCATCATTATGTGGGCCGACCGCAGAGTAAATCACAGACTGATGTTCGTAGTAATGATAATTAAAGAGCATTGCCTGCCTGCCTGTCTTTGACCTACATGCAATGTTTTTTGGTGTTTTCTAGGGTTATCAGATGTTTAGCTATGCTACTTTGCTGAATATAGTTATGTTAAGTTATATTCTGGTTACAGTAAACGGCGTATTTAATCCTAAACTGCAAGTCACAGCTTATGATTGTGAAGTAGTGACATAATGAACTTGGTCATAGTTGAGGTTTAAGACACGTTCAGGCCTGATTTTGCATTCAGATTATTGTATTATAAATGAAACGGCCTTCACAAATACAGGCTTGACTTGACAGGACGTTATCTGGGTGTGACGTACATTACAACTGATGATTGACTGTTGAATTGTTTAAAGATAGTTTACATGATTTTACATTAATTATTTCATATAAAATAATACTTCAGCAGAAGAGTTGTCTAAATTTTCCTATCTGAGGTGGGATTACTTTTTTTAGTGGAACTGATATTTATGAAAGGGTTAATGTGTGTAGCCAGTGAATTGTCATCACAGATTACAACACTTAATACACAAATGTTTGCCACACTATTAATTATGTGCCAAATATTTCTTTTAATATATTTTATTAGCTCACTTCAAGCCAATACGTGTCCAAGTTCAAAGTCCATAAAAGACAAACATGCATTATGTTTCCTCATTTTTCTCATATATGTAATTTATTCATAATTAATTTCGACTTATGTAAGGGGACCTGCATTGTATGTAGATAAAAACGTCTCATACTAAGGTATTAAAAACAATACAGTTCATTATGTTAGGTCTTTATATACCACTGATAATATTATAATGTATATTACATTGCATTTCTGTCAAGAGATTCATTTAAAAGTTACACAGGATTAGTCCATTTTCTTAAAAAAAATCCAGATAATTTACTCACCACCATGTCATCCAAAATGTTGATGTCTTTCTTTGTTCAGTCGAGAAGAAATTATGTTTTTTGAGGAAAACATTGCAGGATTTTTCTCATTTTAATGGACTTTAATGGACCCCAACACTTAACACTTAACTCAACACTTAACAGTTTTTTTCAATAGAGTTTCAAAGGACTCTAAACGATCCCAAACGAGGCATAAGGGTCTTATCTAGAGAAACGATTGTCATTTTTGACAAGAAAAATTAAAAATATGTATTTTTAAACCACAACTTCTCGTTTAACTCCGGCTGTGTGATGCCCCAGCGCGACCTCACGTAATTGCGTAGTGACGTAGAAAGGTCAGGTGTTACATATATGAAACGCAGGACCATTTTAAACAATAAACGGACACAAAGACATTAATTAGTATCATTCCACATACAACAACGTCGGAATGGTCCTCTTTCTCCACACTTGTAAACACTGGGGTGTAGTTTTGCATACATCATCCGTGACCTCTTGACGTGATGACGTATTATGTGAGGTCGCTCTGGCACATCACAGGACCGGAGATAGACGAGAAGTTGTGCTTTAAAAGTGTTTTTTTTTTATTTTTCTTGTCAAAAATGACAATCGTTTCGTTAGATGAGACCCTTATGCCTCATTTGGGATTGTTTATAGTCCTTTGAAACTCCGTTGAAAAAAAACGTTAAGTGTTGAGTTAAGTGTTAAGTGTTGGGGTCCATTAAAGTCCATTAAAATGAGAAAAATCCTGCAATGTTTTCCTCAAAAAACATAATTTCTTCTCGACTGAACAAAGAAAGACATCAACATTTTGGATGACATGGTGGTGAGTAAATTATCTGGATTTTTTTAAGAAAATTGACTAATCCTTTAAATTCTCCCTTGTTTTGTAAGTTGGTTTGGATAAAAGCGTTTGCAAAATGAATAAATACAAAATGTGTCAACCAACCAAAATCAAAAGTGCAGCAATACCGTGGAATAGTGTAAAACTTAATGTGTAGAAAATGTGTTCAAAACGTGCTGTTTTTTCTGACTTAATGTCTATTAAGAAGAAGCCGTTAGAATGTTTTCATTGTGTTTTTATCCCATGATTTGCCTCATATACTCGATGAGGGTTTGAAAAAGTCAATAGGCTTTCCTTCAATCCCTGTTTTCTCATTTTCATTGTTCTCTGTCGGACACAGGTCAGCGTGCAGCCATCTGCAGACACGTGTGTTCGTGCTGATATGCGTGTGGAGGCCAGCGCCAGACAGTCCTGCTCATCATATAAAAACAATCCGCTTAAGACCATGGGCCTTCTGCATCCGCCTAGTGAGTCCAGAATACTTCATCTCAAATACTGTTATCATTTATTCACCCTTATATTGTGTTTTTCTGAGACATTAAGTAGAAAAGTACAAAAGTGATCAGGGACTGTCAATAATTTAAAAAGCAGCACATAAGTTTGAAAGTCACATTTATTCATATAGCTTTTTTTGCAAAGTTAAATTGTTTCAAAGCAGCTTAACATGAAAGACAAAGAATAGAAACCACCGAAAACTGGAAAATTATTAAGTAAAAAAAAAAGTAGTATCATTGCACATTTTATTGTACTTATAAATAGATTATCATGTAAAACAAAACGTATATACTTTTCCTTTAAAGTTTTACCTTTGATTCCTGCAACATCAAGTGTTTTGTGTGCCCTGTCACATAAAATGGTCAAAAAATTGTCCTTCCTGTCACCGGGGTGTTAACTTTTCAAAAAGTAAGCCGAATTTTATTAGTACCTAAATTGGTACCCAATGTATACACATCTGTTCCTAAATACTACAATAGGGAAGGGGCGGCACAGTTGCTCAGTGGGTAGCACTGTTGCCTCACAGCAAAAAGGTCACCGGTTGGAGCCCTGGCAAGGTCAGGTGGGTTGTCTCCAGGTACTTCGGTTTCCTCCCACAGGCCAAAAACATGCAATTGGAGATACCAAATTGCTCCTCCCCCAACCTATGTATGAATTAACTGGTTCTTGCCATGAATATAGCCATAGATGCTGGAATGACGTAAAGAAGCAGTACAATAAGGCCTTATTAAAGGGAAATGCCTCAGTGACAGCTTGGGACAATTTTGGGACATTTTGTCTGACAGTGTGGGACAATCTTGCCCTCTGCTAGATCTTAAATCTTAAATAGTTGTAATTTATCACTCCAGTGACATTTCACAGGCCTTATATGAACACAGCAGTATGTGAGAACTAGGGCAGAGAGGAGGATTTTATACAAAATAAAACATGCTATAATAAATGATCTATAGGATATTTTGAGCTGAAACTTCACAGACACATTTTAGGCACACCTGAGACTTATATTACATCTTGTAATATAACTTATAATACAACGTGTAATCCTAATGTTGAAATAGTAAATGTCAAAGTTACCTTTGATTTCCATGTGCAACAAAGTGTTTATTGTCAATCAATCATGCGTGGCTCGTGCATAGATTCATATAATCTAAAAACTTTGTGAGTGAAAACTTTTGTCATGTGCACTGTGATGAAACAGGGACAGATGAAGTGTACTTAGGCTTATATCAACTTCTTGTAATGTAAATGTACTTGCTGGGTAACTGCATTATTTAAACGAAACACTTTAATTCTACTGTTTACTGCACAGATTTTATTATGGCCTGACTTGCTGATATTTTTCCTGTCTCAGATTTCAGCCCTGCAGGAACTGAGCCAGACTCTTTAATCACAAGCAATATGGTGCCCATGTATTTGGCTTTCAAAGGTAAGCCATGCGTCACACACTGCTTAGATTTTAACACTACACAGACTGATAACCTTGCTCGGTTTCTTTTGTTAGTAAGTTTATGATTCATGTTTTTATGTGCACTTGCAGTTTGCATGTTTGTACTGTACATATGCACTGTTTGTTCTGGAGAAAAGATGAATTTGTTCTCTTTTTATGCTTAATCATCATTTACTCCATAAACATTTGTAGGTTTTTGGCATGAAGTGCTGGAAAAAAATCTTGTATTTTTACAGTGCTGTTTAAACTAGATGAATGACATCATTTCTTATTAATGATGATGTCTTTTGAGGGTTTAACCAGCATTTTTACACATCTGTAACACCTGGAGAGAGCTATTTTAAGTATTCCTCTTCATATCAATGACAGATGTTTGGCAGGCACAGGGATATAAATTCCTCCCTGTCAGTTCATGCAGTAGGCATACATACCATGTTACTTGGTAACTTTATACCAAAAGGGCTGTTGAATACTTCATTCTGATTGGTTGACAGATGAGTGTGCATTATTTTTCAGTAAACACAGACATATAAAATAGTTCCAGGTCTATTGACCTCATTACTCTGCTTGGTGTCATTGCCGCGTTCCCACCTTGGTGTGCATTAGTTTGGAATAATTCAACAGCATGTTGTCAGTTATTTCTTACGTAATCACTCTGAAGCAACAGAGTCTGTCTGTCCTGCTCGCTTGGTTTCCAAATGACTTTTTGCATTCACCGGTTCTGTCAACAAATTCACGTGCCCTGCCCACAGCGAAGCTATACAACAAGAGTATTTACACTGATAACAGACAATTGCGCTTTTCAACCACACGAGGGAGCCATGAGCCAGTAGTGGCTCTTCAAGTTCTGTGAAGATATTTTGTACATTTCTTACTGTAAACATATTAAAAATGTATTGATCTTTAGTAATACGTGTTGCTAAGGACTTCATTTGGACAAGTTTTAAGGCGATTTTCTCGATATTTTGATATTTGCACCCTCGGATTGCAGATTTTTCAAAACTAGACAATATAAAGATTAAAAAGATAAAATACAGAGAGAGAAAGAGAAAAATAATTGACAGCACAATTGAGTTTCAATTTCAACAAAGCTCCATCAGTGTTTGTATTTCATCGGCTCATTTACATTTTAAAGGACACAACCAAAAAAGTAGATAGAGGCAATTTTAACATGTTATAATAAATTATTTGTGGGGTATTTTGGGCTAAAACTTCACATATGCATTTTGGACAACTTATTTTACATCTTACAAAATCTCATAATATAACAAAATATCGTAATATGACCCCTTTAAGGTAGCTTTTGATACCTTAGTCAACAAACACAAAAGTGTTAATCAGTCTCTAAACAACAGTAAATGACAGCATTGGACGCAATCGGGCGATATTTCTAAGATGCAAGAAAAAAAATGTAAGTGTGTTTTGGACATGTGGCTCAAAGATTGGCATAAAAATGAACCCTATTTTCCTCAATTTCGTTTGAAAACCCACAATTGAACCATGAAGACTTATGACCGACCCTGCTTTGCGTAGTTGGTGGGGTGAACCAACGAGCATAATCAAAGTCTTGTCACTGTTAAGACAAAACATTTTCTGTCATCGATTTTTTATCTTAAAAATACATTCAGAAAGAAAATCAACAGTTTCATTTGGTCTAAAATTAATGTAGATCTGAGTATTATATTAATAAAAATGAAGTTTTGGACCAAGTGAGCTCAAAAGCTGGCCAAGAGGGAAAATAAATATTAAAAAGGAGAGGGCCCAAAATTGATCCTTGAGGGACGCCAGACTGCACAGCATTAACCTCTAAATCTAAATCCACAATAAACTGCTTCCGTTATTGAGGGTGGACTTGAACCAACTATCAGAGACTCTAAATCAATTTGAAGATGAGTCGTTAAACTAAATGATAAACAGTGTCAAAAACTGCACTGAAATCAAGAAGGACCAAAACTGAAAGACAGCCTGAATCTGAAGCAGTTAACAAGTCCTTAATGACCCTAACCCGAGCTGTTTCTGTACTATGATTGCAAAGGTTCTCATGACTGATTTTGTGGTCCAGGGTCACATTTGTTAGCTATTAAAACTTCAGGAAATACTTTCAAGATAACTTTAGCCAGCTTTGTTATAAGATCAAGATACGTTTAACAAGTAATTTTACAGTACATTAAGCATAATGAATACAAGTAACACAGTATTATTATAAAGTATTGTTAAATTATTTCCAGAGGATATTTGTTTCTGTAAGCTAAATGAGTTTATGTTTTGCTTTAATCTCAGACTCGCATCAGTGATAATAGCAGAAGCTGTGTATGGTAAACGCTCTCTTCATTTTGTGTTGTGCAAGTGTTTAGATCAGAGCAAAGATGAACCATTACAATTTTCAAACTAACTCCATACATGATGTGTTTCATTAGAGTTCATTCATCTCATAAACTCTTAGTATTCATGTATTTTTGGTGCATCCATAATGAATGAGCATCAGAATCTGTTGCTATTTATTTACTGTAATGATGAGTTTTTTTCTTCATGTGCGCCAGCGTTTCATAATAGCATTTGTCTTTTATCAATGTCTGGCTTCATAACATATGTTTGATTTCATAACAGGCATATTTATTACATGTGAATACAAACTTAATACAGATCTTTTTGGTTTAGTCGCATGCAATGAGTTTGTTTGGTTTCAGTTACCCATTCTCAGAAGTTTGTCAAAGAAAGAGAATCATGGATAACACTTTATTACATCTTGTATGTGGTTATCGTTGTATTGGATATCATTTAGTTTTATCATGTGTTTTCTTTCATACTCATCCTCATTACTGTCAGACTGTTTGTGTCTGTTTTCTCATAGCATCTCTGAGATGTTATTTATGCTTATTGTCTTTGTGACAGATACTTGGGATCACTTCCACAATGTTCTGCTTGTGAAGTATTCACGAGAGCTGAACGGCATCAATGTCATGAGTGGACCGATATTTGATTCCGACACAGATGGGATCTATGACTTTTTGAACACGGAAAAAACGTAAGTTTTCAACGTTTAACCATTGATATGACACACTGTCAAACATTGGCCCAAAGCTGTCACCGGGCAGTAGCCTTTAAAAAGGTCCTATTATGTACCATTTAGCTACAGATATGGATACATTTGGTTACCTTTGAGGTACTAATAGGAAGTCTTTAAGTACAAATATAGACTTTTTCAAACGGTACTGCCCCAGTGACAGCTAGCGATCATTTCTTGACCAATTTTGTACATGAAAGGTGTATCAGCTGGTCACAAGGAAACATGTCAGAGTTACTCGTGACGTGCCCACCACGGTTCCTGTGCCTGATGCATGTTGCACACAAAATCTGCAAGCATGCATTTGTGAAAATCACAAGCTCAGATTGGTCAACAGCAGTGCAGAGTTCAGCAGATGTGGTGCACGCGTCTTTCTGAGTTTGCCGGAAAGCAAAATGGTGTTTGATATTATCAGTGTGTGAGAGATCAAATCACAGGATATGTTAAATTGGGCCATGACTTACTTTTACAGTTTATACACTCTAAAAATACTGGGTTATTTTCAACCTAGCATTGGGTCAAAAAGGGAGGAGCCCAACCTGCTTGGTTAACCCATGCTGGGTTACTTCAACCCGAAATACTGGGTTGTTTCAACCCATTGTTGGGTCAAATATTTTCTGGGTTAATTTCAACCAGCTGCTTGGGTCGTTTCTTTTTAACCCAACACTGGGTTGAAAATAACCCATGCATTTTGAGAGTGCAAGCTGAAATGTAAAATACCATGTCAGAATTTATGTAATGCTGTTTTACAACAATGCGCAATATGGAATTTACAATTAAAAATAAATCTGAAATATATGCTTTGCTTTTTCTTGCGAAATAATCATGAAGGTAAAGCTATTTGCAGAGACTGACGCACTATGATTTCTTCTAAAAACTGTGATTGGTTGCCTTAAATGTCATTCAGATGTCACATTTCTAATTGTGTGTTCACACATCAAAGCGAATTATTTGAATGAGTAGATTACATACAAAGTCAATGCAACCCATACCATATTTCAAATCAATTTCAAAATATACAAAAAATGCAAAAAATGGCCTATATATATATATATATATATATATATATATATATATATATATATATATATATATATATATATATATATATATATATATAAAATTTTTTTTTTTTTATATATATATTTTAAAAAATAAATATATTTTAAAAATTAACTTTCACATTATTTAAGTGTAATGTACTTTTCTCTCTTTTCAGAGTTAAGGAGCACATCCCTACACATTTCTTTGTGATTCTTACTAGCTGTAGAAACTCTACCTTTCCTGTCCTGAAATGTGACGGTCCTCTGGATGCTTTAGCCTTCATTCTACCACATCGAAGTGATCACCTAGAAACATGTCATGTATGTAGTCACGTTTACATAAACTCTCTTTATTCATACTGGATGACATCATTTTAGTAGATGTATCTTATAATCTCATAATGCATTGTCTTATTTCTTATATTGTTTTATTCCAGAATGGCACTGACTTTTCATGGGTCCAGGATTGGGTTCAGCTTCACGTGGCGAGAGTCCGAGACGTCGAGCTTTTAACAGGCTTGAGCTTTTACCACGACCGGATTTCTGTTGCTGAAACATTACAGCTGAAGACTTTTCTCAAAACATTTTAGGACAACGAGAATGTGGATCTAATTTTAATGTCTGGTTCTCACCATCAACAAAGTGAATCATTTCAGGAAACTTCACCAGATCCGAACCCCGGAGACTTTTTGATGTCTTGAAATGGAAAAAGTGTCTAATACATTTTTATTGTCTGACGAAATCTATTTATTTTTGATGAAGTACTTGTTGTTGTAGTCTTATAACTAAAAATGTGCCATATGCAATGGAACTGTTATCTGTTTTTGAAACACATATGGTAGTGATTTGGCTGTGGGTGTACTTGCTTTCAGCCGATTCCAAAACTCCAGGCCAAAAATAAATAAATCAAGTGCATCCGGTTTTCCCTGCAAACGACAAGAAAGCCACATGTTTTAAAGGAATAACATTTTAACTGTTCTGGTTGTTGTTTTGGTCTTACGACAAATCTTAACAAATACTCTTTACAGCAGCTGGTGAAGTGTTCGACCCGTTTTCTAACTGTTTTGAAGACAGCCGTCACAGCCCTGACTGCATCTTAATGGCATATCAGACAAAAGCAACATGTACCATGTGGATTGTTTTCCAGACTTTTGGTGCATTCACTTTCTCAGGTCACTTTTGATAATAAATCAACATTCTTTATTACATTTGTACTTTACGTAAGCGATTGTATGTGGTGACTTTGTTTTTTTTTAGAGTTTGTCATGTATGCCGAAATGAACACGTTTTGCCTCATTTGGCAACTTTATAAAAAATATAATTAAACCGTACTCTTGTGGTTTACTTCCAGAGTAGGCTATCAGGATCTAAGCAGGTAATAAAAGTGTTTAAAATATTCAGAAGTGCAATTAAAAAATGACAACAAATAAAAGCAGCAGGTACCGTGGGTTACGCTAAATCAGAAACAAGGAACAAAGGTACAGGAGTATTTATACACAATGTAATAAAAGCAGACTTGGGAGGGTTACTTTTTAAATGTATTTTGTTACAGTTACCAATTACTGCATAAAAAAGCATTCAGTAACTTAATCCAAGCACCAAAATATTAAAGTAATGTAATCTGATTACTTTTGGATTCCTTCAAGGTTACATATATTATATAACATGTAGGAAAAATAATTATAATTTATACCAACATTTAAAAAGTCTACACAATCTCCAGGTTATTTTGTTTATTTTAAATGCTGACTTGCTGACTTAAGCCGTAATCTAACCCTGAATAAAAGATACTGTACAATACCAACACCTGGACATTATTAGGGTGGTGATGCATGAAAGAACTAAGGATTCCAGAGAGAACTACAAACACGTCACGATGATGTAATTAACACAAAATAAAAGACCCAAAGTAAAAAAAAGTGAACATAAATCAAATATAATTTAACTCCAAAACTTGAGTGAAAAAAATGCTTTTATGTAGGTATAAATAAACATTTGTGATGTTTGTTTCATTGAAGTTTTAGGGCTAGGCCTACTTCTCTAGTAACTCCTTGAGCTGTTTTAGCCCCGCCCAAATAATCCTGAACACAGAAATGTGAACGATCTAACTTTACAATTCAGCATTATACAGTTACCAGTCTTTGTTACTTGTTTCGGCAATACATTTCTAACATGTATTCAAATGTATCTAGCAACAATTCTCTAAAATCACTTCGCAATTTTCGCCGCAATACATAATGTTTACCGCTACCGCTAGAGGTCACTAAACAACAACAAACTATTGTAGGTTGATGACGCTGTGAACGGGCGTGGCATGATGGGAATTGTAGTTTTTATCTTTAATGTCACTAGGAATCAGTCTGACAGTACTTACAACTCATGTTTATGGATGATGCATACATTTTTATAACTGTAACACACAGTATGCTTTCTAATCACTCCCGCAATATGATGTCATGACCGCGAGGTCAGATGGTTTCTCTGGCAGCAGGAGCGAACATTGAAAAGCGAACTAATGAACAGGGACTGCACGAGCGCTTGTTAAAACGGTAATTTCTATGAGTTCAAGGTTCAAACATTGTTGAAAACATTTAGAATAATGTAAGTTCACATGTGAAAATATCTATTTGTTGGGCTCAGGGTCAAAATGTCAGCTAGAGAATATCTCAAGCTGTTATAAAAGTGTTTAACTTATTTCATAAAAGTTATGAAACAGTTTTGTGTTGGGGAATTGTCTGTGTTTTTGTTATTTTCTCTTACTGTCAGAAGATGATCTCCTGTGAATTTGTGAAAAGTTTTGACGTGTTTTGGTTAAGATATTGAGGCATGAAAGTAAACTTCTTCATCTTTTTTTTATTATAAGTCAAATCCAAACTTATATTATTTTAATCACTGTCTTGTTACCTAAAACATAACAGTTTTAAAACATGTCAGCAACTAGTATATGATAGCTGGAATTGAAAACATTTTTACACAGTGAGGTTAGTTACACATTAAACCTCAGGTATACATTGATAATAAAAATGAAAACAATGTAAATATTAATCAAAATGATAACTAGGGATGCACTGATACCCATACTGGTATCGGGTATCGGCCTCGATACCACATTTTCAAAAGTACTCGTACTCGTTAAAAGTCCCCCGATACCTGGAATCGATACCACGGTCTGAGAAATGTCTATGTTTGAGCGGTGTGTAAGGGGTTAATGCCTCTTGTGTTGTCCAAAGAGGCAGAGTTTACAACAAACTGGAAAACTAGTCCTTTGTTTTTTGTTAAATTATATGACTAAAGCTGTTACCTGTAAATTTAAATCATGTTTTTTTATTAAAGAGTAACTAAACCCCAAACCAACTTTTTTTAGTTAATGATCTGTAAGAATGATGCTTTATTAGTGCTGTTCATTGATTTTAGTAAGTTTTTTGACATTTGGATATAAAGTGTTTCAATACTATAATATATGGTGTAAAAACGTCTGAGTGCTGCCCTCTTGAGGTTGAACGGTGGCTACTGCAGTTGAATTTTCCTATTGGATGTAGGGTCCAAGAAATGACTCGTGACGTAAGCAGGTTCAAGCTCACCACGCCCTTGTTACGATCTCACAACACACTTAGTTCGTCCCCTCTATCTCCGTTGGGATCTGCCCACTTTTCTTGCATTTTTCAAATATTGCAGTGGGTGGAGTCAGGCTCTGACCAGGGGTTTAGTTACGCTTTAAGTACTCGGTATCGGCAAGTACTGAAATGCAAGTTCTCGTACTCGTACTCGTATTCCAAAAAAGTAGTATCGGTGCATCCCTAATGATAACTGTTAATACAATATAACTCACAATTATCATTTTGCCCTTTAAAAAAGATGTATTCATATCCATTGATGCATAATACAAGATTGGTTAGATGAAGGATATGTAAGTATCATAGGCAGATATATAAACAATAAATGAAGAGTTTGTTTCTAAAACGCAATAAATCCATTTAGATTAATTTCGGGTAAAACGTGTTTTCAATACCAAGAAAATGACAAAATAAAAACCACTATTTTTGTTACAAACTTTCACATAGCATCTTTAGGTTATAAAAACATTACAAATTCAAATCCATAATTAGATTTTTAAAGATTTATTATAAAAACTGTTTTTTTTCAAAATGCTATAAATCTATTGAATCAATATATAAATGTTCATTCATATTTGCCATGTTATATTCATTTAGTCGAGAGTGGTATACACTGATTAAAAAAATTAACATTAATGGCATTAATCAAAACACTTACTTTGTCATATTAAGAACACTGACATTGCTGCTGTCATTCTTGGGACGTCATCTCTGAAGTTTTTTGACAGCGATCAGCTGTAAAATGTTTTGGTCCTGCTCGATTTTCTTTGACTTTGGGTAAAATAATGGAAAGTTTTTCATAAGACCACCTGGGGTCAATGTTTTAGCATGACAGAAGCTTGATGCTGTCGTCTGAGAACAAGAAACAGCCGGCATTTTTCCATCTCCTGAGTGTCTCTCTCGTAAAGTATTCGATTTTTAAGGCTTATGTTTCTTCTCCGACACAGGTTTATCAATGCCATCCAAATAACTATTTTGTTTTTGTTTGTTTGTTGATCACAAGGTACAAAGAAGATGAGGAAAACTAGGATTATGTGTGTATTCAATGTGCCGCCATTGTTGCTTACTAATTAACTAATAAAAAATGGCGTTTTGGAAATAAACTCTATATATATATATATATATATATATATATATATATATATATATATAAAAACGGTATATAACGGTAGGTCCCACAAACAAACTTTAAGTGTTGATTTGTATCAGAGATGTGTGTGTGTGTGTGTGTTGATTGTGTAAAAAACTGTATCTTACTTAAATATTTTTGAATAATGGAGTCAAAGCCAAAAAGCATTAGTTTGTGCCCCCTATTAATATCTATCAATATCAATCAAAGTCAGTGTGGTTTCACCAACAGGAAATTGTTTAGTTGTGATGTTAGAAAGTGCCAGGAAATTATATCACAAAAATGACCTATGTTAGCACAAATCTGCCGCAAAGATTTTACTTTAGATTTTTAGCTCAGTAAATGACATGGTTTGTGTGTATGTAAGTTGAATGATGTCCATGTACTTACTATACTCAAAAAGCAACTTTTTATTGTGAAATATCTCACAGGTGCTTTACGACACATCAGGGCTTGAGACAGGACAGAGGGTCCCTATCTGCTGGCGCATTTCAGTTTCTCAGGGCCCGTGCTCGTGTCATATAATCATCTCAGGAAGGAAACAGGAAGTGAAAAGTGACGTGCGGCTCTGTCTCTTTAACAGTCGCGATTGCATCTCTGAGCTCTCACATCACACTTGATGAAAAGGTAAGAGTTTCTACATTAAATATTTTGTAATGCTGCAATAAATGTAATGTATTTACAGTATATATGTTAGTAGTGTAAGCTGGGGTGGGCATGAGCTTGCAAAGCAGGTGGGCAACAGAATGTGCAGTTTTATAGAAAAATAATACCTACCTAATATCTTTGAGCATGTCTAGAATATTCTCAGCCGGATAAACTTTTTAGTACAAGAGATTTGAAAACAACCAGAGGATGCTTTTTTAAAAGAATTAGATGAATATATATATAAAATATAACATTTGGATATATTTAGTTTTCTCTCTGTGAATTTTCTCACAGTTATAGAGATGCGTGAGATTTTCCTGGAAGTGGGTCTTGCGCTAAAAGCCCCTCATAATGAGATGCTTGTGGGCTCCCACATAACCCAACAGATTCATGACGGTGCATTTAAAGCACATCGCATTGACTTCACGTAAATGATCTCATGCAGAATGTGGGAACTGATAGACTCGTCCTACATTCATCTGTAGTTGATTGACTCAGTTTAACCACCATTGATATGTGTTGACTTTCACGTCAACAGACTAACATCACTGCAGAAAGAATAGTTTGGTTGCTAAATCCAGTTTAACGCAATGACACCTTTAAAAAGTTTTTTTAGGGTTGCTCTTTAAAAAGTTTGAAATTGACTTACCTACAGTAATGCACAATAGCAAAAAGTCCAAAACTAACTTAATATAAACAACTTAATATAAGGAATACAAAACAGTAAATTAAAAATCATTATGACATTACTTCACCGTTTTTTGGCATTTATGTGATACGGGAGGTGTGCCACACAGGTTTCACGCAGACATGTATGTTTGTATCCTAATGAAAATAATACATTAAACCAGCTTACAATTTAAGAAAGAATTAAAGAAATTAACCAGTCAGTCAGTTGCTGTGGGCGGGGCTTTGTTTGTGTGACATCATGTCTAATGAGACTGCTTTGGTTTTATGGGGATTGTTACAATGCCAACACACATTTATGTCCAAACACCTTGTAAAAGTGGATTTTGCATAATATGGACCCTTTAATGGTATTTCAGCAAGGAGACAAATCAAGTTAATCAGATCAGAGATCTTCTGAAATAAAGTGAACCTGATATGAAAATAGACCGGCAAACCTGGGGAAGCCGAGATGACGACTTCTACAGCACAGATCTGGAGCTGTTCCAGGTTCTGGAGAGAGAACGAGTCCTGGAGGTTCTCAGACGAGACAAAGCTCTCCGAACCATTGAAGCAGAAAGAATCAAGTAGGACATTTGTGTTTTAGTTTGTTAGTGTGTGCCATGCGGACAAAGATATCTCTGTGAAAATAAATGTATTTCATACAAACTTTAGGAAGCTAAGGACGGAACTGCAGAATATCTGTGGACAGGGTGCGAAAAGCTTCACACGGCCGTATGGACAGAGGTCATGCGCGAGATGTCAGAGGCTTTTGGGAAAGTTTTGGGACTGTGGATCTGTGTGCTGTGGGTGCAGTCACCGCATTTGTAACAGGTGTCGGGTCGTCCGGTCTGCGCGGGACTGGAAGTGCACCGTGTGTCACGCTTATAGGTGAAGATAAACCCATTTATGCATTTATGAATGTGAATAAATGGAAGTTTCATAATGTATAAATCTGTGGGTGAATGACATAAGAGAGTACATTTTCAGTAATAACTGAAATGCAGAATGCATCAGAAGTTTCGTAATGAATAAAACCTGTTGGATTCAGCTGTGGGTGGATGACATACATAAGAATAAAAAAAGATACATTTATATATTATTAATGTGCAAACATGGATAGTTTATATTTATGCCACATAATTTGTGCTGCATGCGTGCAAAAGCTTTTTTTGTTTTATTTAATACAACTTCTGTCTTCAGGGAATTTAAGATCAAATCTGGTGAATGGTTTCTGGAACAGCATGCAAAGAAATTTCCTGAAGGTATGTTTGCTTTTATTACAATTTAGCAATCCAGTCACATATACGTAAAGTAGAAATTTGTAATGATAAAGCTAAAATACAATATATTAATGTATATAATTGTTGTGTCAGCATAGTTTTATGTCTCTTATGTATCACTTCATGGTCACTTCTCAAGTAATGAAATACCAAATTCAAAGTTAATATTCATTTCTAATAAGCAGAGGTGTGCACATATCGCCTCAGGGCAATGCAATGATATGTCCAGCTGTATTTATTGTTTATGACTTTTGTATAAGCAGAAATGTTGCTGAAATTAATTTAACCGTTTGTTGTTTTGTTTTAGGAAACAGACATGAGACCACCGGAGAGAAACTGTTACAGTCTTATCAACAGCTCAGGTGTTAAATTGCCTCATTAATATAAAATACATTATTATATATATTATATGTGCTTCTGTTGAGCTCAGTGGTTCAGCAGCGCAAAAGGTCATGGGTTCAAACTCAGCGAACACGTCTACCTTGTAGTAATGTAATGTACTTTAAGTCACTTTGAATAAAAGTGTGTCTGGCATGATAATAGTATTATATAATGTCAATACAATTACTGGCAAACTGACCCACCATTTATAAAAAATTTTGTGCCAAGCCCTTTCACCAGACATATAAAAAAAATTATTTTCTATTTTAGTTACATTACAGTTGTGCCTCCCACCCCTCCTCCATTCTTTGAAGTTCCTGTGAGAAGCTCATTTAACAGATTCGAGGTATAAGACCATGAATAAGACTAACTTCTGCAAACTTGTTCTTGTTTCTATTTACCTTGTCACCTAATGTTTTGTGCATTTTTGTGTGTTTGTATATTTCTAGAATCTCAAAAGTTCAAAGCCCTTTACGATATCCATGGAAAACCTGATGGTGTCTGTCAGCACTCACATACGAAGTAAGAGATCAAACTCCTGTGAAATATAAAAAATCAGATATCAGAGAGAGAGAGAGAGAGAGAGAGAGAGAGAGAGAGAAATTTTTTAGATATTAAAGGTGCCATAGAATGTAAAACTGTATTTATCTAGGCATAGATGAATAATAAAAGTTCTGTATATGGTAATGACATATCGTGAGCAGTGTTGGGTAAGTTACTTAAAAAGTAATGAATTACTAGTTACTAATTACATTTTCAATCTTGTAATGATATTACTCTACAAATTACTCTTTTTAGAAAGTATTTATTACTAATTACTTTCTAAATCCTGTTTATTAAATGATACAAAGATAGGAAATGGCTCAAATAAATCATATAAAGCACATAATTTATTCTGGTCACAATTTTTAACTCTTTCCCCGCCAGCATTGTTTTTTTAAGTTGCCAGCCAGCGTCAGGCATTTATACAAAAGTTTAATGCAGGTTTTCGGAAAATGTTTTTCTTTAAATATATAAACATACAATATAACAAAGGAAAGGACAGACCCTCTGCTCTCAAAAAAAAAAAAAAAAACGTTTCATACTACCTTAATTTGTTTTCTTTTTATCACCTCTCAAATATTGGTAGGTTTCTTCGAAAACACCAAATTTTGAGCAAAAAGCTGATAATTGTATTTTTGTGGAGGACTTTTGATAGAGATCAGATTCAGAGTGATCATCAAAACATACACGGACATACAGCTGTTTGCCCTAAAGGCAATACTTCCGGGTTTTATAAGTTGCGGACCACCTGGTGGATAATAGCGGTATTACAGATTGCTGCAAATACTCCTTATTGGCAAGGAAGCGTTTTCTCTTAATTGACAAGTTAACTTGTCAATTGCGGGGAAAGAGTTAAGATCCAATTAAGTTAATTGCAATGTTGTTACAACGTAAAAACAAAGTTGTGATTGTGGTGCTATGTCCTAGCGTTTAGCCTGAAGTTTTGTAGGTCCATACTGAAAAAAACACAAACTTAACACTCAGAAATGTCCATTTACAATCTCTGAATAATTCAAAATCTGTATTTTCATCTGATACAGACTCAAACATAAGGTCTGTTTACACCCACACACACAGAGCTACTGAAGGAGCTGCTCTGAGAAACAGCCAATCAGTGCAGAGCTCAACATTATTATTCATGACCCTTTTAAATAAGGTAATAATAGACCATTTTATTCTGGGAGCAGATCCAAGGGTTGTAAAAGGACATGTAAAACTATCTTTGAATAATTTTTGCACTTAATAAAGTTACATACCTTCTGTGTAGATATCAGAGAATAATTTAACAGATTATTTCAATGCATTCTTTGGCACCTTTAAACTAACTCTACTAAACTTGCTTCATTGAGTATAAAAGATCAATAATTCCTGCCAAAGTTTGTGTATATGTTTAAAAGTGCACGTTAACATCAATTTGATCCTGGATATTTTATGTTTTGATTCTAGATCTCTCTAAATCTCAGAATGACTTGAGTGTGCCAGCAGATCACCTGACTGTAGATAACGCCATCCGAAAGAGCCAATCAGAGAGCGCCATCAACAAAGCATCCAATGTAAGAGCTGAATGCTTTCTGTCTGTGTTGATCCAGAAGTTGATCAGGTGTTTCATTACTGTACAAGTTCTCATGAGCTTCAAACCTTCATCTTACGAACCAAATCACTTTCATTATGGCAACAATTCTGACCAATTCACCAACCCTGTTCCTGGAGATCTACTTTCCTGCAGAGTTCACCTCCAACCCCAAACAAACACACCTGAACCTGCCAATCAAGTTTTTCATGGCTACCCAAAAATTGGAGGCAGGTGTGCTGAAGCAAGGTTGGATCTAAAGTAGGCATGGTTGGTGACCACTGCTTTAAAGGATCTAATTTTCTGAAATATGAATTTGTTGGCTTTACGTTTGACACACCTGTTAGCTTTATGATCATCTGCTAGCTCTAATAATAAAAGCTGCACTACACATATTAAAGGGATAGTTTACCCAAAAATGAATGTTGTACTTAACCTGTAGGAGTTTCTTTATTATGTTGAACACAAATGAAGATATTTTGATAAATGATGGTAAGCACACAGCTGACGGTACCCACTGACTTTTTATAGTAGGAAAAACAAATACTATAGAAGTCAATAGGTGCCGTCAACTGTGTGCTTACCATCATTTATCAAAATATCTGCTTTTGTGTTCAACATAATAAAGAAACTCACAACATGACGGGTGAACTATCCCTTTAAGCAAATAAATGGGCTTTTAAAGAACTTGCATGGAGATTTGGTCTAGCCTAAACATTGCGCTGTAGACCACCACTGCAGCACAGCTGTTTTTACTTTCCCCAAAAACTATGTACTTTTTATGAACTCGTGCTAACTAGAAGTCAAATGTTCTTTGTAGACATGAGTCATTTCTAGTCATCTCTATTAAATAAATTCTGTGTTAATAAAACAAAACAGTGTTGCATGGTTGGCCCAAAATGCCAAAAAACACCATCGGACAAATATACTTTCTTTTTGCAAGAAACTCCAGCTCTGTGTATTATACAGCAGATGCTTAATGTTGTAAATATGTGTCTGTATGATGAGCTGTAGTAATTGATAGCTATGATGATGTGAGGAAAGGTTGTTGACCTTCTTTTATGTTGAATTGAAATAGTTGAGGCTGAACAAAGTCATACAGCTTTACACTACATCTTTCTACTGTTTATCTGATAGCGCGGATATAAGTCACTAAAAGGATAACAATTACAAAGGAGACCAAGGGCGAGCCATTATGTAAAACAGCAATTTTTCTGGATTTACAAATCCTTGGGAACTTTTGGGATAATTTAAGTACACGACTGCATTAAATATTATTACACTGTGCAAGTGGTTTTTGGATATATATTATTACAAAATCTCACATATTGGTGTCTTTTGAAAAAAACAAAAATGCACCGAACTGTTGAGTTAAAGGACAAGTTTGGTATTTTACACTTAAAGCCCTGTTTTCAGATTGTTTATGGTGAAATAGAACGATTTTGACTGAAATTTCGACATATCTGGCTGTCCTGAGAATTTTTGGGTGTTTGTGTTTCAGCTCCTACCTTTACAATGGGTTTAATGGTGCACTGGAACAATCCTTCCTAAAATGCATTAAACTTTCGTTTACAAAGACGTGAAACTCACCGAGTGGTCAGGGGTGTTCACTGGTATGCTCACACAAAAATCGCTGCGAAATACGCATTCCAACAGGTTTTATCGTAGTTTTTGTCAACTCCATTGACTTGTATTAGTTGTGCTGTGAGGTACGGTATTACTCCGCACCGGGAACTTTGTTTCTATTCTTGCAACTGGCAAAGGCGGATTAGCGCCACCACCTGGGCTGGAGTGTCTATTATTCAAGCTCTCAGCGGAAGAATATACGGGTGTGAGGCGTTTGGAAAAATAGGTCCACAAGTTAACAACGAATGCTAAAACAGCTGTTGGAAAGCATCTTTTGCCGCGATTTTTGTGTGAGCATATCAGTGAACACCCCTGACCACTCGGTGAGTTTCACGTCTTTGTAAACGAAAGTTTAATGCATTTTAGGAAGGATTGTTCCAGTGCACCATTTAACCCATTGTAAAGGTGGGAGGTGAAACACAAACACCCAAAAATTCTCGGGGCAGCCACAAATGTCGAAATTTCAGTCAAAACCGTTCTAATTCATCATAAACAATCTGAAAACAGGGCTTTTTAAGTCTAAAATACCGAACTTGTCCTTTAAAGGTAAATAAGAAAAAAATATCAGGTTGTGTGTTGTTTGTTAGTTTTTCTCATAGTTGTGGCAGTAGACTATGACTCTTCTTTTGTGCACACTTTGTGGGTTTATTGTGAGAACTCTGGTCAACCACGATCTGCTATTTATTGCATGGTGGAGATAAAATACTTATGGTGTTAAGACAGCATTTCACTAATCATCATCTGCAGTATTACAAAGACTTGATGTATATATGTGAGAAATAAGAGTTTAAAAGCTATTTGCTCTCATAGAGATGTGTTTATTGCTTTCATCTTCTCACAGCGGTGCAAAGTTCCAAGTCTGCCCGATCTCTCTCAGAGCTCCAGAGGTAAAGATCACAGAGGCTCACTAAACACATCCTACCTAACAGATGACAATGTTTCATACACGTCTGAATACAGCGATGACCGGAGGGTACGTATTCCCATTTACTTTAGTTCATATTTTGGGTTCGATCTGACAACTAATGGCTTGCAGGAAACCGAAAACAAGTTCTGCAAAAGTGTGCAAGTTAGCTGATAAGACATTGTGGTTTATTAAACCTATGGAGGCTTATCATGTTTGTCTCATTCATTTTCCCTCACAGCATGATCAGTGTGATATAAATATCATACACATCATACGCATTTATCCCAAAATATGTTGTGTGTGCAGGACAGCAATGGCAGCATAGCAATGGATTGTGGGACTTTTGAAAACAGCAGAGTGTCTGGGGAAATACAGGTTGCTATCGGTTACAGGACGTCCTGTTTGGAGATAACTATTAAAGCCTGCAGAAATCTGATGTTTGGAGATATGAAGAAGAGGAAATGTCATCCGTAAGTTGTTTTTGAGATTAGGTGTCATCGATAGGCTAAAGAGACTTATTACAGACTTAAATAAATGTTTTTATCGCATACACGCAGGTATGTTAAAGTCTGCTTGCTACCAAAGAAACACCAGGATCATAAGATGAAAACATCAGTCAAGAAAGGAAATAATCCAGTTTACAATGAAACATTCACGGTGAGAGTTTACAATAAAAATTTGCACCTAAAGATTTCATATTTGTATTTTAAGGGTACGTATTGGTAGTTTCTAACAGTGTTGAACTCTTCTGTTGCACAAGTAGTGGAAAAAAGTTCCTCAGACTCTTTAAACCTAAGAACTGGTGACTGAAAGGTTCTTTGTAGAACCAACAATAATTTGGTGGCATTATTGTAAAGAAGCATTTATTTTTTGCTGATTGTGATAAATGTTGGTTTGTGTTTCAGTGTGTGCTTGCTCGTGAGCAGCTACCTACTAGCGCACTTCAGATCTCAGTGTGGCACACCAGAGGACTCAAGAGAAAAGTGTTTCTGGGTGAGACTTTCATCCGTCTGACAGACTGGAGTCTGAATCTTCAGAGCACTGTCTGGTACAAACTCACTCCAAAGGTAATGCACGCACATTCAGTCCGTCTCTGACATCAGGTTTAATCCATAGAGCAGGGTTTCCCAAACTGGGATTCGCGAACCCCTGGTGGTTCTATAGGGAATTGCAGGGTGTTTTGTGACTTATGAGTTGATGAAAAACAATTAATTAGCACTAAATCATAAAAATAATAAAGTTAAACATGCAAATCTTCCATTAATCAACTGAAACATTTACTTAAAATTTCAGGTGGTACTTTGAATAAATGATTTAGGTCAATGGGGTTCGGCTGATTAGGGGATTAACCGAATAATTATTTAAATGTACTTAGAAAATCGTGTTTAATTGCTGAGTACGAGTGCAGTAGTTTCTTAAAGGGGCCACATCATGAAAATCTGTCTTTTGTCATGTTTAAGTGCTATAATTGGGTCCCCAGTGCTTTTATCAACCTAGAAAATGTGAAAAAGATCAACCCAGTAACTTAGTTTTGGTAAACCATTCTCTGAAAGCATGTGAAAAATAGATAATTGAAATTTGGCTCCCCTTGTGATGTCAGAATGGGATAATACCGCTCCTTAATCTGCACTATGCAACCACAGCACTGCCATCTAGTGCAGAGATCAACTCATTTGCATTTAAAAGGACACACGTTATAATAAATTATCTATATGGTATTTTGAGGTAGAACTTTATGTACTCTGAGGACACCAAAGATTTCTTTGACATCTTAAAAAAGTCTTGTGAAATGTGCCCTTTAAGATATTTTAAGTTCCACTTCTTAATCAAATTTTCTTTATCTTTGTAACTTTTTATCATAATGTAATTTCTGAATGTCTTTCTGCTGGCATCAATTTTACACAATAACTAAATGGCCCGTTCCACCGAATTAGTGCCATTTGCAACTCGTCAAGTTAATTATTTAAATCTTTTTTAACAGTAAATCTAATAACACACTTATTTTACTTTTTAATATATTACCATTTTGGTAACAGGACTGAAACTAACAGGACTTAGTTTTTAGTAAGGATGCACCGATATGGATTTTTTTAGTGCTAATACCGATTTTTGTTTCATCATCCTTAGCCGATGACCGATACAGCTGGGCGATTTTCTTGAACCGATATTTGGAGCCAATACTGCTTTTGCTCACTCAATTTACATCATAAAAATGACACAATGATGATGCCAAATGTTACACGTCTCAATTTTAAAAAGTAACATTTATTGAACTTAAAAAAACTATATTTAACAAATAGTAAATACAGATGAGGGTGCTATGGAACCACCCACTGCATTCTCCACAATGACGAGGAACAATCGTCAAAGGATATTGATTTTTAGCACTTTACTACTACAAATATAGAGATGAGAAATAAAAACCCACTTTGTGCAGCTGTGATCAGCTGTTAGGCCGAGCTTTCGATGTTGTCATGGAAAGGTTTGTTGTTTTTAGTCACATGACCTGCAATCGCTTGCGGCTTCCAGCACTCTGTCTGTAAATAATGGCGGAAAAAATCGGCAAACACAACAGCCACATATTGGCCGATGCCGATACATATAAATCCTGCAAAAATCGGCCGATATATCGGTCTATCACTAGTTTTTAACATAAATTTAGCAAAAACATTAAATATAGCAGCTAATTAAATAGTTTCTAATAGCATGAAGACACTGAGCAAATTCTAGTGATTTACCTCACTTTTTATTTTAAAATAAACCGATAATATCAAAGAAATAATATAGGTAACAATAATATAGCATCAATGTCATAAAATATACAGAAAAGAAAATGAGAAAAGTGACTTTTGATCTTCTCATGGCCTTCAGAAGATCCAGATGATGTAACCTCCTCTTGAAACTGTGAAATTCAGGGGACATGACTAAAATGTGCATTTGATCTTAATATTAAAATATATACTTTTCCAATGGGAAAAAATATTTAAATTAGGCTAAGATGGAATATGAACCCACATGAAAATGCAAAAAAATATCGGAAGAATTTTATGGTTTATATTTAAAGGTAAAGTATAGAGATAGAGAGCAGGCACAGATAAAAATGCTGTTTTTCAGTGTTTTATGTAGTTTCTTATTAATGTTTTAAATTATATAGTTTAAATGGTGTTAGATTAACATGCAGGACACTTTGCTTATTACTAAAATGTATTTTAGAGTTAGTTTTCTTGCATTTTTTATACATAGAGGGGTGGTTTCCCAGACAGGGATTAGCTTAAGGCCTTAGTTTAATTAGGAAATATTAAAAACATTACTTGTGAGCATTTTGAGGCGAAACAAAGGGCACTGATGCAAGTTGTTTTCAGTTTGGACAGCTTTTACATATATTCAAGTCTAATTTAATCCCTGTCCGGGAAACCGCCCCATAATGTCCTGGGGACAGAATTCGGCCCAAATGTATTTGTTTATTCATTCATTTAGTCATTGTTTCAGCAGACCTTCGGAAAGCTTCGTTTTTATATAAGGCCCACTTATTCGATTCACAATAAAGAAAAGAGTGACACTAAATTGACCTTATATATAGTATGGGAAACATGATGTCTGCTGATTTGAAATATGAAGTCTTTTGTTCTGTAATAGCAGGAGAATCCACTGGGTGGAGATGTGGAGCTGCATACTTCAGACCTGCTGCTTAAAACTCAGATGAAGTTCCTGCCACAGACAAACCCACATACTGATGGTATGACAGACAGACTTACTGTGTTTACCACATTCACTCACAGTAAAGGCAAAATAAAGAAACAAATGACTGTGTTTATGTCATGAGAGAAAAATACATATAAGAATAAAGCAGTTGTTTGTAATTATTCAAAATTGCTTATCTTTCACATATGATTATTATTATTTTAAGTTGTTAAACATCTTTCACTATAGTAAGACTTCCTTAAACACATTTTATTACTTCCTCAAACACATGTAGATCCCGAAATCACAATGTCACTTTCATGTCATGAGAATTGGCACACCTACTTTTTTGAATACAACATTCAGTTGTCTGTATAAAACTGAACTTATTGTTATAATGTTCGATTTCTGGCTTATATTGTTGCCATTATTTATTCTTTACTGCCATTTGAATTGGAAATACATGTATTAACAGGCATTCTTATTATAAATATAGGCTATATTATGAAAATAAATGATTTTAAAATATAAAGGCTTTTTTAATCTATGCATTCAACAGGAACACACGGGCAGCTCGTCGTTCTCATATGTGATGTTTCAAAACTGCACTCAATGTCAAAAACAGCTTACATTGAGGGGTGAGTACACAAGAACTGTGTGGATGTGAATGAGTATGGTTATATTTTATGTTTATATTTATTATAAAATGATGAAAAAAATCAATTACTATTTATTATACCATCTATTATATCAGTGAATCAAATAAAAAGAGGGAAATTGCTAGAAAATATAAGTTATGGATGTTGGGTGTTTTTGTAATATTTTTAACATGCCCCCAATAAATTGAAAGTACCCCCTTAATTTATTGTCATAATTCATATGTGTGCCATCAGGGCCGTAATCACTGGAGTAGAAGACAAGTATGATTTTAGGGGTGGAGGTGGGCTGTAACCGTGTGTTTCTTTTTTTAGGAAACACTCTTGGTGAAAAAGGGACAAACCCAACCTGTTGGCTTGTAATTTAGTCTGCAGGGTTGTTTCATTCCAAAATGCTGGGTTGTTTCAACCCATTGTTGGGTAAAATATACAGTTTTTTGGGTTCTTTTAACCCAACGGCTGGGTTTGACCCAACACAGGGATGAAGAAAACCCATGTTTATATGTTTGTGTGTTCATGTTTATAAAGAAATATAGTAACACTTTACTTGAAGGAGTGCTCATAAGACTGACATGACACTTTCATAATCATGACATGACACGTGTCATTAAATGATGGAGATTTTATGCACGTCATTATGACAACTGTCATTAAGTGTCATTTGTTCTATTATGTCATTTTTAATGCAAAGATGACATTGTTTGAGATGTCTTTGTTATGACAACTTGACATTAACCAATACAACATAACTTGTCATGACAACTAAGACAACATAACTGACCACTTTTTACCAGTGATACAAATTAAAGGTATATTGCGCAGAATTTTCTTTTTCTGGGTGGATCATCAAGACTATTGGTCCTCCTTGTTGTCAATCAGGAGTGTTGTGCAATTACATTTTTTTAAAAAGTGGAGAAGGCGATTCTTTTCTAAAATTCGAGAAAATCCTCCGCTACACCTTTAAAATGTCATTAAGTGTTAATACTCTGTCAAGTAGTTTTAACAACATCATGAATATTCTTCAGTTCATAATGTTTCCTCCATGTGTTGGAGAAATAAAATCAATCATCCAATAATAATAATGATAATAATAATAATAATAATAATCATTTAAATTGATAAAATTATGTTTTATTGCTTTTGGAGACAGATTTACCTAAAATTAAACTAAAACAGTACAATAATGGGTTAAGCCATGCAGCTTTAAGTTCATATCAAAGTTTTAAAAAACCTTATCGTGCAAAAAAAGTTAATTACATTAAATTAATTAAATTACATTTTTTGTTCGTTTTTTCTTTTTCGTTTGAAAATTTCAGAACCGTCTGTGTGTGCTGTAAAGGTAGAATAAGTTCTGTTTGTTGTCAGTTTTTTTTATGTATTGTGCACATACATAAAGTTAAGTATCATATTTTGACCTGTATGTTGCATTTTGTTAAGGTATTTAAAATTATTTGACATAGTATTAACCAGGCCCGGATTAACACAGTGTAGTGGCCCAGGGGACCAAATTTCAAGTACCCCCCCAAAAATGTATATATATATTTATATAACTGGGCTCTGATGTAGACATTTATTTTCATCTATAATGTCGTTGGTGTTAATGTAGGCTAAAAGTAATTTGGCTCTCTTTATCTCTCATCTCTGCAATGTTTCATTTTAAATCCGCGCCAGCACGTCTGGTCTCCTCGAGTCCTCGCGGTTCTGAGTGAGATGTGTATACTTTACCCGGGCTGCGTAGACCCAGCGGTAGAATCAACTAAGCGCATGGTGACATAAAACGAAATGAGCGGTATAAACCCAATTGTGCATTCCGTAGTTTTGTTACGGGTGCCCGCACATGCACAAGTACTTGTAAAAAAAAAACATTCTGGCTGCAGGCCCTTGGTGCCCCCCTATTGCCTGGTGCCCAATCCCGTCTATGGATAATCCAGCCTTGGTATTAACACTTCATGACATTTTAATAACAAGATCGATTTGTACCACTTTAGTTGAGGTCAAGAAAGATATTTATGATGTTGTTATAAAAATATTTGACAGTATTAACACTTATTGACATTTTAGTGACAGTTTAATATAACGTTAACCCATAAACATTGGGTTGTTATTATGCAACCATGGGATATAATAACCCAGCAGTTGGGTTAAAATAAGTGTGACACTTTTTGAAAATACACTTAATGACAGTTGTCATAAACATGCATAAAACCCCCTTTATGTTCATGACACGTGTTATTTCATTATTATAAAGGTGTCATGTCAGTCTAATAAAAAACCCTTTTTTAATTTTAAATTATGCATAATTACTAATGAAATTAATTGGTAACATGTCAAAAGAAAAAAAAAAATATATATAAACTATATACTATACAGTGCTAGATAAGTTGTGTGGGTCAAAGGCATCATGGTTCATAACAATAACTTATTTTAAACTGCATGCAGAATGGCAAATAAATGGAATTTGGTTGCATTAAATGGCTTATGGTGTTCCCAGAATCCTTTGCCTTCCTGGAGATCGAAAGCTGGTACAGAGAACTCCAGCAGTAAAGACAACAGGGACCCTTCAGATGAACTTCAGCAGATTCACACAACAGGAGCTCCTGCACGCCACAATGGTGTTCAGTCTGTGGGACAAACCCAACTTCAGCTTCAATGAGCGTATACTGAGATCAGCGCAACTGTGTGGAGGTGAGCATATACAACCTTGAAAAGTGCATTTCTGAAAAAACAAATCTTGTGCTTTTTTGTGACCCTTTACCCACATCAATAAGTGTTGGGATAAAGCTCAAGACAACTTGTCAGCAGCCTTTAAAGGTCCACTGTGTAGATTTTTAGCAGAATCTAGTGGTGAGGTTGTGAATTGCAACTAACGACTCAGTCCACAGCTCACACCTCCCTTTCAAAATGCATAGAGAAGCTACGGTAGCCACCACAGGACAAACATGTCAATAGCTAAGTTTCCAACCACTTGTCAATCGAATTATCTAAAGTTCGGTAAAAAAAAACTCATGCGAATAAAGCTGGTGAAAATGTGTTTCAAAGCGAATAAAAGCCTGTGTGTAATGACGTCACATGCTGGTTTGCGATCAAATTGGTATATCGAATTGATTTGAGAAATTTGAAGGTGTTTCCATTCATTTTCACACTGAATCGCACAAAATTCAAGAAAACATTTGCGAACAAAGTTTTGCTAGACAAAATGGATTGGCCATTTCACAAGTTATAATAGTGCTTATTTGCCAACTGATAGCGACATATCAAGCTATAATAATAAGAAAACGACGCTATCAACAAATTGCTATGATAATGCAGATGCACGTAAATGCCCGACAACGAGGCATTAATGTGAAATGATAGTTCGGATCAATGCTTAATGCATTCCTCAACGATGACGTGATATCTTACCTGAGCTGTTAATATTAAAAGCCAAGGAAGCTACGATAGGTCTTTTAAAAGTATCTCGTTCCTCGTTTGTCCACTTACACCTGACTTTGTTGACACCCGCCATGTGTGCCACCAGAGCGGAAATTATCTAAAACTTTTTCTTCTTCGTTTTGTGGCGGATTGCAACCATAAAATTTACTAAAACTAAATCGCAAATCATTATTTATTCAGCAAATAACGTTTCCATCAGCTTTTATCGCATAAGCCATATATCGGTCAAGATAAAATCCGATGAGATCCAACGTATTTCTTTTAAGTCGATATTCATGAAATTAAATCGAATTTTACTGTTTCCATAAGGCATTTTCATTCGATATCACTTATTTCGGATAAAAATGTGTGGATGGAAACATAGCTAATGTCTAAAGGTACATTCACATTATAAGCGACTAGCAGTAGCAGAGCGACGCGATCTTATTGATTTCAATGGAAGCTCGGCGCCATCTGGCGGCGACACAAGTGACCATTGATGGCTGGATGGGCGTGTCCAGTCGCGCGACAAAGTTGAGAAATGTTTTACTTTATGCAAATTATGAGCAACATTCAGGAGCGACTACCAATGAGAACGAAGCAGTGGAGTTCACGTCATCCGTCTCTCGTCAGTTACTGAATTGGACGTTACTCATTTGTTTATGACAACCAGAAATAGAAACGCCTCTTTTGAAAGAGACGAGCGACGCACAGCGACAAAGCCGCTTATAATGTGAATGTACCGTAAGACAGCATAGTGACTGTTTACAGCTTGTCTGTTTAGGGCTACCGTAGAAACATGGCAGCGCAAAATGGCGACTTTCATGTAAAGTTGGTTTTATACTCATGCATTGATTATACAGCGTAGCCTGGCGTGCACCTTTCCTAAAATGTTACAACGTGTCAATACTACACGAACCGCAAGCACCCTTGATTGGTTTGCTAGAACCCCTCTCTCGGTCAAAAAGATCTGCGTTGCATTTCCTCTCACGCGTTTCTGCCAGCAACGGTTCAAACAACGATGTACCAAGTTGCGCTATATTTAGCAACTCAGGACATGTAGCCTACAACTTCGAGGCTATGGCGTAGGTCCTATAAAGAAGTAAAAGCTTACTTTAGGTGTATTTAGGTTAAAAATGGTTTATTCTAAGATAATAAAAACAATACTGTTCATTTTGTAAGGTCTTGATCATATAGTTATTTATATTATATATTGCATTTCTGTCAAAAGATCATTCTTAAAGTTACACAATGCACCTTTAAACAAACTAACTGTATTTACTGTCATAAAGCATATAGCATAAGTTACTGTACATGTTAACATTGTAATGAATGCGGCATCACTGACATGAGTGCAAAACGTTTATGAGAAAACAGATGGTAAAATTATTTTTGTGTCTACTTGTATGACATCACTGTGTATTTCAGCAGATTTGTCATGGCAACGGCTCCAGCAGATGCCAGGCGTGTGGCATGACATCATTCTTCCATTGCATGCTGATGTGAATACAAACACAAGGTCCTAAAAGAAGAACCCAAAGATGCCAGCAAGGGCATTATAAACAATATCCAGAAAAAACTAATGCCCAAAATGAGCTTTCACCTAATCAAATGTTTTTGTTATATATTGTCTACAAAGATGGAATTTATTACATATTTATATTTTGTTATTAAATAAAACTCACCCAGATCTGGTCATCATAAATCTTTATTTCTAATATAATAAACACCTTTTCTTAGGGGAAAATAAATAAATCCAGCAGTTGTGAACCTTTACGGTTTATTATTATTATTATGTTTACAGGTTTTTATTATACATTCTCATGGGCTTTTCACACTTGAAAATTGTTAAGCAAGGGTGACCCTGGATCAGCATGTGCTATGTTTTACACCGTTCAAACTTTGGGTTAGTAACTCACACTGTAATTTACACCTTTGGCACCACGATTCGGCTAACCCACCTCTCAAAACTACAAGAGTGAAATGTTGCTTCTCCCAGGGTTAGATATACAGTCGTGTGAAAAGCTTATCGATGCATGGTGATTTAAGTCTTATAAAAATATTTAAAGGACAAGAAGCAACGTGAATGTGTAAAACAGATTCTGATAGGGCAAATTTTTGTAATAATTAGCATCATACAGAGAAAACGGATACATTGTAAAACAGCCACTGAACAAACCCATCATACGGCCAAATAACATTTTGATAGTTTTCCAAGTGGCAGCATACTTAAATGTAATTTTTTTTGTTAGTCAAACTGCTGAATGTCAAATCAGCCAAGCTACCGTCAACAGTGTCAATTTGAAAAAAAAAAAACATAATGAGCCGCTCGTCTTAACCCCAGCACAAAATCAAAGCCATTAGGATCCTTATCAAGATTATCAAAATCAGGATTAATCAAAATATAAAAAAATCTGTATCTAAATTTTGTAAATTGTCTACCGATTTAAACATGCATCAATATAGTAAAAAACTATAACTTATGTATCTTTTTAAACATACATATCATCTAGTATCAGGAAATATTACTTTTTAATCATCATTTGGGTCAGTACAGAACCAAGAAACAAAGCCGTACTGTTATTAGTAGAGAAGCAAAAAAATCAATCTGCCCCCAAAAAACCTCTTACATATCCCGAAAGACTGAATAAATAAACACTTGAATAAATCGCCTGGCAAAAGTCATATTCAACATGAATGAAAGTTTTAATATAAGTCAATACATAATAAGAGAGTGGAGATTATACTGCCAAGCCCTGCGCTGAGTGAATCAATGAAACAAAACATCTACATCTCATTACAACCCCTTATTACAGCCCTTAACTGGTTAAAACTAGTCAGATTAGTCAATTACAAACAATCAAGTTATTACCAAAAGGGGGATGCGTCGTTGGCACGTGTGTTTAAAAAGATTTCGCTTCGTACTTTAGCGGCAAGCGCAGTCACTGAAAAATTTACCGTGTAACAGTTTACAATAAGGTTGTATGAAGTGTAACAATAAAGTGTACTTTTACAAAGAATCATAGCGTTTATTAACCTTGGCCTAAATATAGAAATGATAGAAAATTGATTGTTCTTAATGCAATATTAACGTATACAACCTTATTGTAAATATATGTAGTCTGACGTACGTCAAACGCCGTTTTTATTTGCGTGTATGACAGCAACAATCCTTGTGCGAAAATATTTCAGTTTCTTAGTGCACGGCTCTCGTATGAAATTATTCAAAGTCGTGTCGCGTTAGTACATTGTGTGTGCTGCTTTACGCAGGTTGTGCCTTTTGCATTGACCACTCAGACTTGGGGATAGAAAAATAATAATAATTCCCGGTCCGGATCTTTTATAAGGCCTCGAATTCGTCGATTCTCTGTTTGGTGTTGCCCTGGCGGATCTGCCGGAGAGTTTTGTATTTGTCTCGGCCGGCGCGCATGTTCTCCGTATGCAGCAGGTCGTTCTGAGTCTTCTTGGTGTGATCGCGGGCGTGCTCTAGCTCTGAGGTCAAAGCCTGTGAAAGAAAATGAGGTGCAATGTTAAAAATGCATTTGGCACAGAATTTTACCAAATCTGCATTCAAGTTGTGTGTTTTTCTTTGAAATCAAACGCATGACCTTTTGTGTTGCTTACACGGTGCACTAACAGTAAAGCTGCGTGTTAAGATTAAGACTAATGATTAACAGAATCTAGATATCATACAAGGCTGACTGTAATTTGGCTGTCTGGACCAATAAACTTTTTGATCAGCGTCGTTATGAAACCTAAATAGGAGTTTAGGAATAGGAATATAAACGCCGTTTTTATTTAGGCTACATTTAGAATTTAGGAATCTTAGTTTCAAGAGAAAGTTTGACTGCTTGACCAAATAACTCCAGTTTTACCTTGTTCCCCAGCCACTATTTGCCCCTAAAAGCAGATGGGAAATGATACCGTAGGTTAATACGAATGTTGTTCAAGTCAAATCCTAATCCTGAAACCTGACTGGTGGAAAAGTTCCCTAGGACCAACAAGGATTTGTTGGCAGAATCATGGTAATCGTCCTATGAGTAAGCTCATATGCGATTATCCCAACAGGATGTGTTCCTGGATTAGCATCCCTTTGTTTTTCTGTAAGAACATTTGCTATGAACTTATCCCAAAACCCAGCACTAGCCTTTTTTGCACTTTGTTGTTATCTTCATGTAATACCCAATAGCTGATGTTCTACTACGGAGAACCTAAAGGTTTTTCCTGCTCACCATCAGCTGTTTCTGGACTCGTTCGTTCTTCTCGGCCTCTGTGATCCTCTCTTCCTCGCGGCGGTGGTCATTGATTCCTCCCGTCTGCAAGTCTGCGCTGTAGCTGCTGGCGCTCTCCCCATCTTCCCCTTCGTATTCGTTCTCGTACGAATCGTAGGTGGGTGGTGGTGGAGGGGGAGGTGGGGCCGTCATCACCATGTGAAGCTCCTCGCGGGTCTTCATCAGGTCCTCCTGGGCTTCCTGGGCCTGAGGGAACACAATCTTACTGTTAGTCTACCAATCTATACGTTGATCAGTACTACGGATATATACTCGCTCTATGTGGACACCATATTCTTCATTTTAAGCAGATTTGTAGTTGTAAAAACGTAAATTGTAACACGCGTGATTGTGCCAGCATCTGATTGGACTAGAGGCGTTCCAAATGTACAGAGATTAGATAGATAGAGAGATAGATATACAAGGAACGACATCGCTGGGATCTTTCCATCCATCCATCCATCTATTTTTTATGCTAAAAATTCTACAATTAAAATGATCTATTGCATTATTTCTTTATACAATATAATAAAGGTATAAATGTTCTTACTCTGTTCTGCCATGTAAAAGCCTCCTGTTCCTTGCGTTGTTTGGCTTCCTCCAGAAGAGCAATCCGAGCGGTGTGTTCTGCCAGCTCAGCGGCCTGGGACACATGAATAAGGATGATTGTCAATGAGAAAACCGACCGACTGTGATTTTTCTGAGGAGCAGTGTTTGGTTCTCACCAGCTGTTCCTGACTCTTCATCTGATCGTGGGCTTGTCTGGCCAGTTGTTCTTTGGCGAGCAGGGCGGCCTGCCTCTCTGCCTCCAATCTGATCGCCTCCTCCTCCGCCAGTCTCCGCTCGTTCTCCAACTGCATGGCTCTCTTCGTCTGCTCCTGCAGGTCTGTAAAAAAGAACCACAGGCGTTTGCAAACATCTCAGATTGATGGGCGGGGGGATGCTCTCATGGTTACAGATCTGGGATGTTAGCTTGTTTAACGCTAGATAAAAGTGTGACTAAGCTCTGCTGCACTGTGGGTGTTTGTTTATATGGTTTCATGTAGCAGGCTGTCTCACTGGTTAAACAAGTAATGTTCTTAATAACTTTTACATCATTTTATTTGTGTGGCACAAAAACAAAACATTTCATAGTTTAAAGTGTGTTTGAAGTCTTTTTAGAGAATTGTTTCATTATAAATGTTCGAAATATATTGCAGAAACAAGGGACCAAGACTGCGTATTATGTAGTACCGAATTGTGAAGTTACATCGTTAAACAGTTTTTACACATTTCTGTTTTCAGGATTATTTGGGCGGGGCTAAAACTGTGGCTTCATGACATACTGGAGCCACTATGCATTGCCCCGCCCCTAACACAATCTAAGCATACATTCAGGTTGCAGTGGTATTTAAAAGATTAGTCCATCTTCTTAAAAGAAAACTCACCACCATGTCATCCAAAATGTTGATGTCTTTCTTAGTTCAGTTGTGAAAAAATTATGTTTTTTGAGGAAAACATTCCAGGATTTTTCTCATTTTAATGGACTTTAATGGACCCCAACACTTAACACTTAACTCAACACTTAACAGTTTTTTTCAACAGAGTTTTAAAGGACTCCAAACGATCCCAAACGAGGTCTTAGCTAAACAATTGTCATTTTTGACAAGAAAAATTAAAAATGTGCACTTTTAAACCACAACTTCTCATCTATATTCGGTCCTGCGATGCGCCAGTGCGACCTCACGTAATACGTTATCACGTCAAGAGGTCACGGATGACTACGCCGCAGTGTTTACAAGTGTGGAGAAAGAGGACCGTTCCTACGTTGTTGTATGTCAACTGATACTAATTAATGTCTTTGTGTCAGTTTATTGTTTACAATGGTCCGCAAATGTGCGTTTCATATATGTAACACGTGACCTCTCTACGTCACTACGCATTTACGTGAGGTCGCGCTGGCGCTTTACAGGATCGGAGATAGAAGAGAAGTTGTGGTTTAAAAGTGCATTTTTTTTATTTTTCTTGTCAAAACTGACAATCGTTTCACTAGATAAGACCCTTATGCCTCGTTTAGGATTGTTTAGAGTCCTTTGAAACTCTGTTGAAAAAAACTAAAGTGTTGGGTTCCATTAAAATGAGAAAAATCCTCAAAAAATATAATTTCTTCTCGACTGAACAAAGAAAGACATCAACATTTTGGATGGCATGGTGGTGAGTAAATTATCTGGATTTTTTTAAGAAAATTGACTAATCCTTTAAAAGTTGAGAGATGGGAGCTTTGCTTCAAGTGGGTGTGGTTTCAGTGCCACCAGTGGACACGCCCCCAGCGTTTGAGAGCTGAGAATCCTGCCCGTTTTCCAAGAACTTTAAATTTTGGCGTTTTTTTAAACACTCAAATTTGTCTGGGTGGTTAATAACGCATTTTTCTATCATGTGACAGACTTAGAAAACGTATAATATCGGACTTCAAACCAAACTCAACCAGGGGACAATTTGCTTAATGCAGACTTAAAAGGAAGCAGAACAAAACCCTCACAAGATGCGTTTTATCCTAATCTATAATATCTTGTTATCAGGGTTTGGCTCTGTGAAGTATTTTTATTTATAACATTACACATTTAGATTACCAAACATAAAAGAGATCCTTAACGTCGTCTTCATGTTTAAGCATACAGGAAACAAAATAATTACACCAAGTATTTGAATGATCCATTCATGTGACTTAAAAAGCAACGGAAATACTTTACACATGAAGAAGATTCTGCACATTTACATTTCAAGCTAGAGCCCAAACTAAAAACTACATTGTGGATCTTACCTTTCTCTGCTTTTTTGGTCTTCTCCTCAAACAGGTAAAGTCTCTCCATCAGATCTCGTTTCTCTCTCTCCATTTGCTCTTTTTCTCTCTCAATGGCCTCTCTTCTCTTCTTCTCGCTCTCTAGCTGAGCTCTGCAGATTACACGGAAGCAAAGAGACGATCTAAAGTCCAATACTGACAGAGTGCTTTCATTTTTTATCTGTCTATCACATTTATCAAGACCTCTTATACAGGTCATATACCATAAACAAGAGTGGGTTAACCAACAGTATCAGAGATCATGTACTGTGCGCACATACTGTAAAAGTTGTAAAGGTTCAGTGATAAAAAAAATTGTTAAAGGGCCATTTACAAAGAAATTTTTTTTTGGAAATGATTTCAGTGATATGCAATGCTGTGCCTACCGATGGGGGTGCAGATATTAGAGCTCATGTGATCGACCTCTTGATACACCAGATGTGTTCAATTTCATGCGGCGCTACAAAAAACGGCAGGCGGATGACATCAAAGTACCGTAAGAGCGATTTGAGAAATCATACGGAGCAGTTTGATCTCGAATCCCTCTTGCCGTACCTTGATGTCATCGGTTTCAAAGACATTGGATATAACAAGAGGCACTATGCAGTGTTGTTACTGTAAACAGGGGACTGTGCAATGCTCAATATGGCCGCTCTCGTGACGGAAGTCCCGCCTACCAGATAAAAGAACCAATCATTAATCAATAAAGGCTAATGATTCCGTGTGGGAGGGGCTCTGTACCGAGTCACGTGATGTGCTTGCCAACCTGTGTGAATGTCCAGTAGCTAAAGTAATCTAAAGTAATAAAAATTTAAGCTTAAAGGAACAGTATGTAAGAAATGTATATCAATTAATCATTAAATGGCCCTGATATGTCACTAGACATTAAGAAATCATTTTCATTTCAAATACTTATATCACTCACAACAGTGGTCTGGCCAGGATATTGTCATTTAAAAAGTGGAGTTGCAGCCCTCAACTGATGTTTATGTTGTCATTTTGTGTATTGCCCACCAGCTGTGTGATTGCAGTACCAGTTTTAGCCACAAGTTTTGTGATTGCAATACCAGTTTTGGCCACAATCCTACATACTGTTCCTTTAAGAAACAAAAGATCTGGTACAGGTTTATTTGTTGGTCAAAATATGTTGTTTAATTGTGATTTAAGCATGTGATTTTAGAAATGTTATCCATCTTTCCTCATTAAATTATATGGGACTTTAGTTTCGCATGACTAAAATAACTGCCCGGACAACAATTTAAAAGTCTTGAGGTATTGCATAAAATGCCACGGCATGTGCCCAAAAAACGTTAACTTCCTAGTAACTTCTCGATACACCTTGGTAATGATCCAGTAGCCACTCCTCCCTATTTAATGTCTAACAATTACCCATAAACCAATAAAAACACCGGAGATACACCACAGAAATGCCTTAGCAACCACTTATCTATCCATTCAACTGTCTGTCGGTCTTTCTCTCTCTTATGGGGCGTACACAGCAAATGTGAATTCAACAATTTGCGCGAGTAGTGAACTGGGCCGCACGATTGCCGCAAAAACATGTTACAATATAAATATTCAATATAAAGAAAAAAGTCGCATGACAGAAAGTTAAATCCAGCGAGTAATCTAGAGCAAGGAACGCGATGCTTTGCGTTTGGTGTGTACGCAGCATAAGGCCCCCAAAAACCTTGTGACTATAACCTTAGTAACTATTTGTCTGTCTTGACTAACTTTTCTTATCTAGCTATAATCTTATATTTAATATACGTAAACAAAACCAGCGTGTAGATAAGGGTCGCTTGTATCCGTTTCTGCCGATGAGACAGCATCACTCATCATGTCGTCATGGCGATTCAGCCTCACCTCTCCATCTGTTTGTGTTGTTTCTCCTCTCGCGCCTGAGCTTTCATCTGTTGAACTTCAATGGTGTCCGGCTTCCTGCGGCGCATGTACAGCTCATGGTTCCCCATGCACAGCTGCAGGATGCGCTTATTAATTCTCAAACGTGGCGCGTAGAACACAAAATCCTGCAGGGGAGACACAAGCGTAGAGGCTTAGAACTCATTATTTGCACTTTTCTTCAAAATTACGGTCTACAGATTAAAAATGGTTTACATGTATGTTATAAAATCATAATCCAGCATAACAAGGATAAAGAATAATCTAAAAAATTAATTTACACTCCATTCGCTTTGACTTGCATTTAATGCAGACAATCTTAAAGGTGCAGGTACAGACACAGACTCTCTCTGCCATTCACAGATAACATTATGTGAAGGTCAAGCTGTCAGAGACAAAAGACTGATGCCATTTATCAGCTAAAACAGCCCTGGATATAAAAGACACACCGTTTACTGTCTTTACGCTGATTTACTGTCTGTGTGGGTGAGAGAGAGAGAGAGAGAGAGAGAGAGAATAAAAAAAAATGTTCCTATAAAGCATCTTCCCATTTCCTCAAATGTTTTGGGTGTGTCATCCAGAAGGAAGGTCCTCAAGTGGTGCTTTTCCATTGCATAGTACCGCACGGGTCAGGTCATGTCAGCATACTTTACTTTGGCTTGGTTAGCTTTTCTATCGAGTTTTTTCTTCGGAGTGGGAGAGATTATAGGCGTGTCATCACATTTGCGCTGCCTACTGCTGTGACATCATACAAAAAGTGGGAGCGAGCAGCATTGTTGGAACACAGTGTCCCATACACTCATTTATTTGCCAGTTCGCCACAAAATCTAAATTTACCACCACAAAGAGACGTTTGCACATCACATTTATCACTACGTCTGTCTCACATGACAGTTTCTGTACAAACACCCGTGGCATCAGTAGAGTTGCAAAATTGCCTTGCAGACATGCCCGTCTCAGATGTGCCGCCAGAAACTGCAAGGAAAACACTTGTATGGTGTTCCTGATCCACAGCCTGTAGATGTTTTTCCTCGCTTAAAGGGAGTTTGGGAACTTATAGCAAAGCACAGATGACAACATGTTTGCTCGAGCCAGCGCAAGCTAGCACAAAGGCAAAGCTAATCTTTTACATTATAGCGATGATGCTGGCAGTAATGATAAAGCATCTTGCTATTTCCTCAAATGTTTTGGGTGTGTCATCCAGAAGGAAGTTCCTCAAGTGGTGCTTTTCCATTGCATAGTACAGCACAGGTCAGGTCATGTCAGCTTACATTACTTTGGCTTGGTTAGCTTTACTATCAAGTTTAGACTTAAGAGTGGGAGAGATTATAGGCGTGTAATTATATTTGCGCTGTCTACTGCTTTGACATCATACAAAAAGTGGGAGCGTGTGGATGTTTTCATCGCTTAAAGGGAGTTTGGGAACTTATAGCAAAGCACAGATGACAACATGTCAAAAGTGGGGTCCCGGGAAACCTGGTGGTCCTCTATACTTAGCCAGGGGGTCCGTGAAATAATGTGTTATAAATTAAATAAAGGGGATATTTATATATGGGGACCATGTAAGAATAATGTGCATTTCACGGCAGTTTGATATTCTGAAGGCTGCAGCTTCCGAAGGTCGAATTTCTGGGCTGTTGACGTCCTCAAGACTGTCTTAGTCCACTTAATAATCGTTAATATTTTGAAATATGTAATAATATTAATAATAATGTATTATGTAATGCTCAGTTAACTTAAATAAACCATGATTGATGACGTATGCAGCATGCATATGAGACCTTCGCAGGCTGCACCCTTTATATTGAGAAAAGGCCCATATGTCCATTTATTTCGATGACGGTAGCGTCCGAGCCGAGGAGAGCTCCACTTCTCTTTGCCAAATCTTATGATCCATCTAAGAATGATTAAAGAATGTTCCACACAGCATCTTGCAGATCTCATGTAAATGTTTGGTAAAGGCAAAGTCTAAAATTTCGTTACATTTGTTTAAAGACTTTGATATACAGTACAGTAGTAAAGGAGATTTCTTTTGGCATTCAATGCTGCTTTATTTTAAATTTAATTTAAAGGAATATTCCATTTTCTTAAAAGATAAATCCAGATAATTTACTCACCACCATGTTATCCAAAATGTTGATGTCTTTCTTTGTTCAGTCGAGAAGAAATTGTGTTTTTTGAGGAAAACATTGCAGGATTTTTCTCATATTAATGGACTTTAATAGAGCCCAACATTTAATACTTAACTCAACTCGTAACAGTTTTTTTCAACGGAGTTTCAAAGGACTCTAAATGATCCCAAACGAGGCATAAGGGTCTTATCTAGCAAAACAATTTTCATTTTTGACAATAAAAATAACAAATATACACTTTTAAAGCACAACTTCTCGTTTAAATCCGGTCGTGATGTGTCAGCGTGACCCCACGCAATACGTCATGACGTCAAGAGGTCACAGAGGACGAACGCGAAACTCCGCCCCAGTGTTTACAAGTGTGTTGAAAGAGGACCGTTCCTACGTTGTTGTATGTCAACTGATACTAATTAATGTCTTTGTGTCAGTTTATTGTTTACAATGGTCCGCAAATGTGCGTTTTATATATGTAACACGTGACCTCCCTACGTCACTACGCATTTACGTTAGGTCACGCAGGACAGGACCTAGACGAAAAGTTGTGGTTTAAAAGAGCATATTTTTTATTTTTCTTGTCAAAAATGACAATCGTTTCGCTAGATAAGACCCTTATGCCTCGTTTGGGATCATTTAGAGTCCTTTGAAACTCCGTTGAAAAAAACTGTTACGTGTTGAGTTAAGTATTAAATGTTGGGCTCTAAGAAAAGTCCATTAAAATGAGAAAAATCCTGCAATGTTTTCCTCAAAAAACATAATTTCTTCTCGACTGAACAAAGAAAGACATCAACATTTTGGATGACATGGTGGTGAGTAAATTATCTGGATTTTTCTTTTAAGAAAATGGAATATTCCTTTAAGTCAATATTTTACATCCCAGATGCAAAACTTGGTTTCAGGCTATTGGATCCCACTAGCTACGATTGCAACCAAAATCAGTTTGTAATTGTATTGATGGCTCAGTTGAAAAGCCTTCATGTAAACACCTTTATCAATACGATTGAGGTTGATCGGATGCAAATTCTGAACATATTAAAAATGGTGGTGTAGTCCGATCTGTAATCTGTTTGCATGTAAACATGAAAATCCTACGATTCACTTGCATTAATATATGAAGTCGCACGTTGGACATTTTGCAGTCAGTGTTCATGTCTTTCATAACATTACAAGCAAAAAAATTGTGTTGTGCCTTTCGAAAATTGTGTTTTCATTGTCTATATCTAAAAAAATACTTTCTCCAACTTAACTTTAATTTTATCTCTGAATAAATGTACAAAGCGTGAACTCGACGAGAGATGCTGTGCATAGCCAAGAGATTAGATGTGGGCAACTGTAAAAAAAAAAAACTGGCTGTGTGCTTTTGCAGAAGTTTGGTTCGGTTTAAATATAAATGTACATGTAAATCAGATAACAATGTTTAAGGTAAATGTAAATGGAACTGTCGTAACCTGCAATCGGATTAAATTCAGTCGGATTGACAAAATTTTGTGCATGTAAACATAACCACTGTGCAGTATTTGGTGGAAACAGGTTTCAGAAAGCAAACCTGCTTTATTGGCTACAAGCAGTGAGACATATCATCTCTGCATGTTAGGACAGAAGACGAGCTCTTTTCCTGTCAAAGCAGTTTTTCAGCGTTGCATAGGACTGTGTGGTATGAATGCATCTCGTGTCCCAACAGCGGTTTTTACTTACTGGAGCTTTTTTATCAATAGGCTTGATGACAAACTTCTTATCGTTGAAGGAAATGTTTCTTATTTCGCTCCAGGGGAATCCGATTTTCGGAGTCAGTCTGAAAACACAATGACAAAAAAGTGTGTAAAACATGTTTACTTTCAAGCATACAGTAAAAAATAAATAAATAAGGAAAAACCTTTAAATATCTCTTAGAAGAAGCAAAAGCTAATACAGTATTTGCACTGTTTTCTGTTTGAATAATTTGAATAAAGCACTGAGAATGTTGTGGCAGAGGCATGTGACTAATCAAGGTTGAATTTGAAGAAAGGGCGTGACCTGTGACATCATCAGAGCTCTGTGATCTCTCTGTGTGGACTCATGGGAGTGTCGTCACATTGTCTTTATGCGAGTACATACTGTAAAGCTACTGTGGGCACCACACAACAAACATTTACTAATAACCAAAACAAATACTTCATTAACAATTATGATAATAAATGGGAAAGATAGGCTTCACACGGTTTAATTTTTGGGGTTTTGTATTTTTTGCCTTTTATTTAACACCATTGCAAAAATGTACACCAGTAACCACACTCGAAGCATAATCACTACAGTTACCTAACTACAATTAAATTGAAATAAAATATTGTCCACCAATGTCACCAAGTTTTTTTTTAATATTCCTGGTGAGAACTATTGTAGTTATACACAAATTGGGGGAAAGGCAATCTGGCATCTCCAATTCACCTAACCTGCATGTTTTTGGCCAATGGGAGGAATTCTGAGTACAAAATGTGATGCAAAACGACATCATTTCTGAACTAACCATGCGTGCAGGATATCATAATAATCTATTTTAAATTATTTAAATCATATGCAGAAACTGAAGTAGTATGGCTGTAAGTGTTTGGGGAGAAAGATGTGGAAACTGCATCTAATGGTAGCACTACAGCAGCCCATGTGTGTCAAAACCATATGCATTATCACTACACCAATGTACAGATTAAAATTATTATACACAGAATATTCATCATCCAAGTATTTCGTGTTTGTCCACTTGGTGCCATAAACATCTGTGAAATTGTGCTTTTGCTTTGTTCTGTTTGGCTCTTGAGGGACAAGGATGGGTGAGAGGTTGTCATGGTGACCGAGTCTAGATGGAATTAAGGTGCTACATAACATTTAGGTTGGCCTTGTTGGTAGTTTAATGTTCAGTTATTGTAGTTTCTAAACGTTCAAATCAAGAGGGTAAGTAAATAGTGAGCTCATTTTCATTTTTGGGGGAATTATTTATGTTATCATATGGCAATAGACAGATTGTTGTCCTTAAAGGTTTGGATTAAAGTTAAAGGTGGAGATTTGCGTTTGTGCTTGGGGCACCAACCAGCAAACAAGGGAACTGCAATACTTTGGGATTAGTGAGAGAGTGTGGCTTCATGTTTTTTTAATGTGGTTTAAATGAATCTTTTTTAGCCTTAAGTTGTTCAGCCTACCCATTAAAATATTAAGATCAGACATCTAAAGTATGTATTCTTATATTTCATCCAATAGTTCACAGGATCTCAAAAAGAAAAGGTTTGTAAGGTTTGTAATGGCTGACTTTAATAATAGGCGGAATTTGGAAGGGGGCTCATCAGAAGCCCCATTGACTTCAATAGAATATTTTTTCTACTATGGATGTCAATGAGGCTTCTGATCGGTCTGAGGAACAAACATTCCCCAAATATCTTCCTTTGTGTTTATCAGAACAAATACATTAATACAGGTTTATAACGACATGAGACTGAGTAAATGATGACATCATTTTAGTTTGAGAGTGTATAAATGATGACATAATTTTGGGCCCCATTGACTTCTATAGTAGAGAAAAGAATGGTGTTTTGAGGAACGAACATTACCCAAATATCTTCCTTTGTGTTCAACAGATCAAATACATATATACAGGTTTGTAACAACATGAGAGTGTATAAATGATGACATCATTTTTATTTTTGGGTAAACTACCACTTTAAAGGGATAGTTCACCCAAATATTCTAATTCTGTCATCATTTACTCACCGCCATGTTGTTATAAACCTGTATACATTTCTTTGTTCTGCTGAACACGAGGGAAAATATTTTGAGAAATGTTTGTAACCAAACCATTTGTGGACCCCATTTACTTCCATAGTAGGAATAAAGAATACTATGGAACTAAATGGGGTCCACGAACGGTTTGGTTACAAACATTTCTCAAAATATCTTCCCTCGTGTTCAGCAGAACAAAGAAATTTATACAGGTTTGAAACAACATGAGAAAATTTTCATTTTTAGGTGAACTATCCCTTTAATAGCCTAGACAAAATTATAATTGGCTCTGGTCTGGGGAGGCAGTGCCCCCTTCCCCCAAACTCCGCCTACAAACCTTATAAACCATTTATTTTTACATTCAACCTGCTAAATTGATAGAAAGTAAATAGAAACAGCTCCTGTCCTTTATTCATTTTAAAATAGAGACAAAGTTTCATAAGCACTTTTTTTTAAAGGGAAGAAGTAAAACAAAACAAAACAAGTAGTGTGACTATTCTTTACATCTCAGCGAGATTAAAGGTTGAGTTGTTGGGAATTACTAAGCTTCTTTTGGATGTGTGTATGTGTGTGTCTGGAGGATTAGCAGAAGCTGAGGACAGCAGATGCCAACAAGAAAAGAAGCCCAAGATAAGTTCATTATGGACATTACAATCTACAGTGCTCCACTTCAGCAAATACACAGCGTGTTTCATGAACAACATGAATTTCAACTATTCTGAGAGTCGTCAAACGACATTGGTTTCTTATCTTCTCGTGTGTGTGTGTGCTTGTGAAGGCTTCTTTCGGTGGTGTCGCACGCGCACTTCTTGCCCAATGTTATAAGGACGGCAGGGCTTGAAAAACCAGTCTGTTGCTATGGTTAACATGGAGGCCATTGTAGGGAAAATCCATTAGTTGCCACTAAACTACACACACGCTTAAATCTCTGTTTGTGGAAACAATGGAAAAAATTGATGGTACATAAAAGGAAATACGTTCTCAGAATCTGTTCTTCGTCACTGAATAGTGAAAAACCCCACAAACATCAGTACCTTGGATTGCACTGCATACATTTTAGGGGTTGTTGAATATCCCTTGGACGTGGTAACATAGTAATACCATGACTTTCTTAAACAATACTATGATGGTACCAGTTTCTGTTGAAGCACCTGTGGTATTGGCCAACTAAAATACTTTACTACTGTATTTCATTCTACGATACTACCACAGTAAACGTTTAAAAGAGATCTATGCAACTATACAGTGAATCTGAAGCATCAGTATGACTGTGGGGAAAGAGAAAACTCACTTGTCATCTTTCTCATAGATATTTAGGCCCAGGGCATCCACACCCAGCCAAAGGTCTGTCCCCTTCTTGTTCTTGATATCGAAATAGTTCACGCCGTACATTTCCAGATCCTGTGCGATTTTCAAATACTCCAGCATTGCGTCCTCTCTGGTCACACAAAATAAGACGACAAATGCTTTTCATTACACTCGTCTTATTCATAATCTTCTCTTCTTTTTTCTATGCAAGTTGGAAAGGCATGTCTGGTTTAATTTGATGCGTGTCATCATCCATTATATTCATTGAAATAAAATAAATGAATGAAACCAAACCCCTTGTAAACACTGTTGACTTTGCTTACATGATGGAATATCATAAATTTCAAGTTATTTTGGCAAAAAGTGGGTTAGTCAGAGCCAAACTAACTACTGTGGTTAAACAAGATGGTGAAATTACAGCTATTGCTTGCTGGGAGTAATGTCAGGGGCATAAGTTTGAATCCCAACACATATAAATATAAATATATAAATATATATATAAATATATATATATAATCTGTAAGCTGTTTAAAAAATTCTGATAATTTACTAACCCCCATGGAATGCAACCAAGGCATAAGGGTCTTATCTAGCGAAATGTTGGCAACATTTTGGGTTATTTAAAAAAATATATTGTCTAATCATGTCAAAATGTCAGGCATGTCATGTGCGAAACTACTGGTCCAGTTTTCTAGTGTCTGATTTTCACGTGTATGTGTTTTTTCCTGCATCTATTAATATAAAGCTGCTTTGAAACAATTAAACAATTGTAAAAAGCGCTACATAAATAAAATTTTATTGAACTGAATTGAATACAGCTAGTGCAGGACGAGGAGTTTTGATTAAAAAGTCAATTTTTTGGGTGGCAAAAATGATGATTGTTTTGCTAGATAAGACCCTTATGCCTAGGTTGGGATCGTTTAGAGTCCTTTGAAGCTGCATTGAAACTGTAAACTGTTGGGGTCCACTATATAGAGATAAATCCTGGAACGTTTTTCCCAAAAAAATGTATTTCTTTTTGACTGAACAAAAAAAGACATCAACATCTAGGATGACATGGAGGTGAGATAATTATCTGGATTTTTTTCTTGTAAGTGGAATATAAATAACTTTATAGCATAATAAATGTTAGTCAGACTAATAGTTGACTTCACAACAATTGAATTGCATATTGATGCAGGGTGTTATAAGATTTCTAGGCAACCCCAAACAACTACAGTACAGTGACAGTGTGTTTACACTGGACACAAGCAGCGTGTCACAATGCAACAAAACTACGCAAATTTCTCCCATTATATTCAGCCAAGCCCATTTTGGTTGACTGTAACTTTTGAGCAATCATGTTTGAAAAGGACACACAACATAACACGGGGTCCCACACCCGGTGTAATGTTGTGTGTTCTTTTCAAACATCCCACAATAGATATTGTTACACCGCAAACACATACGCAAGTAATGTTCATATCTATCAAGTGGATATCAACTGACCTCAGCATTCCACGGTGTTCCTCGTGCCAAACCTGGATTCTCTCTTCCCACTGGTCTCGGGACAACTTGTGCTGGTCCAGAACCCTGCAGTATGACATGTACAGTATAAATACAACAATAAGAGGACAGACGTACGCTGGGTTCGATATCGCCTACTTTTTAGTAATTCAGTAGGCGAAGCTAGTAGTATGTCCGGATTCATAGTAAGTTAAAAATATAGAAAGTTAAACAATTTTCAACTTACGTCAACTATTCACAGGTCAAAACTTTAATAGTACGTTGACTTGCAAGACCAAGTTGTTTAAACTTCATACTGCATTTTTTCCCCCATGTACATTTGACGCATGCGCATTGTGACAAAGTAAAATGCATGCTACATTCTCATGTACGTGCATGCACGAGCTAGGCATACAAAGTAAGTGCAGTTAGAAAACCTAGCGGTGCACGTACAGTTCACAAATAGTATTCTGATGATGAAATGTGCATGACGCACACTGTGCGCAACCCTCACGTATTCGTAAAAACAGAACTATACTTCTAGGTTTAGCTTGATCAAATAAACATTAAAGCAACACTAAAGAGTTTTTGCTCTTTGCTCCCCCTACAGGTCGGAAGGGGAATTGTCCATTACCACTGTCGTAAATAATTTAGCCTACGGCAGCAAAGCTGGCTCTGATTGGATTGTAGGTCTGCCGTAAAGCAAGTTTCTGTAGTTTTTACTTGAACTACAGGACCGCGACCCGACGGTTGGAAACTTCTTTAGTGCGGTTTTGAGGGCTGCAAAGCGAATGTTAAAGTGCCGTTCACCCTGTTTTGAGTAGATGAAAAACTGAAACTTTTTTGGAAACGTTATTTTAAGGTAAAAAAAACTCTTTGGTGTTGCTTTAAAGCATCTTTTCACTTGAAGGTCACTAAGAAGTCACAGCCAATGATGTCATCACCCTTGGCCAAGTCGGCGTTTTCTCAGCGTTCTTACCTTTGGGGCAGAAGACGATCAGAGGTCAGGTATCCAGGCCGGTGAACTTCTTTGTTGAAATCACCAAATTTGGCCTGTACAGAATAGGAGGCCAGAAGCACGGCGGTCTCTGGTGGACAGTAGATCTCATCGCTGAGGATGCCGTCTTTCACCTGCATGAAGAAGAGCTTCTGAGTGATATCTTGGATCAATTCATCTGCCACATCTTCTGGGAAGAACTTGGCACGGAACTTGAACTGAAGTGGGTTCTCCTTCTTTACATCCTGAGAGGAGACCTGTAAAATAATACGGTAAAAACATTGTGAGGTTCATTCAAATGACTCTACATTGTTAGCTCTAGTCTAAAAAGTGATGCGGCAATGCACGTGTGTGCATTTCTTGTTTCCAGTTTCCATTTGATTGAAAGCAGGCATGTCAGGGTTAAACGAGTGCTTTCTCAAGGCGTCATTTTGAGCTCTGTGCGGTTTACCAGTGGAATGAAGCCAAACAAGTTTCTTCTTCTGACAATTTCCTTTTATCTCTTTCACAGTTCTTGATTTACGTGATGGGTTACATCGCAGGTATCACCTGTAAATGTTTGAAAAATTGCATCTTTTGGGATTTGTGTGCATTCCTTTTGTGAGACATTTTTGCTCGTAGGTAGCTTTGGCTTTCAGTCAGGTTTTCTCAAGAAAATGTAGCAACTTGGGTTTTAGGCGGACAGACAGCATTTTATATTTAAGTCAATTCACTAGATGATGCACCAATATAAAATTTCCGGTGTCAATAGCGATATTCAATTACTAAAGTCTAATTTATAGTCGTGCGTAGATTCTACATGTAGTCACACCATAGGTTATGTGTAGCCTGACATGCACCTCGCCAAAAATTTTACAACACATCCGTTCTGTAATCGGTCTACTAGAATCCATCCCGTCCAGTAAGAGAGAAATATGCGTCGCATTTCTTCGTAGACATTTCCGCTCGCTACGGTAAGAACAAAGATTAAGGAGTGATTTAATGATGAAAGGCTCCCCTGTTTCAAGATGGCGGCTCCATTTGACGTAGCCAAGCGACATCTAGTGTATATATCTATGATACACAACAAGATGCTTCTTTATATGTTGGTTTACTGGCCAAGCTGCTGCTTTTCTGGCTCTTGCGCTGCTACTGTGGGTCACGCATGGATACTGCGCACTAGTGGTCTACATGTGTAATTGCACGTCAACGCGGATGTCAACACAGTAGTATATATAAAAACTGAAACATAGCCTACGGCGTCGAGGCTATACAGCAGGACCAACGCACAACTACAATGAACTCTTTAGAATGACATCTACTGATGGCGAGACACCGATAGTGTTGCTTTTTACTCCTTGTGTTAAATTATTATGTCATGAAATCCCAAAAGTGCAATTCAAAATAATTACACATCATAATTTCTGATGCATTTTCCACACCTTTTGATATATTCTACCGTGATCATCGGCAGTTTAACAATCGTCCGACGTCTTAAATGCTTAAATCTGCCAATATATCCCTAGATTTAAGATATTTATATCTACACTTTTGTTCTGTGTAATAACCCTGAAATGCAAAATTTGTAATACTAAAGTGGGTCACACGTTTCGGGTGTAAGACAATTCGCAGGTTTTCCACATTAAATAGTACAAGCTTAGTCAGAGTCTACTTCAAGATGCAAAATATGCGTTAGCAGCATATATTAATTGTTAGCGATTTAAGAAAAATATAAGTGGAGCTCTGCAGCGAGGCAGGGATTTGAGCAGCGTCCAGTCACGACAGACATCCGCCGTCAGATGCCGCCGGTATGTGTACATTCATAGAAAATAATGTGTCATGTGTTTTTAGATACATGGCGTGACGCAGCGCTTCTGGCCCGGCGTGGGACCCCCTTAAGGCGCAGTTTGGTTCCACAATGCTGTCAGATCAGCATGAAAATGCAAAATGAGTTTTTTGCACTGCTATCTGTATAACAGGCCTTATGATTGAAAACCTGATTACGTTTTTTAAAAGAAAAACAAACGGAAGTAATAAATTCCTTGAGTATTTCAAATGCGTTACATCAGTGCCTGAGGAAGACAGAAACAAGGAAGCACGTTTAACATACTGACTGCGTAATGGTACAAAAGGTTACTGTGTTTGTATCTATACATCTTCAATAAAGTAAAACATGTTACATTTAAAATATATACTGAAATATAGTTTGGGGTACAATATTAGAAAACAATATTCAAAAAAATGTCCCAAGGCTATCACTGGGGCAGTTCCCTTTAAAAAGGTCTTTATATGGATCATTTAGGTATGCATTTGGTACCAATACTAATATGCACTCTTTGGTATCAATGTGAACTAATTGGGTACAAAGGTGTACTTTGAGTACCGTGCCCCAGTGACCACAAGGGACCATTTTTGACAGTTTTTCCTGACAGTGCAAAATCAGGTGCTACGTTACCTCCCTTTAAAACAAGCAAATACAACCTCACAACAAATAATGAAAACGTACAGTATGTACAGTTGACACTTTAATCCCCCAATGTTCGAACCACATTTACACCCTTAGGCAAAATCAACATGTTATGGTGTTGCCAAATGAACAGTGACAATCTACCTTTTTATCGAGTTTTAACCACGTAGAGTAGCCTTTGCTGTCCATATGCTGTAGTCCGAAGTACCATACTTCACGTAACCCTATAGTCTTCACCACCTGTGAAAAAAAAGGAAGATAACTTTTAGCACACAACAAACAAATTCATCAATTATTTAACTGTTGATGAGTGCTTTACAACTGTTATATGTCTGGTGTTTGAAAAACATCACGGCACGGCCTGGTTTTATATGTGCATCACTTTGTCATTTTTAAATAAAGACATTTAGGGAAGGGGGTGTGGGGGCGGTTGTTGGGTGCACAGTTGCGTCCTGTCACAAAATTGATAAAATGTCTGAAATGGAAAATTAATATATGGTATTGCATGTTGGTCTCATACAGGGGTGCTCAATAGCTCGACTATCCTGCAGAGTTCAGGTCCAACTTTAATTAAACAAAACTGCCTTCAATTTTCAAGTGATTCTGAGAACCTTAATTAGCTGCTTCAGGTCTTATTTGATTTGGGTTGGTGCTGAACATTGCAGGACAGTCGATTGCCAGGAACCGGGTTGGGCACCCCTGGTCTAATAGAACATTAAACAAGGGTTTCCGGCTTCTTATCCAACTTATTGTTGTTCACAATTATTTTGCATAGCTTATGCAGTAAAGTTATTCTGTATTGCTTTAGTCATTCTGCATTTTTGTAATTGATTGAAGTGGGAAAACATTTGCATTTTGCATTGTGCTTACTTGAATACCCATCAAGCAACAAAAAGGAAAGATATTTTTGTGGTCATTACATTTCTGTAATGTCACACAGATGAAAGAAAGATAATTTATCTGACACCTGCAAACACTTGCTGTGTATTTGATACACCCCTGCCGCAAGCTATTTTATAAGTGGCAGGGACGTAATTGGCCTTGGCAAAAGTTAGCCCGGATGGCTGGCACCAGCTCCAAACAACACAAACAACTAGTGAAGATCAAGCAGTTCAAGTACTTTAACCTCCCTCCCTCACAAAACAGGTCATTTTTCTAGCTTCTGGGGTGGGGTGATGCTGGACATCACAGACCCTGAAGGGAAAACTTTAGTTTTCAAAGCATCTATTATGCATGTTCACAGTTTCCCAGAGGCTCTTTGCTGCACAATATTGGTTGTTATTGTGATAAATGTTGGGTTGTGTTAAATCTACACCCCTGAGAAACTGCACTCTGATCATTTGTTTTTGTAATATTCACATTTGGACACACAGTCAAACCTGTAACTGCTAAATAAATAAGTGTAATGGAAATGGACACCACACTTATTTTAACATGTTAAGCTGTGGTGCTCATGACTCCCAACATTCCTCAATCCCATTCCCTGTCCAAGGCACTACCAACTCTGATCCTGATCCTCAAGAGCTGCACTGTTTGAATATAAGACGACTGTGGTGAGGACCCTTAAAAGTTAACATTTGAAGTGGATCAAAAATGTTCATCAAATTTGTCCCAAGACAGGAACGGGTATTGGTTTCAAGACAACTTTTCGGATAGGTTCTGATCCATTTCTAACTATAGGAAATAAAGTCACAAAGTGATCACACTGCAAAAAATGATTTTCAAGAAAAAAATTTTTAGTATTCTTGTCTTTGTTTCAGTAAAAATATCAAAAAATTCTTAAATTCAGATGTTTTTTCTTGATGAGCAAAATGACCCAAGAAAAAAAATTCTAGTTTTTAGACCAAAAATATCAAATTTATATGACTTTGTGCATAAAACAAGCAACAAATCTGCCAATGGGGTAAGCAAAAAAATCTTTAAAAAAAATTTGAAACACTAAATTCAAGAAAAATTTGCTTACCGTATTGGCAGATTTTTTTTGCTTGTTTTATGCACAATCACTTTAATTTGATATTTTTGGTCTAAAAACTAGAATTTTTTTCTTGGGTCGTTTTGCTCATCAAAAAAATAGCATCTTAATTTTAAGAATTTTTGGAGATTTCTACTGAAAACAAGACAAAAATACTAAGAAATTTTTCTCTTGAAAATCAATTTTTGCAGTGCAGAAGAGGATGAAAATTAAGCACTTTTTTCTTTTAGCACTGGTGGTAATACTTTAAAATAAGGTTATTTGTTAATAATGAGTTAATCCATTAGCTAACTTCAATAAACAATACTCCTACAGCACTTATTAATCTAAGTTCATAATAAATTTTGCATTAACTAATAACTAGTACATTAATTAGAGGGATAGTTCACACAAAAATTTTAATTCTGTCATCCTCATGTTGTCATAAATCTGTATGAATATCTTTATTCTGATGAACACAAAAGAAGATATTTTTTCATTATTTATTAGAATACTTTCTATTGTTTTCCTACTATGGAAGTGAATGGTCATGTCAGCTGTACATTACCATCATTTATCAAAATATCTGCTTTTTTAGAAGTCCACTTTACATTTTTAATGCAACACTAAATTATTTGGAAATACAAAATATTAATTCAAGTTGGCATCAACATGATTTTCCGTGTAATCCCAGCATGAATAAAAATTATCTTGTGTTAATGCACAAATGGTAATGGTCAATGTCACAAATTTACTTTTTGCATTTGATTATGACTGACCTAAGAATAGTATAACTTGTTTAACATTTCCTATTCCACACTATACCATTTCCTTATATTCGAATTTCACACAATCCTTTTTCAGGTCCAAATATACTTTAACGGGGGTTTCTGGCATTTGAACCGCAGGTTTTGTGTTGGTAATGCATTTTGAATGAATTAAACCCTGAAGAATAAAGTCAATAGTAATTCCAGCAGATCTACAGAGAGACTTCAGACAGACAGGAGTTTTGTCAGACACAGACAGACTTATAAACATGCAATAATATAGTTGAAACCTTAACAGTAAATAACTTCTTCCAGCAATGATGACAAACGTGACTTTAACAAAGGCAACACTTCGACAGTAACAATCTCATCAACTAACTATGTTTCACTTTTGTATCGCCTTCTATCAACAGTTGAACTCACACCACATCCCTGAAAAAAAAAGTTTTTATAAGCTGGTTACAATGGCGGAACAAAAATGTTGTAAACCAGTGGAACAGGTTTTCGGCGTCTAGAAAACGGGATGGTGAAGCCACACTACTCCACAAAGCAGATCTACCTTTCAAAAGCAAAAATTAAGTGATTCCTGACCTGCTTTCACAAAAGGTTAGTTGAATAGTTAGGTCAATTTCTTTTTTAGCACAATCAGATTTAACGTGTGTGTGGACTTGCACCCAGTAAAACGGTTATAATGTTATAATCACAGCACCCATACCGTTTAGGACAAATGAGGAAATGAGGCAATATTTTAAATACAATTTTAACATAACAGGATGTGTAAGAGGTTGGTTAACCCCGAAATAAAAAGTATGTGAAAATATACTCATGTTATTCAAAACCTGCATGACTTTATCTATCACACATCACAAAAGATGATGTTTAGCAGAATATTTACACTTATGCAATATAATAGACACTGTAAAACTCCAAAACAAAAAAATAAAACAATAAAGTATCTCAGCAGCAGTCCCTATAACTAGTAAGCACAACATCTTTGTGTTTTTATAGTTTGGATACAAACACATGTATGCTGCTATTTACTAACAATCTTCACAGCTCTAAAATCTTAAAATTTGTGACTTTGAATAAGAAACCCCAAGATCAATCACTGAAGGTTTGACCTCAATTGTTTAGGGTTCCTAAGTGACGTAAACCACAACCCACTGTGGTTATTCGATGTACACATATGTATAATGAAATTTAGGGCAGATCTGGGGCACCATTGACTTCCATAGAAAAAAAGAAATCACAAATATTGCTTTGGGTTTGAAACAACCTGGGGTTAAGTAAATGATGACAAATGTGATTTTTGGGTGAACCGTTCCTTTAAGAGCCTTCCTTTTAAACAAATGCTTACAGCTCAACTTTCAACAAAATGTTTTGCATGCAACTCAGACCGCCCAGCACGTACAGCTGTATTTCCTGAGGGGTTCGGTGAAAACCTCTTATCTGTGTTGTTTGCTATTCAAAGCTCATGACTGGCTCTTTAAGAGCACGAGTTCGCTCGAAACTGAAGAGTGCTCAGCCGTGGCTTCTGTTCCACACGGAGAAAACTAAAGTGTGATGGGAGTTTAACGGCCCGGATTCACCGTTTCCACAGTCGTGGCAGTCAATGACCAATCCAATGATGTGCTCGATGAGTCACGTGTCAAGGGATGTGCTTTTAAACCAGAAAAACCTTCTCTGTGAGGTTTACTGTGTGTCTGCTGCTATTTACATGGGATTATCCCATGTCACCAAGCCATTAATTAAATTAGGTCATCGGCGTTGGTGCTACTGACAGACGGTTTCCCATTGAACTCTGATAAAAATCACATTGACTTCCATATGCAGGATTTATGCAAAAGCCTCGAAGTGTGTCTGACATGTTTTCTTGTAAAATAGCATTTTTTATAAAATCTGCAAGCAAAACGGTATTTCCCAATGACTGCGATTAAGTGGATTTGAAGCAAAATTATTTCAAAAATGTATAATACGTGCCAAGAGCATTCGTTTAATATCATTACCTCATTGGAGGCAAACACATACAACAATTTCAGATGTATTCATAATAATTTTTTGTGATGGCTAATTTGTATGAATTCATACGTTGTCATTAATTCGTTTTAGTCATAGACAGTAAAAAAATATAGACGTAGTGTCCGTGACGTCACCCATAGGTTTGTGAAGAGTTTTTTGAAGCCAATAGTAGGTGGTGCCGCGCGTCACCATGCATCAGTCCCGGATAACCGAAAATGGATAAAGAAGCGGGATGTGGGTGAAGCTGAGGTGGCTGGTTCCTGAAACCACGCCCACCTAGCTCAACTCTAGTGACAGCAGTGGCTGTTCACCCGTCACATGAAGGTCTCATTGACTCGACAACCAGCCGATGAATTAGAAGTTTAAGTCACTTCCGTATTGGCTTCATTAGAGAGATCAGAATTTTGCCCCTCGGTTTTAGTATTATCTAAAGTTGGGTTTACGGGAGGGGTTAGGGGTGTGGCTACATAATGCCTTTTTAATAACCATACATGTTTGTTTAATTCACATCTCCTGAAATACGAATTTTCTTGAGATCTGGCTGAATAAATGTAATTTTGATCTAGGGCTGCAACTAAGGATTTTATTCATAATCGATTAATCGGGCGATTCGTTTTTTTCAATTAATATCGTCTGATTGGATAAAACCCTAAATTTTTATTTAAATAGATTTTGACTTATTATAGCTAAATAAGGCACTATATTAGGGTATTCGAGTGTAAGTGTTCTTTTAAACGTGCAAAGGCCTCACGCTACTACTACAGAGTTTTTCTAATATAATCTTTTTGATTTTTATATTTTAAGCCTTAAATAAAAAAAGTTTGTGGAGCTTATAAATGGTAAAACATCTTTAAATGTCAAAATAACTATAAAATTATTAGTTGAAAATTAATTTCATAATCGATTAGTGTCGATTTGATCAATTAGTTGTTGCAGCTCTATTTTTATCATTCTGCATTTACATCCAATCCCTCTTTATTTTTGGTAAAGTATTGTATCAACATTCCCCTGCTTTTGTTTGCATGACGATTTGCATACCATACAAAAACAAATGGAAATCCTTTGTTTGTCTTGATTTGCCTTATAACATTTCCCTGAGTAACTGTTTACAATTCTTGGAAGAGAGTCTTTCTTCTTTCTGCATTTGCTAAGAGACACAAATTTGCTCAAGATCAAGAGATTTTGGGAAGAGAATGAGCAGCTGTCATTGACAGATTACAGATAAACATTGAACTTTTAGGAGCTGGGACAAATGGGCCATTGCTGGGTTGATGTTATTTTTAAATAATAGTTGATATGATTGAGCATTGTATTCACATTAGGATTATTTCTAATCACCAGGCCATTTCACCTCCAATCTAAAAAAAAAAAAATCTCACTAACATGAATTTTAAGCGAATCATGTGACGGCTGACAGACAGGTAAATGGTTAAAAAGTGTTCATCTGCTCCTAATGTCACATTCATCTTACTCTAGTATCCATTTCATCAAAATATACACACTGGATATCATTCAACCACAACATCAAAGCTATAATGGCGCCTTTTCACTGCACACAAAAAGGTCATACATTTTCTGTAGAGTCGCACAAAAGCTGCATGGGGTTGCGATCATCTGCGCACATTACATTTTCGGATCCGATATGAGCTTTGGATGCATAAAAAAAATCTTGTTGAGTGACTAGACTGCATGCGAGCTGCCAGCTAGAAGTGAAATATTTCAGTATACTCCCATCAAAACACTGTGTGCGATGTGAAAACTTTAACTTTTTCAGTAACACTTGAAAAAAAGATAAATTATTGATAAATAATAATTAACTAATTTAATGTTTAAAATTTCTTTCCCGTGTTGGCATGGGTTTACTTTCAAATTGAACGCTCATTACTACTCCCACCAGATGGGGATCTCCGACAGTCATGTCCAAATGTTGTGTGCAGTGGAAAGGCAGAATTCGCCATCTCTGTTAGTTCAGTAATGTCCTGTGTAGCTGTGCAGTTGTACAGACCTGATCAAAGAGCTGTTTGCCAGTTGTGCTGGGCTGGACGGCAAACTCCAGCTCAGCGTCCATTGTAGTGACGCGAACATTTACCTGAGGGGAGAAAAAGGAAAAAGTGTATTAGCCAATAACATTAATGCTGGCAAACACACTAAAATTGTGAAGAAAAGTGTTATCCATTAAAGGGCACATACTGTCCAAAATACACTTTTACATGATGTTCAAACATAAATGTGTTTGGCAGTTTGTGATCAAAACAACCTTACAATGAAAACAAAATCCCCCTACGTTTTAATTCCCATTAAACTAAAGCAGTCGGTTTTGATTCTCTTGTTAATGTGATGTCACATTAATAAATCCCCGCCCATGGTCATTGACTGACTGGTTAATTTTACCCAAAAGCTTTTCTAAATGTGTTTGTTAGCATGCACCTATGTGGCTAAAGATACTATTGTCTCAGACTACATTCACAAGAATCAGATCGATTTTGAGCCTAAGGGGCTCACTGAAGTGAGGAGCTCATTTGCATTTAAAGGTACAGACATGAAACAGCGCTTTTTGCTTCCACCAAAATAGCGGCATTTTGGACATGTTATAAATAATTATTTGTGTTGTATTATGAGCTGAAACTTCACAGAAACACCTAAAAAAAAAAAAATGTAAAAATATGTGCCATTTTAGATACAGTACAGATACAGCCTTAAAGGTCACGGGTTTAAACCTATGGAAGACATGGGACATGTATTCTTTGTATTGCAATGGAAGACACTTTTGAAAATGCATCTGCCGAATGCAATGAATATCTTAATGATAGAGTACTGCATTAGCAGCACAAAAGGTCATGGGTTCGAACCCAGGAACACACACATGCTGATAAAAAGATGAATACCTTGCTTTGAATAAAAGTGTCTGCCAAATGGGTACATGTAAATGCACAGGCAAAGGTGAGACTGTGGTGCTGACAACAGAATTCATAACTGGTGCATTGAGAAAAACATTAATGATCAAGTTGTCAATGTGCTACAGTCACAGGAGTGGCTGCACAGAACAATGCAGCTCGGCCACTATTTGAGAAGAGAAAACGCTACTCTATTCTAGAGTTAATGGTTGACGCGATTAAGTAAACAAGTAAAAGGCCCTGGCCACTTTATATTTACATTTACAGCATTTTACAGAAGAACAATGGTTCATTTTTAAGCAATCTCCTAAGATGAAACTGGAAAAAGTGTCAAAGAACAAGGTAACGTTTGTGAGAATAAAGTCACGTCTATGAGAGATTCTCTCATGTATAAGAAAAGAATCAGACTAAAAGAACGCTTCAACACACAAGAATTCACATTGTTTAGATGAGTTGATTATAAGTCTGAAAATATTTCCAACGATTCAGATTCACGCGATTTCACGGACACTGTTAAAAACTAAAAGAACTGAAGGCGTAAGAACAAAAAGAAGTGGACTGTTGACAATTGGTGGAGATCCACAAAATGCTCGGTACTGGGTGTGAGCATTGAGTTGTCTGGTAGGCAAGAAAAGAAGTCATAATGAAGTTACTGCCTTAAAACAAACAAATGTCTCACTATGAAACACCATAACCATGCAAAACAGAAACTCGCACAACAATTCAGACCAAAACAAAGATCAGATTATACAACTCCCACATTTTCCAGCAGTTCAAATTTTATGAGAATGTAAAAGTTCACACAACAAGCGTTGCTCCTTTAGACTGTAAAGAGTACTGATTTAGCATAAGGGAACTGGGACTCACTCCTCAACAGCTTTGTTTCCATTACCCTTCAAATTGAGCAAATTGACATTGCAAATTTAAAAGACCGCCAATGGAAACATGTTTATTTCTCAAAAACTTCATTATATCGTAAAAATCTTTTTACCCTGGCATTAGGTTTTTCAGACAACTCATAACAGATGTATTTCGCAAAACTACAATGGAAACAGTTTCTTCATTATTTTAAGATGACACGGTTGTACTAAAACCTCCTAGAAACACATCATAGGTGTTTGCTCCCAAGTATAAAGGATTTTCTTGCCAATATTGTTTGGATAACACTCATACATCTGATTTGATTTAAAAAAATGTACTAGGGCTGCAAAACGATTATTCGCGACTAATCGATTGCAGAATAAAGCAATAAGCCCCAAGCAGCAGTGGGTTACCAGTGCATTTTATAACAGCTAAGGGGCGTTGTTAGGCACGATGCGAAGCGGAATGCCTAAAACCCCCTTAGCTGTTATAAAATACACTGTAACACCACTGCTTCGCGGGGCTTATTGCGTTTATAAAACAGTTACTTCATATGCATAGCAGAATTTCATAAAATGAAACACAGAGAAGTTATTATATTAGTACAAATATTACTTTTCCGCCAAACAAAGTAGTTCCTCAGAATCAAGTGTTGCTGAAACAGAGCGCAGTTCCCAACCAACACAGACGCAGCAAATACACAATGAAAATATGATTTAAGACTGTGGTGTTTATTTTCATAAATCAGTACGCAGCAACAGTGGCGCAGTTATACTTATGTAATGCGGTCTGAACCGTGGGTATACCGGGGTATAACTGTCCGTTTTATAATAAACGTTTTTGTTTACATGTGTGTGTACGGTGTTTAATAATTATGTATATATAAATACACACAGATGCATGTATGTATTTAATGTGCATAAATTATTATTATTTTTTTTTCTTAAAATTATACATGCAAGTATATTTATATTTATATAATTATTATACAAAGTGCACACACACACATATGATGTAAACAAAAACTTATATTCTTCAAACAATTATTCACAATTAGTAGGAAAAATGACATTTTTGTGGCATATCTTCGGTTAGTGGAAACACTATTTCTTCTCAAAAGTTTTTTTATCGACATAAAAAATTTATACGTTTTGCGCAAATCTGTAATGGAAACACAGATAATGTTTGCATCATACTGAGAATAAAGAAAGCACACTCGAGTACATCACTAGTGTAAGACAAGTGAACCTGTGAGAACAGGTGTGAGACGTTCCCTGAACCTTAAAAACAGCTGGGGACAGAAAGAAATGGAAAACGTGCAGCAGAGAGATAACTTTGTACAGAGGCGAAATTGCTTCTGGTCAATTCCACCGTCCCAGTCAGTTGTGTTGCTTGCGTTATGGCTTCTTTTGTTACTACTTGTCAAACTTGTAATTGATTTTTACTCTACACCAAGTTGTTTACAAAACTGTTAAATAAAACTAACATGACGCTCACAAATGTGCCGTTGCATTTAATACACTGTGAAAAATAAAGGTTCACAGCGATGCTATAGAAGAACCATTTCTTTCTTAAATGTTAATTATCTGAAGAACCATTTTTACCATAAAAAACTTATTTTCATTCCTCAGATGTTAAAGGTTCTCTACGGCACGGGTTCTCAAATCTTTAGGGACTGGGACCCCTTACATGTGATAAAAAACCCTTTATAAAAGCATATACTTTCCATAATTTATTAAACAATTTTTACACCCTAAAAATAAAGGTGCTTTAAAATGCCAAAGATTAACCTTATCAGGCTGTATGGTTTCAAAAGACCTTTAACATCCAAAAAACCTTTTGGTTTCACATTTAAAAAGAATATCTCCTTAGGTTTGAGACCTTACAGATCTCCTATATGCACAAACAGCTTTTAACACTCCAAAGACAAACGAAAACATGAAATCACATCATATCATATGACCCCTTCACATGAAGCGCATTTGGTTACATAAAAATAATATTACCATAAATGCCCGAGCACACGGGTGTCTTTTGTGTTGGCATGCTGCTCATTTCTAACTCTAGAGAAGAATGTAGTTTAATAGTTAATTGTGTCTCGTTGTCCGCAATCCCAATTTTATGCCTCTGTTCTATGACAGACCCCCTGGTTATAGATTAAAGACCACCAGGGGTCCCCAGACCCCACTTTGAGAACCCCTGCTCTATGAAACCACATCAGCAAAGCACTCTTTCTCTAAAGATACTGTATTATATATATATATATATATATATATATATATATAGAAAACAATTGACAATATAACCAACATAAAAATTAAAGAACGTCCATTACTAAGCTCAGTAAGGACTGCTTGGAGCCATCCTGAACCATGAAAACAGCAGTGTGCACTGTGATAGCAGGCAGCTTTCACACATTCATGCTCACGTGCACAAATTATACATTCATACCTGGTGTTAACTCAATATTAAATAAACTATTACAAATATTTCAAACAAGAAACTTGACATAAAGCCTCTACAGATAATCACAGTCCTGAAATCTGGTGGTAAAAGTTCAGTTTAAAGACTGCCATCCTACTAGCCACAGAGGGGGAGATGGAGGGGTATCCATTTACTGGGCCAAACAAAGGGACTCTTTCAGAAACACCCATCCAGCGATCCACCTCCTGCATCAGTCTGCATTTTAATAGTTTCGCTATTTCTCCGCATTGCTCTCAGCTTACAAAAAAGGCAGACAAACATTTTTGGTTGCAATACTCTGAGCTCAGGAACTGATCAGCGTCACTGGGCGACAAGCGATCAGATAAATAGGAAGATAGAAAAGATAGGGACTGTCACTTGCAAAAATGCATGCATTTACTGTGCATTTATAAAAAATGATATACAGTTCTGTTAAAGTTGTGATTTACAAGCCTGATGACACAAAACACTTCTAGTCTCTTGTTCTATTAAAAAACAACTACAGAAAAATGGTACCAAGATGTCAAGTCCTACTGTGTATCATTTATGTACAGATATGTATATATTTGGAACCAAACTGTACCTTTAAGGTGCCAATATGCATTCTTTGGTACCAGTATGTACTAAGGCTGGACGATATCACTGTAATTTTGGGGTTGAATGGCAGTGTACAATAAACAAAAAATGTACAATTACATGCACGTCAAAGCGTCACGTGAGATGTCACAATCACCTTTACTAAAACAACATATGATGAAAATAGAAAGGGTTTTCCTCCCTGTTTAAAAATATACAGTTCCACAACATGCAAGCTGGTTGAAAAGCTAACTTTTTCTAAAGGGTACCGCCCAGTGACAGCTAGGGACTAAAATTGATGACCACCTAAAAACTACTGAAAACATAAAAAAATTATGTATGCATGTATGTATGCATGCATATGCACATACAAAATATATACACATATACATAAAATATAGGTCAAAACAACAGTAGAGAAACCATCCAAACACTCCAACATCATATTTATTTGTCCAGAGTTCAATAAACTGTCCTTCAAATTGTCTTTCTGATCTGGACGGTTCTGTTTGTAGCTGGGTTTCCACCCAAATGTGAAACTAATCTTCTCAAAATTTGCACCAAAAAATAAACAAATGCGAATTGGGTGCGTTTCCATCAAGTGTTGTTTGAGCGAATGACGTTGGTATTGTTAACCTAGTAACCAACAGTAAATAAAACAAGGCATGCTTAGAAAATAGAGACAGGACTGCATTTAATTACGATTAGGCAAGTTATAAATTTACTAGCAGTGCAGCTTGTAATTGCCAAACTGAATCCTGTGCACAAAAAAAAAAAGAATTGCAGATACCAGCAAGGGCATTACGACGACATCGAGCCCTATATATGGGAAAGGCAATGGCTGCACCTGAAACTGCCTACTTTCATACTATAAAGTAGGCAAGGCGAGTATTATGCCGAATTCATAGTATTCCACAAAAAGTACACGAAAAGTACCAGGATGACCTACTACTTCCAGCAAGATCCCAAAGTGTCCAATCAATGGACACTTTAATATCCCATGAGCCCCCGGGAGGGGAGTTATACAACAAAGAAGAAGAGTTGTTGTTTTAAAAAAATATATCCTTGTTTAACATCATTTCAGTGAACGACTAACATTGTTTTGACGACATGTGTCACGTGATGTTTCAACATGGCGGATGTAGCATGTCCAAATTAATCCGTACTGTCAATATTCATACTATATAGTACCTACTGGTTTAACAGTCAATGAGTGGGTACTTTATCTAATTCAGTATGCGATTTCGGACGCAGACAATTTTAGCAGAAACACCAATATGATCAGTCACGTGGGTTTAATTTACGCTAAGTCAGACTTTATTCGCCAAATTCGTGTCAATCTCCCATTATCCGCATTTACGATTTACCATAACCACCTCAACTTTTTGCCAATCAAGCGATTTTTATTCGAAATGTGCCCTTTCCATCACTCGTTTCTTATGTGATGGTTGAAAATGTGCATTAAATCAGGGTGATGGAAACTTAGCTAGTCTTCCGTTGAGCTGGTATGAGCATAAGCCAAAAGCGCACATGAGGATTGATTACAACACAGTGAGCTTTTGTGCGACATCACCAAAGGGCGTAACAGCCATTGTTTGGTCATCAATTATTCAAAAGAACAAATGATAACAAAGTTTTGGGAGGAAACCGATTAAACAAACTTAAAACACGGTTTGAAATAAGAGTTTAAAATATTGAAAGACAGAAGTAATTTAAAACTTAATCCAACTTTTATTTCCTGATCCGCTCTTTTTTAAGACATCATATTGCTATGCTCACAAACTTAATATTATACAGTCATACAGTATTAACTGTACAGTACTGAGTGTCAAGAGAGAAAGACGATGTAATATCTTTAATTAATTAATAATTAAAGTGACTAAATCTGTATTGTAAGTTAGAGATGATCTCATCATGTTTAATGCCTTTACTGATAACCCATAGTTTCAAGTCTTGAAACAGGACACTTTTGAACCCAAATAATGAACAAATCCTCCACTTTCACCCACACTGACACCGAGAACAAGTCCTTGTATTCAGTGCTGAAACAGGCAGTGCTGAGTGCCAGGCATGAATGAGGAGCTCTGAGGAAAGCAGCACGATGATGTCATTTCCTGTCCTGCTCTTGACAACCGTCTAACCTTCTCAACAAACCAACAACACATGCTTCTGTCGGCATGAATGTTCCAAGCACGTCTGGCAAAAGGTTGGTAAGCAGACACTGATAACATTCAAAACTGAACCGTTCCCGTTTCGGAGAATGCAAATCCGTCCATTTGAACCGCAATGGAAGTCACAAATTCACATTGTTACTGTTGTACACAAGGACAAATGAGCCATATAAAGGTGCAAATAGAACAGAACCCTTATGTATAAAGTGAAAGATATAATCAAACTTTACTTCAGAACATTCTCTCAAAATGTTAACATTGTGTTTGTAAAATGTTGAAGCTTTAGTGAATACTTACAGGTTTAGGCATTTTCAATCCCGATGTAGATCTTTTCTCAAAGTATCGCAGTGTCAGAACAGCTTGGATCTTTCCCACGGAGACTCTAAGGCAGAAAGAGGAAAAGCGCGTTTGAGAAGCGCAACTGATACTGACTCACGCGCAGCCAAACTTGTCATTAAAACATCGGTGAGTCCTGACGCACAATGTACAACCATATGAATCACGATTAAAAACTGGAACTCAAGATTATGAGAGCCTCACCCAAAATGCCACAAGAGGTAACACCGCCTTTGAATTTAAAGTCCCCACCCCATTCTGCAAATATTTACTCGCGTCTCGGTTTGCCAAAGATCGAACTTTAATAGCGGATAAAATCAAATATTCGGTATCGATATATACCACGCCGCCCGCGTAAAGGAGCGCAAACACTTAAGAAGTTCTTGATGTTCACATATTAAACCCAAACGGAGTCGTTACAAGTAAATGAAAGCGAAATAAAGAGCTGAATATTTTTGTTTAGTTTATTTGCGCCACTTGATCTGTTTGAGTTTTGTATTAAGGAAAGCGAAAGGTGGAGATAGAGTTAGCTTACCATTTAGATTATTGTCTCTCAGGTTAATGGTCAGTACTAACTAGCATTTTCCCTTCAAATCGCACATGATGTACGGAAAGATACTATCCCACTAGAATAATCAAAGCAGCACCTGTTGGTAGAGATTTGTCTTTGAACCGGGGCGGCGTCTGTACAAACACAAACGCAGGCAGGCGAACTTCAGTAGCTGTGTCGCAATATTTGATCCATAAAAATCGCTAGACGCAGTTCTTACCAGAGCAGGTGAGTCAGTGAAGCTCCAGCCGAAAATCTCCCCTCCCTCCGCGGAACCGAGCTCGGAGTCCTGCGGCGGTAATATGGCTGACGCAGCGCGCTCACCTTTGTGCGCTCAGATGAAAGACAGCGGCTACAGTTCCTGTTTGACACTGCTGCCGCGGCTCGACGCCCACGACGACGGATGCGATCAATAACGCGAGCACCTCAAGTGGCTCCGCGTCACATCATGAGAAACTGCTCAACGGTTTGCACCAAAACACAGCAAGCTAATCGCTTGAAAAATGACTGCAATGCTTATAATTGCGGGAGATAAGGAGACAGGTGCCTCGCGCTATGCAGACTATCGAATGATCGAGTGCCTGGCCCTTTAAGAGCACTTCCTCTCAACCTGAGGCAATTTATTTGGTACAATGTGTTCACTGGAATATTTTACTATGCTTTTCTACACAAAGTGAAGTGAAATAATGTAACGTTTGTGTGCTGTTGAAGGTCAAAGAAGTTTGTTTCAGTCTTGTTTTCAGCCTGATGTGCAGTTTGGCACCTTATTTATTTATTTTTAATAATTTTTACACAAGCTGTATTAAATTCTAAAATCTCTCTGTCGACAAATCAACAAATATGACAAAGTGGAAAAAATATATGCTGGTGGTAGTAAAATCCTATTGTAGGCACATATTCTGTGTGAAAGAGAGAGATTTCTTTTATGCATTTGGGTACAGGTTCACACAGTGTCGGGCGCGGCCTGTAACTTCTCTTTCGAGGGGTGCTCGTCATGTCAAAATATGTGTTCGTTTCATCATGTGAACCTGTGCATCATGCGTCATGTCAAAATACGTGCATACTGCAAATGCATCGAAAGGGTTTATGATAAAAGAGATGCTCACTTTCACAAAATACACTAATTTAACGCTAATCTCTGATTACACATGAGATTAAGTGAGTATCTGGCAAACGTTAGCTTTTCTTTTTTTATCATAAACCCCTTTGATGCGTGTGCAGCAGACACTTATTTTGATATGACACGTGATGCACATAAGTTAACATGACGCCCCCAAACATATATTTTGAAATGACGTTTGAAATAATACTTTGAATGGTGGGCCCTCGAAAAGAAGTCACCCGCCGCAACTGCCTTTAATAAACTTAGACAGGTGTTCAGAGAAAAAGGACAGATGTTTACACATCTGTCAGTACAGTGAATGCAGTGAAACAGCTAGGTGGGAAGTACTACTGTCATCACCTTATAAATGAAATTTTTATTATGGGGGGTTATGTTTAAAAAACACAGCACACTTATGAAAACTATATTAGATTTCAAGATCTTTATTGTCTTCACTAAAATTCTTATTTTGTTATTTTCTCTTGAAAAGGTGGGGTAGAAGACCATAAAAAACAACAATGACAGTTAAATGAAGAATATACCAGACATACCAGGTACTGTAGAATAATAAAAAAAGTTAACCTACCGTACGATAAAGAAGAAAGTAGTAGTGGTTGATGGCTATTTATCAGTCTAATACCCTTTGAATAAAAGCTCTTCTGGATGTTTTGGCAGCAGTACTGCGCTACCGCAAGATTTCATAAGAATGAAGAAATTTTGGGTGGTGTCACTGATGATGCTGCCGGTCCTTAAACTTTAGATGTCCTGCAATGATGGGGGGAGAGATCTGTCCACCTTACCTAACGGGAACACAGCTTTAAATTGTGTCCATTCTATAATGCTCTTATTTCATGCACTTTTAAGGACAGTCACATATACACACAAAAACCTGACTTGAACCTGCTCTTCAAGGCCTCTCGGTTCAGATCTAAGCTGATATGCAGTATTCTCCTTACTACTTTAAACAACCACAACTGTGCTATTTTTATAATAGATTTAATTAAACTACAAGATTTTTATTTACGAGATCATCATGCTATTTAAAACATGAGAATCGGCATCCTATATAAACAAAGAAACCTAATATATCTCCATATTTAAATGACTAGGCAAACGTTATGTTTGTGGTGGGCTTAATAGACAGGTAATTTGATCAGTGATCCTTAACTCTTTACATATAAATGTCAATATGAAAAGTACATGAGGCATTAAATGATTACAGTTTATATACAGTACCAGGGCTGCACAGATACAGTGTGCATAACATAAAGACTTTCAACGAGACTACTATTGCAAACTGCTGAATTATTAAAGGCAACTACAGGCGAGTGAAAGAGAGAACAAGAGAGAAAGTGAACTTCTCTAAATTATATTTGATTTTATAACGTTGTCCTTTGTGAGGGCTTTGAATAAACCTCCGGCCTTTTGTGAAGAAAACTAAATTAGGTCATCCAACACTTACGTCGTTTGATGGTTTGTATAAGTCACTTCAGTGTGATATGACTAAGAGGTCTTTCCCTGCCTTATATTTACATCAACACGCCCCTGTTTCTATTTGCGTTAGCCGCATCCGCCCAAAATGAAACTGCGAATTACCTAATGGGCGTGGTCAGAGGTGAGAACCGACCAATGACAAAGCAGGATTAAAATAGAGCCGTATATAGGCGACATGAATGAAAGCTGAAGCGGAACCATGACATGTCATTGCTTTTAGTCAGAGCCCAGAGAAACAAAATACTGTAGACATTTCACAAGAAAGCAACGGTGAATATAAAGTTAATGTTTATGAAGTAATAGAAATAGCTTTTAATTATTTAGTAACTTTATGACTGTACATAGCAAACACATGATCATGATCAAGTCAATGAGTTATTAAAATAAATAAATGCTGTTTTACAAACTAATTCAATTTTTTTTTACTTTGTGATGCCCAGAACCTTTTGTAAATGACCCTCTAATATATATATATATTTATATTGTGAAAAGAAAAACACAGTAAAAATATACAAAGCAAAATGGAATAGAAACAATAGACACATTTTACAATTTTTCTATAGTCTTCTTCTCTGGAATTTTCTAAAATTTTCTATTTTGAAAACCTCTGCTCTAAATAACCACAAGGGACTATCACAAACTTTCCTTACACTAGGTGTAAAACAGCAGATAATACTCCGTAACCAAGGCTATTAATAAAGAGATGATGCGTTTTGTAGACTCTGTAGCGCCTCCTGCAGTGTTGTTTTTGTAATGCAAGTGATGTACAGTGTAGTGACCAAGAAGCCAGTTGGTTAAAGGGGACATATCATGAAAATCTGACTATTTTGGGTCTCCAGTGCTTCTATCAACCTAGAAAATGTGAAAAAGATCAACCAATATAACTTTGGTAAACCATTCTCTTCAAGCATGTGAACAAATAGCTCTCCCCCTGTGATGTCAGAAGGAGATAATACCGCCCCATATTCTGCACTATCCAACCACGGGCACTGCCATTTAGTGCAGAGATAAACTCATTTCCATTTTAAAGGACACGCCCAAAGCGGCAAATTTTCCTCACACCTACAAAGTGGCAATTTTAATATGTTATAATAAATTATCTATATGGGATTTTGAGCTATAACTTCACATATGTTAAACAAGTATTGTAAAATGTCCCCTTTAAAAGCAGTGCTGTAGTGGTGCCTGGAGAAGTGATAATAGTCTTCATTTTTGCTCACATTTTTTAATAACAACCCAGCATAGGTTTATTTATAACTGAAGATTTGTTGTGTCCATTACCAGCATGGGTTAAAAATATAACCCAGCAGAATTTAGAATGATGTAAGACTTGCATATTTAGTTCACTCAAAAATGGGCCAGTATTGCCTCTTAACATCTTTTGCTTTAATTCTCAGCGTAAGGATCATTATGAAATATTAATATTTAAAAAATAATATAACAAATTATATTATTTATAATTAGAAGTGGGTATACCCCATGCCATCTAATAATGAAGTGGGTATAATCTACATGTGTATACCCTCCATACCACCAGTTAAAACAGGTGTAATTGTATTAATGGTATAAAATAATCATTAAATTGACAAAATCTTTAATAAAGCATTAAAATTAAAAACAATGTTTTTTTAATTATATGAAGCTTTTAATATGCATTAATATTCCACATGCATTTCCAACCTCCTTAAGCAGCTTCCTGATATAATCTGAAATAAGAATAAAGGAGAACAAGGTTAAATCCTCACCTCACCGTTTCTTTGTTACACAAGTTTAAATGGACACAGTCTGAGTAATTATTAAACTTAAATTGCTTTTGGCATTGTTTCTGGTGGATATTTAAATCAAGTAGAGCAAGTGGCTTGACGTTGACTTAAACCTTAAAGTAATTTCATGAGCAACAGCAGACAAGTGTGCAAATTTAAGGAGATGCAGATTGTTTTTGTAATATTATAATATGATCTTGATTACCTCTAGCACGGGTAAATCCAATTTATTTCTGCAACTGGAAAGCCTCAGATCTTCGGTTAGTGATGTCTTGAATGAGCACTATGGGGGAAACGAAGAGAAAACTTATTTTGACCAAATAGGGACGTTGGGTTAACCTATGCTAGTTTGTTTTAACCCATTGTTGGGTCAAATATAACCATCTTCTGAGTTAACCCTGTGGCTGAGTTTGTCCCATTTGACCCAACGCTGGGTTGAAAATAACCCAGCATTTTTAAAGTGTGATAACTACAGAATTAACAGATGCACATTATCCAATGGTTGAAAAAAATGGTAAATTACTTAATTTATTTAAATGTAATATGTTTTTACTTACTGTCAAGCACTGTACTGGCCACATTTCTCTGCTCTAAAGTGTTGCTGACTTCTGTCATCAGCCAAGGAAGAAATCCAGTCTCTATATCTGCAGCAGACAAAATGAACATTCATTTAACCTGTTTGATTTGTTTGTTTGGCATGATGCTGACATATATAAAAATTAAATTATTGTGTTTGTTTATTTTTCATGCACACATGCTTTGAAACTTGCCTCTCCTCACAGGATCATAGAAATAGCCGTATTCTTTTAGATTGGAATAGACTGAGGGCAGCAAATCAGTGAGATACTGTTGAGCAAACGCTCTTGCAGCGATTTTCTCTGCGGTCTCCTTCTCCTTTTCCAGCACTGCCTTTTGCTGCCTTATCCGGTTTTCCTATAAAACAATAAAAATATGTAATTTCCACTCAGAAAATGTACAGTACGTTCAAAACTAAAGGATAGGGCTATATATTAAGTAATCTGTGATTATTTTCACTGCTGCATCACCCAGATGCCTTTATGCCACATTGTGTGTGCTGATTTTTTACCTTCTCCACACGGAGGCGCCGTTCTCTCTCCTCAAGCCTCTGTACCTCTGCCAGTTCAGCATTGCGGATCTCCGTAAACGCTCGCCATTGGGCTCTGAGGTTGTCCAGTTCCTCCTCCTCCATCACTTCAAGCAAAGCCTGCTCTATTGTCTTACCCACCAGCACCTCCAGCATGGGCTGCACTTCTACATCGAAATCAAACAACTGCAACCAAGACAAACAGTGCATTTTACTTGAATTTGTGGCCTTTAAAATGAGACACATAGGTAAAGTAACAAGACTGCAATTATTCATTTTACTCAATGTAACGGCCATGCAACTCTGATGAACATTGATGATTTGGAAAAAGTGCAGAGCATATTAACTCTAAGTATTGTGTGTGGAACATGGTACCTTTAAATTCATTTTTTTTTTAAATGCATGTTCCATAAATCATTTGCATCATTGGTTATTAAGAGAATATATTAAGAGAATGCATCCTGTACCTCTCCCTCCTCTATCTGTGTGGCTACATCTCGTCCAGATTTGGCTGGAATGAAGAGCGGGGTTGCCGGTTTGTCCAGGAACATGTCCGTTTGACATTCTACGCTCACTTCCTCTATTCGATCGCTCAGCTCTTCCAGATACATCTCTAAAATATGAACCAGTAAGAGTTTTGTTTACACCAGCATGAATTTCCATGCAGATTAAGGCTGGTTTATGATGGTTAGTGCTGTTTAAAAGTCGTTTAGAACCACCAACAAACCAGCATCCTATAATGTCTGGTACACAGTTAAAGCAGGAGCCAAGACTGAGGAGGTTATTATCTACCTGTCTGCACATCTATGTTGGTTCTGCCCTCTAGTGGTTCTGGTGTTTTGGGGCCAAACTGCTCTTTCAATCGTTTTCTGGATATAGCCCTCCTTCTGGCTTCCTGTTGTCTCAGGAACTCAATTGGATCAGGCTGAGATGTCTGTTAAAAATATTTTCATTACGTTCATTTGCCCTTTAGTCATAATCTATAGACAAGGCACTTATATTGTGATACACAGTAAATAGCTACACTCTCAGAGAAAATGATTTAAAAGTAGTCCTTAGCTGTCACTGGGGTGGTAACATTTTTAAAGGTACACTTTAAAACCTAAAGAGTTCAAATTATTATCTCAAAGGTACATATTGGTACCAAATGCATCTGTACCTAAATGGAACATATAGGACCTTTTTAAAGGGTACCTCCCCTATGACAGCTTTAGACCATTTTTGAAAAAAAAAATTCTGAAAGTGTAACAACAAAAATGATATGTACCACCAACATGAACAATACTGTAGGTGCCCATGTTCAGTTTAAGCAAACCAATGTACAGTAAGAAAAAAGTTTTAAGCTTTCTGACTACACAAACACTGTGTTACTTGTGTGCAATTTGAGGCAAAACAAAGGGCACTGATGTATTTTATGATATGTCAGTGCAAGTTGTTTTCAGTTTGGACAACTCTTAAAAATGTTTTAGTCTAGGTCTAGTCTAATCCCTGTCCTAGAAACCGCCCCTTTGAGTTTAGGAATACTCACAACAGGTAGGATTTGCTGAGCGTATGTGTTTCCTCTAACAACACGCCGGTCATACATGATGTTTCCATAACTGCTCTCTTCTTCATTTCTGCATCAGAAAAACAGACCAGTTTCATCTCCTATATTGCAAAAATATATATATTTTCAAACATAATGGGTCTCATCCATTAAGCATGCGTACGCACAAATTTGTTCGTGAAATATGCGTTTGGACGTTTTAACTAACAAATCATGAATCAACAAAAACTTTCATACTAAAATTTCTTCTAAATGTTTGCAAAAATGTAAGAACAACTTAGACCACACGTACGCAATAATCATGCAGGGAAAAATAACCCTATAATATATATCTGTTATATATTTTTCCTTGTTTATGATTATTACAAACGTGTGGTCTAAGTTGTTCTTAAGTTTTTGCACGCATTTAAAATTAATTTTAGTTTGAAAGTTCTTGTTAAATCATAATTTGTTAGTTAAAACATCCGTTAGTGAATGAGACACAATGTTACATATGCTTTCAAATATATTTATTTTTAAAATGCATTTTAAAAAATGGCCAAGAAATATATGTGCTGAAATATATTTACAAAAATGTATTTTTCACCAAAAAAATTTTGGCCGTTTTTTTTATATTTTGGAAAATATACCTAACATTTTATATTTTACATACATAAATTTTTACTTAAAATGTATACATTTATACAAAAAATATTTCCTTTATTAGAAATGTAATTGTAGCCCCTTAAATACATTGTTAAATATTAAGTTAATATATGAGAGTTAAAACTAAATATATTTTCAAATTCAAACATATATTTAATTAAGCTTAACTTTCTACAAAATGTATTTTGCATATATTTAAAACACATTTTGGCCAAATAATTTTTTTTTGTGTGTATTAGCTGACTCAGCCAAACTTCTGAACAAAAATCTGGTCAAGCATTAACAGATTTACATTTATGCATTTGGCAGATGTTATCATCCATACCAAAGCATACATTTTTTATCAGTAGTTTGCTCCCTGGGACCACCAACAACTTTTGTGCATATATGGGACATATCATGAAACTTTTCCATGTTTAAGTGCTATAATTGGGTCCCCAGTGCTTCTATCAACCTAGAAAATGTGAAAAAGATCAACCCAGTAACTTAGTCTTGGTAAACCATTCTCTATAAGCATGTGAAAAAATAGGTAATTGAAATTTTGCTCCCCCTGTGATGTCAGAAGGGGATAATACCGCCCCTTAATCTGCACTATCCGACCATGACACTGCCATTTAGTACAGAGATCAACTCATTTGCATTTTAAAGGACACACCCAAAATGGCAATTTTAACATGTTGTAATAAATCATCTGGTATTTTGAGATAAACTTCACATATGTAGGCTACTCTGGAGCTATACCACAGAGCTATACAGACTATATCAAATCAAATAATGTAATAATAATAATAATAATAATACATTTCTTAACGATATTTTTCTTTTAACCGCATATGCTATATAACAGGTGTCCCTTGCTGATATCAATGAAGTGTTATTGAATTGACTCACATTAGCGCAACGGAGGTTCTGTATTTGGTTCGGTTGGGAACGGCACGCGGTCGGCTGGAGAACGTATAAACACCGCTCTGCGTTTCGTTTTGTGCCTTTAAAGTTGTAGCCATCTTCTCCTTTTAAACGATGATATCAAGACAAGTATGTGACTGGAAGTTCAAGCGGTTAAACGCTGCTGCTGTACTTGTGTCTGCAGTTGTTACAGTGGGAGTTGTTTTAGTTACTGTTGCCATGGCGATCAATGGCCGCCATTTCTGCTGCCCATTTTGTATTTCTTGTATGTTGCTGCGCAGACTTATAAAACATTTGACTTATAAAAACATTTGACTTTAAATTGAAGAATTTCTTGTTGGTCAATAACATGTAAACTTTGTAATGTTCTTTTGTACCGTTTTTAAACTAAAATAAACATTTGAGTGAAAAAGCAGATACAATACTTGATAAACAATATTATTCCAGTATTTATTGGTAAGATTTGTATAAAATTGCAAGTGCACAATAAACAAAACACAAAATGATGTTTAAAATGTATAATGTTTAATGTATATTAAAAAAAATCAATGCGTTTTAAAATAAAATTTATTTACATATACAAAATACATATGACCCTGTCTGTAAACACTAAATCACTAATAAATGATTTTAGCTGGGTTTTCACTTATTTGCACAACCAGTTAAACTTCTTGTAATCCTGCAACATGGCACTTTGAGTAATTTTCATTATGATTTTACACGCAAAACTAATATTTTATTATTATGTCTACCTTACATTTTACTCAAAGCAAATGGCAATACATTATTCAAAATCTTCAGTTTGGTAATAAACTTGGGTTTGATAAAGTGCACAGTATCACATTGTCCACCAGAGGGAGACATATTCAGATACACTTACATAATACAGCTGTCTGTGTACAACAGCGAGAGGAGCTACAGTACACCCATATACAACGCACAAGGGAAAAATTTATCTACATAAACAGCTATGGTGGCTTGACATGCTCAGTTAAAACAAATTTCATTTCCTAGTCATATTTATTTAAATTCATTAAGCACTATTGTTTGTTTGTTTGTTTGTTTTTAACGCCATTCAAGAATCTATGACTATATTCATTTTAAGAACTGGTAATCCATACATGAGTTGAATGTGGCATCTCAAAATTCACCTATCCTTCATGTTTGTAGACTGTGGGAGAGTACCTGGAGTAAACAGTAAGAAGGTCCACACAGAAAGGTCACCTGCAGTTGCTGCGGCTTGAACCAGGACCTTCTTCAGTGAGGCAACAGTGCATGCCACCATGCCACCCTGCCAACATGCCACCATGCCACCCTGCCACCCGGCCAACAATATAAAAAGCTATATAGTTTGTCCCCCCCCATACTGTATGTTTTGATATGAGCTCACTACGATTTTTTGGGACACTTTCACTTGTGAAAGTACTCTGGGTTAACCTGACACATTAATAGCATTTACTATGTGGTGTGTTGCATGCATTTTTATACTGAAGGTTTTTTATTTACTTTTATATATGCATTACTTAATGTTATTGTTATAGGCTACTTTCCCAGTCTACTAAGATTATTCTTTGAAGGCTTGTTTTTGAGATAAAACTGTGACATTTGTGACACATGTGACACCAGGAAGTGGTTTTTGGTTCTCAGTCTGAAGACACAGAAGATTCATGCGCACAGATATCATTTATTCACCACAAATGATACACCAGTGATAAATAATAAACAACACAGTTGCTGTAGTTCAGCATGGTAAACATATGCATTTACCAAGCAAATAATGCTGATGTGTGTACATATTAAAATATTACATAAAATATGCATTACTTTATTTTTGATGATTAAGATTCAATGCATTTTGTGATGTTTATACATATGAGCTGCTGCGGGTGTGAACTGTGCTGTTTATGGGTCTCTGTGTGTGTATAAGTGCATTTAGTTTAATTTAATAAAGGTACATTTTTCTAGCACTTTCAACTATACTGGATATTAAAAAGCGTCTTTAAAGACATGGACACCTAAAACCCCAGTAGGTAGAAGCAAGAGAGTTTAGGCCTTTCAAATCAGAGGAACACAAAGCAACAAATGTGTTAAGGTATTTTGCAGGTTGAAAGAAAACTATAAGAGATTGAAAACATTGTGTTACTGTATATTGCAAATTGCATTATACACCCACCTAAAGGTTATTAGGAACACCATACTAATACTGTGTTTGACCCCCTTTCGCCTTCAGAACTGCCTTAATTCTCCATGGCATTGATTCAACAAGGTGCTGAAAGCATTCTTTTGAAATTTTGGCCCATATTGATAGGATAGCATCTTGCAGTTGAGATTTGTGGGATGCACATCCAGGGCACGAAGCTCCCATTCCACCACATCCCAAAGATGCTCTATTGGGTTGAGATCTGGTGACTGTGGGGGCCATTTTAGTACAGTGAACTCAATGTGATGTTCAAGAAACCAATTTGAAATGTCACAAAGCTCGAATCATGGTGCATTATCCTGCTGGAAGTAGCTATCAGAGGATGAGTACATGGTGGTCATAAAGGGATGGACATGGTCAGAAACAATGCTCAGGTAGGCTGTGGGATTTAAACGATGCACAATTGGCACTAAGGGGCCTAAAGTGTGCCAAGAAAACATCCCCCACACCATTACACCACCACCACCAGCCTGCACAGTGGTAATAACAAGGTATGGAGAATCCATGTTCTCGTTCTGTTTACGCCAAATTCTGACTCTTCCATCTGAATGTCTCAACAGAAATCGAGACTCATCAGACCAGGCAACATTTTTCCAGTCTTTAACTGTCCAATTTTGGTGAGCTCGTGCAAATTGTAGCCTCTTTTTCCTATTTGTAGTGGAGATGAATGGTACCAGGTGGGGTCTTCTGCTGTTGTAGCCCATCCGCCTCAAGGTTGTGCGTGTTGTGGCTTCACAAATGCTTTGCTGCATACCTCGGTTGTAACGAGTGGTTATTTCAGTCAAAGTTGCTCTTCTATCAGCTTGAATCAGTCGGCCCATTCTCCTCTGACCTCTAGCATCAACAAGGCATTTTTACCCACAGGACTGCCGCATACTGGATGTTTTTGCCTTTTCACACCATTCTTTGTAAACCCTAGAAATGGTTGTGCATGAAAATCCCAGTAACTAAGCAGATTGTGAAATACTCAGACCGACCCGTCTGGCACCAACAACCATCCCATGCTTATAATTCCGTAAATCACCTTTCTTTCCCATTCTAACATTCAGTTGGGAGTTCAGGAGATTGTCTTGACCAGGACCACACCCCTAAATGCATTGAAGCAACTGCCATGTAATTGGTTGATTAGATAATTGCATTAATGAGAAATTGAACAGGTGTTCCTTATAATCCTTTAGGTGAGTGCGTGTGTGTATATATATAGGCCTATTTGCAAAAAAAATGTAATCACAAAATTATTACTTTAGCTGGGTTATTTAAGTTGTGTTTTCATTTGCTTCATGAGCTTGGGTGGATTCCTGCAGTTCATTCAACAGAGAGGAACTAAATGGGCAATGATGGATTTTCAGTTCCTCAGCCCTTCCAAAATAACAATAAGCATTCGGCTTGAAATGTCATTTTGTGATGAGAGATTATATTTATTTGCATGCGATATTGTGCAGAAGTTGACCTTGTGTCGAATGTCACTGCTACAAATTACTGCAAAGTCCTGCATGATGAATCTCTATGCCAATCCAGGTTGGTTTATGCTGGATAGTGCTGGTTGCTTCTGTTTAAGATGGTGGACTTGTATAGCCATAATGTTTACTAACATAACATGCTTGTCAATCAGCATGATCTTTCTGGTGAAGATGCCTGACCAAAGAGCTCTTGCTGGCTAAGCTAAGAAACCACCCGAAAGACTTAACTCGTAGATGTGCAACCACCACAATCAACAAGATAGCATAACTTACAAAACAAATGAAAAATAAATGATAAGCTCTATAGAAAACTGTGGTGGAACTAACAAGAAAGCAATATAGAGGAGCAACCGTGAGAAGGAGGGTATAGGTTATAAAATCCATAAATTGCCATACAGGATCAAGTCTCTGGTCTACTGTTATTAACCAAACTATACTCAACATGTTACTGTTGTACATCTTTTTAGCACTTTTTGCTGTTCTTAGTGCAATTTATAGCAAAGATTTTGAAAATAATAAGATTGAGCAATCCTTATGGGCACTTTATGTGGACTTTCGGTCTCGTGGCCTTAAATTGCGCATGCTCGCTTAGTCTACGAGTCCATAGGGTGTCCCATCTGTCATTTTTACGCTTTGAAGTGAACTCATCAGCGCCCCCTTTGCACCCCTGATGCGGTCTTCAGTGAAGCCCGCACTGCAGCAGGCTTCGCACACTTTACCAACCCAGAAGTCCTTGCGAAAGAGTAATCAGACCAATCAGATGACGGAAGGGAGGAGTTCACACTGATGGGCAACTTCTCTCCCTATTTCCGGCGTGAAGCTCGAGTCTGTCCCAAAGTACGACTCCAGTGCTCCCTCTTGGACTCACGTCAAGGGTCCCTAAGGTCTGCACTACATGATGTCATCAAAGTGTGGACTCTGAGGAGGTCCACAAGTCCGGAGTGTGCCATATGGGGCAGGGACAACGTGGACAATGCAACACTCAATATGGCTGCTCTTGTGAAGGAAGTCCCGCCTTCCACTTAAAAGAACCAATCATCACTCGTTAAAGTATGATGATACTCTGGGGGAGGGGCTTAACAGAGACTTGTAAGGCCCTTGCCAACCTGCAATGTAAAAATATAGAGCATGATCTTAAAACAACTTGGTTTTGCAAGTCAATTCAACCTACTATTTTAAATTTTGGTTTGTGATAAGTTGACATAACTTATAAAATCAATGTAAAATTGTTTTTAAAATATATTACAGTTGATGTCATATTTAATTGTTTGTCAGAAATATGTTGTTTAATTGTGGTTTTAAAGATATCAGTCTTTCCCCATTCAAGTAAATAGGACTTTAGTCTTGCATGACTCTGAAATAACTGCCCAGAGGCGTTGCAAACATGCCCACTTAGTGGCGTAATTTCCCTGAAGGGACTTTGGTACTGCTAAAACGTTTAAATATCTTTCCATCTCATGCCCAGAGTAGCAGGATCATAATTTGACATTTAACATTCTTGCACTTGGCAGACGCTTTTACTCAAAGCAATGTATAGTGCATTAAATACATGGGTATACTGTATAATCCCTTGATCTGTGTGTTGCCAATACAATGTTCAACCAATTTAGCAGTAACACCAGTGACCACCAAATAGATATGCTCTTAAAGCTCCCGTTCTTTCTGTGTTTTTAAAGCTTTGATTGTGTTTACAGAGCGCAATATAACATGTGTTCATGTTTCACGTGTAAAAAAAACGCGGTATTTTTCACAAAATGTACTTATCTGTATATTGCTGTTTTCACTGTCCTCAAAACAGGCTGATGTCTTCCTTGTTCTGTGAAGTCCCTCCTTCAGAAATACGTATCGAGTTCTGATTGTGTAGTTTGTTTAGTGTGTTGAGAAAATATATCGCCTGGAAGTGAACTTTGAGCTTTATCATTGTACAGGTATTATTTATGCTATTATAGCAACATTACACACTAACTAGGGTTTAAAAAATGGGATCAGGAAGAACGGGACCTTTAATATTAAGAATAGTTAACATTACTGCAAAGGTTTATGGCCCTGTGAAGTATTAATTGTTATACGTCATCATGAGGAGACATCATAGCACATCCACGCTGCATAATTGACCAGCAGTGTCAGTTACTGGTTCACATTATTGGATTCTGGTGTCCAGAATCAGCGCGTCAGGAGGTCCCGCGGCGTTTCCGCCTCTTTTGCGCGAATGGTGCTTTTTGTGCATTTTGCGATTCACGCGAATTTGCCGTTGACGCCCGAGTTGAAAATTTGAACTCGCGCCGCGTTAACCAATCAGGAGCCCGCTTGCTGCTGTGGTGGCAGCCCCGCCCGGAGTCACTCATTCAACCAACGCTTGAAATTGTCTGTAAGCAGTCACCCGGATCTATACGACACAAGTTCTAATTTCTATAGAGGAGACAGGAATAAAAAGGACCTCGCTTGGAAGGGTGTCAGTGAGGACATTGGGCAACCTGGTAAGTTGTAATACACAATTCACTTTTGAGTCACATTACGTTTATCGACCCGCGTCGTTTATTTTTCCCCTATAGTAAGGTTACCAAATACAAACTGGTAGCACTTGCCCCTCCCACAAGAAGCTGAGTTTGCCTCTGACGCACATCAAATGCTTGCTTTTTCCGCACGTCTACTCCGCTCTACACGCATGAATGCATCCAAATTGTTCAAGCGGCAAACCACGCGCGGTGGACGCGATTTTGACGCCTGAAACGCGGCTGGTGTAAACTCAGCATAAGGCTACTTTTACATGGAAACGATCTGAAAAGAAAGTGCAAAACTCGCGATGCGTTATTACTTTTTATTCTGCGTTTATACGAGCGTTTTGGGGGGGAAATCTGCTTCACTGTGTGCATATGGTGACGCAAAAGTGTGTGATTTTGGATGTAGTATGCACTCCAGGTGGCTAGGTGGCAATGTGAGGCACTGACACACAACAACACCAAGTCCATGTGCCTGCATATAACCTCCTTCTTGGTTCTCCCAGGTCTTGTCCAATGTCCGGTTTGCCTTCGACGAATTGGCGCATCAACAGTTTGACTGAGGTACTTAATGCACCTTCTCTGATCAGTAATACTAGCTGTGAATATTTCGTACAACTGCTGGAAAGACTCTTGTATATTTATCAGAGCTGCTATGGCAACTTGAAGGTCCGACGTATAGAAATAATCCCAACATGTTTGTTGTTATTTTCCTGAAGTGGCGCATGCCTGTGACGTAAACGCGTATGCGACAAGAGCCACCGTGAGCAGACTTTAGGGCAGTTGTAGCCTAGTGGTTAGAGTGCCGGGCTTGTAACCCGAGCGTTGCCGGTTCAAGGCTCATCGGTGGGTTGCGACTGTGGCGCCCTTCAGCAAGGCACCTTAACCCTAATTAGACCCAGCTGCAGGGATAGCTGCCCACTGCTCCGGGTGTTTGTGTGTTCACGACTTGCAGAGCGTGTGTTCACTATTCACTGGATGGATTAAATGCAGAGGTCACATTCCAAGTATGGGTTACCATACATTGGCAAATACTCACTTCACTTTTGCATTTTTACTCTTTAGACGAGAACGCAATGGTAGATCGTTTTTAAGATTTCCACTCTGGATGGCAGTTAAGTGTTAAGCAACTTTTCTTTTTGAGGCTTTATTTACACTGAACAAAATTATAAACGCAACACTTTTGTTTTTGCCCCCATTTTCATGAGCTGAACTCAAAGATCTAAGACTTTTTCTATGTACACAAAAGGCCTCTCAAATATTGTTCACAAATCCGTCTAAATCTGTGCTAGTGACCACTTTGCTGAGATAATTCATCCACCTCAGAGATGTGGCATATCAAGATGCTGATTAGACCGCATGATTATTGCACAGGTGTGACTTAGGCTGACCACAATAAAAGGCCATTTTTAAACATGCAGCTCATGAAAAATGAAGCATTAACCTTTCGAATAGCATAATAATATGTGCACTTTAAGTGATACATTTTGAATACATATTCATGTTGTTGGTACAAGTATAAAAGAAAGTAAATTTATTGCACCCATTCGGTAATCCCACTGTCAATTAGCTACAAAATAGTGTATTGTATACTGGCCATCTTTGGAAATGACACTGCTCCACCTCTCAATAACAAGTATTGTCCTACTTAATATTTATTAAGCATATGTTCAACACATGTAAAGCACTGTATTTATAAACCTGTGATTTTTTTTTATCTTTGCACGTAACATTTGGTGTCTGTTATGTTTGAGTGAGTTATTTTCATTCATTATTCCCTGTTTAGATTTGCATGCACACCCCAAACTTGTTTAGTAAGTCACTAATTGCTTGTTAATTTTAACGAATTAAGAACTGATGCACTCATCCCATTAAAAAGTCATTCATTGCTAGTGTGGACACAGCGATGGGTGAACCTGTTGCGCTATGAATAACAAAGATCTCTATATTTGCCCCCATTCAGTTTCGTCATGTAACAATTGCCCTTGCCTCACCCCATCACTTATAATAATCACTCTCTATTAATTAATCTTTGCCATGTCATGCTATGTTTGTAGTAACCCCCCCCCCCAAAAAAAAAATGGTATCCTAGGGCCCCTGTGGTTTTTCCAAGTAAGATGTATTGCCTAATAAACAACTTTTGGTGGTTCTGAACCAACATGCATGTTAAAAAAAAGTACTAATCTAAACCCTACTTCTAATCAAAACAAAAACTGATCTTTACATTATGAGGTGAACAGGTGTGTATTTTTTAAAGGAAACCACTGGTGGAATTAACCCACTTTGCAAGACCTAGATGATAAAAGACTTCACCAAAGGAAATAAAGGCATGTTTTAAACTTCAATGATTCTTCTTTACAGTATACATTTCTCCTTCATAGCTCAGTGGTAGAGCTTTGCATTACCAGTGAAAAGGTCATTGGTTCAAACCCAGGAAACACACATACTGATAAAAATGGATACCTTGTAACATTATTTTCATTATTTTTATTTTGTGTTGCATGTTGCAAGGTCATACTGTATTATTTTCATATTAGCAGCATAAAGATATGTAAAAGATGTCAAAATGTTGCATCTAATTCGAATGTTCTCTGAATAAAGTGTTAACAGATGGGCTAATTTTAGAGGTGTGAATGAACGAGCAGTTCCACAGTATTTTAGGTTAACACCTTGTTTTATCTACATCGAGTGTGCACTCATATGTAATCAAACCATTTTATAACTTCTAAGAGGTTAATCAGAGCATTAGCATCTTCAAAGGTTGCCATCAACTTAACCTGTACAGAGATCAATGCAAGCACACTTAGTCTAGAAACCATGAGCGAAAAAGATCTGACATCTGCAGTCTGTTTCTCAGTACGTCTGAAAAAGAGGAAATGGAGGCATATCTATAGCAACAGACCGAATTCAGCGAAAAACCAAATCAGTCCACATGATCATTCACTTCCTCTGCAACTCAGAACAGGCTGTTCTCATTGACATTTAGTTCTCCATGTTATGCAACCCTTGACAAGCACGAGGCACACGGCCAATCAAAATGCCGCCCGTTTGAAAGGAACTCATCTCTGTCGGTTTCCTCTTACCAAAGGCGAGCACTTTCAATTTTTTTTAATAGGATCCCAGGAAACCTTTTCAAGACTTTTTGGCAATATACCTAAAATTGGAGTATCATGTTGAATTTAATTTACTACTCTCGCTAACAGCATTTCATCTTGCAGGTTTTAACCACCCAATATTAAAGTCCCCATGAAATCAAGACGTGTTTTTTATAATCATTCTCTGATGAAGTCAACTTGACTCACCCCCTTCAACCGTCAAGTCTGCTGCGAATTCCAATTCTGATTAAAACGCCTATCCAATCAATTCAAAGTGGACAACACAAGCCACAGCCACTAATTTCCTTGTGTGATATTCTGCTTCGCTATTTGAGGGGACAGCCATTTTGTAGTGACATCTGAAATTATCGAGGGCACTCACACCATTCAATCCCATAATGCACTGCAATAATGAGTGTACAACCGATGTAAGCCACTTCCCCTTCGCTGTGCTTGATGCATGAATTCAATCACTGGTTTTCATTTACTCATTCAAGTGGATCACAACTTCAGGTTCACTGGGAGTGTACTGTAGAAGCAACATATATGGGTTTCTAGGTTTAGGTCAGATGAACTCGTTAACTCTTTCTCCGCTTTTGACAAGTTATGTCGTCAATTAAGAAAAAATGCTTCGCTGACAGGTTTTTTGAAGTTTTATGGCAATCCATATTTCTGCTAATATCCACTAAGTGGCGCTCTTAACTAACTTATAAAACACTGAAGCATCCACTGATCCAAAAACAATAAAAACTTTTGATTATCGCTCTGAATCTGATCTCTAAATGCAATTATCTCAGTTTTTTGCTCAAAAGTTTTTATTTTTTAAGGAAACCTACTCATTTGATACATTTTATGTTTATATATTTGAAGAAAAAAATCTGGAAGGCATAAAAATTTTGTGAAAATCATAAAAAATGCTGGCACTGGCTGGGAAATTTAAAAATAAATAACGCAGCGTACTAAACTGTATTTTCTTAAAAAATGCGATGGAATATGCGGGATATTTATGCAATGAAATTGCGGGAACTTGCAAAACCTTCGAGAACTCGCAAAAACTGTTGGAACTTGCAAAAACTGTTTGCAGCTTTTCAATGTTTTTCACGTCACATAATCACGTTACTTCATAACGTTCCCATGGCAACAGGGGACATGGCTGCGCTTGTGTGAGGTAAATGTAACATGTTTAACTTTCTGCTAAGATATATGTGATTTTTGCTACGAAAATGCAGGGATTATGAAATCATGCAAGCCCCGCATATTTTGCGCACATAAATCTGCAATTTATGCTCCGAAAGTGCGGCGTATTTGAAAAAATATGCGGACATTGGCTGATTTTGCGTTGGATCATGCGATTGCATAATCACGTTTTTCTGGAGGGTTCATTTCAGAATTACTATTAGTATTACGGTATTTCAATCATTAAGGTATCTGAAGTCCACAAAACAGGAGGATTGCTATAAACATCTATTACTTACTTCAGACAAAGTGGCATCTAAGAGTCTTTATTGTAGTGAAACAAAGAGTAGCAATAACATAAAAATATTTACAACTGTACATTCCGACTATATCAAGATGATCTCTTACCACTGTATATTATTTTACTATAGCATACTATACAACTTAATTATTGTAACTTGTCTATTTACATAGCTTCATACTGGCGAAAGTTAGAAGGAAAACATTTAGCATATAAAATCACTCTTGTAAGGTAACACATTGAGTGTCACTAAGTGAAATGTTTCAGCTTAACACCTGTAGATTAAATTTTTACATTTAGTTCCCTAAGCAGGAGTATAACATTGCAATGAATAAAGAACCACTCATACATAAGATTCTTTCGCATGGGAAAGTTCCTCGAACACGGGCTGACTACACCTGCGCAACACTTTTTCATGTCTCGACTGCGCAACTGATTCTGACATGGTCCTCTGCCGGAATGAAACTGGCTGCGCGTCATCTAACCGAACACTTTCTGTGAATGTTTCTGTGAATGTTTCTGTGAATGTTTCTATGGGTTCGGTAACTTTGTAAACGTCCAGCAGGCAATCGTTCATGGACATGGGGCGAGATTTCCTGTCCAGATCTCTGGCGCGTTGTACAGTCATGGCTCTGTACTGAGGGGGGGCCGGCTGGGCTCCGTTCTGCAGAGCTTGCTCATAAGTCGGGGGGCAGCTCGGCATCCGACTGTCCACGTGTTGAAAGACCTCAATGGCGGAGAGAGGTCGTCGGCGTCGGACGAGCTCATCGGGGTTCTCCGCCTCGCTTTGCGAGTCCTCCGGAAGAGTTCCACACGGAAAGACGACGTCCTTTTGGGACTCCCCTTTCTTCAGACTTCCTCTGCTGAATGAGAAGTTAAGGCTGAGGCTTTTGGCTCTCATTGAGAGAGATCGTCTGTTCGTCTCTTGCTCACCTTTAGCAGGATTAGGTCTAGTCTTGCTTATGAAGGATGAGTGCCTAGTAGACTGACTTTTGCGTGGGCTTTCGGGTGACGGAAGGGGTGATGTGGATGTTGATTGTTCTGAGACGTTTGAAGAGGTGCTATCTGAAGAACAGAAGGAGGGGCAGGAACCTGCCTTAGATGTAGGAGAAGAAGCGCTTATGGGTAAGTTCATGTTTAAACCCCCAACTAGTTTGTTGAAGGACGTCTGTGACCTTCTGTTCTCGCAGCGACTGGGATGTAGAAAAGAGTCATCAGAACTTTGTTTCTTCAGCGGTTGATCCTCAAGGTCTTCCTTTTCTGTGGAAAAGTCATCATGGCTGCGAGCCAGCTGTCTCAAACCAGTCATGTCGGCTAAGGGGAAGATAGAGGGTTCGGAGCAGCGTCGGTTGATAGGTTTTGTAAAAGCTTCGAATATAGCATCCGAGGAGCAACAATGAATGTCAGAACGTCCCATCTTGCTTATAGCCAGGCTTCCGTGTGGCATCACATTGTCCTCTCGAGACTGTCCATCAGTGTCCAGAAAGTCGCCATCAGGATCTGTGCTGTCATATGCTGAGTCATGCTGGTGGACGTCGAAGGATATATCCGGGGACATCAAAGATGCTGAATCTGTGGAGGATCAAGCAAAGTTACCAAAGATGTTACCCATCTTACCCAAATAATGAAATATCTTTCTGTACAACAATAGTTCTGATAATGATAATAATCAATTGTTTAGAGATTATTAATGGACGTATCTGAGTGGTAAGTTTGTGTTTTTCAATATGGACCTGCCAAGCGTAACTGTAATGTCAATAGTAGAACTTCAGCTTAAACGTTAGCATATAGCGCTAACACAACTTTGACATAACTTTGTTTTTAGCATTGTAACAACTTTGTAATTAATTTAATTTTAGGGCATAAGGGTGTAATGGTAGGGTGTTAAGTTGAGATTGGTTTGTTTTCCAGCGTCTTTTGAGGTTTACATAAAAAGGAGGAAATAATCGTGTTTTAGGCTCATGATGTGTCATTACCATGTACAGAACTCTTATTATTCATCTATGCCTACATAAATACAGTTTACCTAGTCCAGAAATGGTCCAAATATGGTGCACAGATGTACATATACAGTAGGAAGGTGTATAGTGAAAGATGTATTTACCTGACTTGTCTATAGACTCCTGCTCCTCTAAATCCCCAAGAAGAGTCACGACTGTCTGCCCAAATACCTCACAGCAATGTTCAATGAGGAACTTGATAAGTTTTGTGACCTGTAAAACAAAAATTCAATAATAATAATTGATTTAAATAATTGATTTTACATCGCATTCAATTTTTAACAAGACCTTTCTGAGTCAATATTAAAGATATTAAGGTTATATTTTCACTGAATGTTTTTTGCATCATCTACAGGATGAGTTTATGTTTTGGTTAAAAAACTTTATCTGGCTTTTCACAGGCAGCATCAACTATGGTTGTGTTTTGTGCAGGGTTTCGCATGCAGCTCTCAGAACGCAATACATATGCTACAGTACTTTCAGTCCTGTGGTTTTTATGTGTCTAAAACCGCACCATGCAAGTGACAGTGCCAAGTTTTGATCTCAAATCAACAGATTAGTCAAATCGAGACTGCAGGGGTGTATCTTCAAAAGCCATCTTGTAGCATTTGACATATAATCCAGTTCAGGCATGACACAAATCCATTTCTTTCTACTAGATGTTAAGCCTTATACTATTCTAGTGTACCGCAGAGCCCAAATAAATTTCACTTGAAATCTTTCCAACTTTCAAAGGTAATAAATGCTGTTGAGAGAAAACCCTTGGCAAGTGTCTGACCTTTTCAACATCATCCACATCTAGCGGCTGGCTGTCTCGATGCAGGAGGGTTGGGGCAATACACACCGCCAAGTTCTTAGCGTCCATTTTGTTGGTGTCTGAACGTTGACTGATGTGATGAAACAGACACATCAGGTGCTTCAACAGAAGTCCATTTGCTCTGGGCAGCTTCTCTGCCATTCTAGAAATGGAGAACAAAACATTGTTTCATATTTCTTTTTTGTTTTGACGAGGGTAAAGAAAAAACAGAACTGTGTTTGTGACATTTTGTGGCCAAACTTCAGCTACCGATTTCCTTATTTTCAAGTCTCTAAAGAGTCTATAAAAAAGCCCTCGGAAAGCCCATCTGTATTGACCTTAAGTTGAAGCCGTGAAACTCCGGGGACTTTCTTTAAACAGATTTCACAGCCGCCCACAGTTTCTCTCTGCCATCGGCTGTGAGGCCACGTTGATATAACTTCTAAAAGTCACATGACCCACCTCGTCAGCTCAATATGAACGTCTTGCGTCCTCTCTTTCTCCAGAGCGCTGATCCAGCTTTCGTAGTGTTCAAACACCAACAGGCCTCCAGGAAGCTCCCTCAGGAAAATCTGTCATAAAAATAAAACCATGACTCACTGTTTGACTTACAGATGCGTCAGATCTACAAGGGCGTATGAAAGGTAAGGCCTAACGTCAACATGGAGTATTGCTCACTTTCAACAATCCAACCAATAGAGTCACAGGCAGGGCTTCCATGTCCACCTCGGCACCCGAGTTCAGCTGATCTCGGAGGGCGCTGAGGTTTTTGCTGTTACATGGTACTCTGAAGACTCCCTCAGTGAACGGACCCTTCCTGAACAACAGCAGCAATATTTCCTAATGGAGGAAAAGAAACATAAATATAAATCTTTTACATGTTTACATTATTTTGTATATTTAGTTCTCTTATCTTGTTAACATGGGTTTAGGAGATTCTTCGAAATCTACTAAACCACAGAGTTTTTGGCCATATGTTTGATTGAGGTTTAGATAAGATTATCGAGAATCACATGACTTCTATTACATTTTCCACTACACGTGATTGTGGTTAAAGAAAAACATTTGGTGAACAATAATACATGAATACTATAGACTGACGTACAATAATTGGTTTGGGAAGTGTGGTATCATCTTGGAGATGTCGTCCAAACAGCAAGCTCTTCGTGTTTGATTCGGGATGGGCTGCCACATTTGTGGAGCTTCTCTTCAGCTTGAAAGAGAACAAGCTCTTTTTGCCTCCATTATCTCCTGAGGACAAGAAATATACATTATATACAACGTACTCGAAACATTCATCAAGCAACAACACTTTCAACTTCAGATCACACGTTTCCCACATTTGTTTTCTGAAGTTGCAGCATTTTGTTTACTCCAGCTTAGTTTCATTGGTTGATTCTGGCGGGCACCTAACCACATGTGTTGGTAACCAGCTTGACTAGTTTAAACTCACCAATTGGCTGCGCGTCCTGGTTTTGAAACTGTTTTGAGAAGGTGGAGACTTTGCCGTTGCTCTGGAAACAGTCACATGTTTTGTCATGAGTACATGAAGTCATAGAAAGGGTGTGACTTTATCAACGTTTACACGTTCACACTTACACTAACACACATGCACATGTCAATTGTCTTGCAGATGCATTTATTGCATTCATTTGTCATTTTTATAATGCTTTTGAAGGATTTAGCAAATGATAAGTTATGCTTACATCAAGAGGCTCTATGACAGAGTCCATCCCAACTCCACCTAGAGTTTTATTCTGTAAGACAACAACATTCAGTCCAGTTCAGTATTTGTACCTAAAATGTATGTAAAGACCTACATTTCCAAAATAAAAATTAAATAACTCCAAGCATCATCAACAGGGAGAGTAATTATTGATGTTTATGTGTGAGTAAAAGATGCATGCGTACCGTGGTATTACTACTCAACACCTTCATGAGGATGCTGGGTGGTGCTGACGCGATGCCTGCTCTCGATCTCGCCTCTGCAGTTTTACTATCATGAAATTGAAAATTGCAACATTTTCTGTTATCGTCCACAACAGAAAGTAAACGTCAACTTCTAAACTGTATAGTACATTATTTCTGCATGTGCATTTCTTTTTTACAAAGTGTATTATGACAAATAATACCATAAATATAACAAAAAAATAATACATGATTTTTTTTTACATAAATTTTGCTTTAATGACAGCATGCCCTTTAGTTTACTTCTGACATTTGTTTTAAACCATCCATGTTATGTTTAATTTCGAGTACATCATACAAAAGAAAAGAGTTAACATTTTCAATGCATAGTCAAACTGAGACCTGTAAATCCTAAATATTGTGCCATAACAATTCTTTGTTAACATTTCTTTTTTTTTTCAATTTTAGGTCTTTCTGTTCCAGTTGTAAATTGTATTTAGTGTATCCAGTGTGAACATGTGAATCCCCTTGTATTTTTTGTAAACATGATTAAAAACCCAAACTACAAAAAGATATATCAGCTGACTTTTATCTTTTAGCTTAAAATATAATTAGTTAAATGAAATAATACTTGTTGCATGTATCAAAGAGTTGGTCATACTTAATATTAGTTGTCTTTAACAACAACATTTATACTATTTATATGCTAATTATTTTGTACATATGTATTTAAATGATCTGCATTTAATCAGACTTTTGACCCTTACCCTAAAGTAAACGCAGAACAATACGCATGTGTAGTAGTTAAGTACACAGTAAGTACGTAAGTACACAGTAGTTAAAGACATCTTATAGTCAGTGGCACCGAAGAGTTTAAGCTCACCTGTGTAGAGTATCCAACCAGTTATCCTTCAGCTCAGGTAGACTATAATTGAAAAAACAGCATGGTGTGAGTTACAGAGAGTCCACACGGAGCACATGCAGATGTTGTGTATGAGGAGGTAACATGCGCTCGACCTCTTTACAACAAAAAGGGCAGAAAAGTCATGTGGCAGGAAACAGCATCACAGCCACCACTTCCTCTTTTTCACTGGCAACTAGCTCGACAAGTGGAAATTTGCATTTCTGCAGTTCAGGTTGAAGTTGTACAGTGGATTAGGCCCATTAAAGTGCTTGGATGGGAAGGAAAGTGAGAAGTTTTTAAATATTTGAATTAGTATGAACTTTTTCTGCAGAAAAGACCATATATGTAAAAAACGATATTTTTAATTGCTTTTAATTGTATACTTTTTGCCCTTTACGCATCTTGTTTTCCAGCACATTTTGTTGAATATTAGTCACCAATACAATTTTAGGAGTGTGGTCATACAGTGTAACTATGGCAAGCTGTGGTGCTGTCAATCAGGCTATCGACAACTGGGATAACAGAATGTACATGTAAAATTAGTACTTTTACTAATAGATTCTGCGATACATTTAACATAGTAAATACTTAAAATAAGCTCAGTTTTAACTTCTTAGAGCATCACTTTAATGGTTTATTGGTCTTTTAATTCCTAAAATTTTCCGTAGCTAAAAAGTTTATATTGTACCTCAGAGGTGCATCCTGGTACCAAAGGGCGCATATACGTACCTCAGAGGTGCATAGTGGTACTGGTACCAAAGGGCACATATTTGTACTTCAGAATTGCATACTGGTACCAAAGGGCGCATATTCATACCTCAGAGGTGCACACTGGTACCAGAGGGGGCATATTCGTACCTCAGAGGTGCAAAGTGGTACCTAAGAGTGCATATTCGTACCTCAGAGGTGCATATTGGTACTGGTACCAAAGGGCACATATTTGTACTTCAGAATTGCATACTGGTACCAAAGGGCGCATATTCATACCTCAGAGGTGCATACTGGTACTGGTACCAAAGGGGGCTTATTCATACCTCAGAGGTGCATGCTGGTACCAAAGGGGGCATATTCATACCTTAGCGGTACATGCTGGTACTGGTACCAAAGGGGGCTTATTCGTACCTCAGAGGTGCATGCTGGTAGCAAAGACGCATATTAGTACCTCAGAGGTGCATGCTGGTACCAAAGGGGGCATATTCATACCTTAGCGGTACATGCTGGTACTGGTACCAAAGGGGGCTTATTCGTACCTCAGAGGTGCATACTGGTACCAAAGGGCGCATATTAGTACCTCAGAGGTGCATACTGGTACCAAAGGGCGCATATTCGTACCTCAGAAGTGCATACAGGTACCAGGGCGCATATTCGTACCTCAGAGGTGCATACTGGTACTGGTACCAAAGGGCGCATATTAGTACCTCAGAGGTGCATACTGGTACCAAAGGGGGCTTATTCGTACCTCAGAGATGCATAGTGGTACCAAGGACACATATTAGTACCTCAGAGGTGCATGCTGGTAGCAAAGTGGGCATATTCATACCTTAGCGGTGCATGCTGGTACCAAATAACGCAAATTCGTACCCCAGAGGTGCATACTGGTACCAAAGGGCGCATATTAGTACCTCAGAGGTGAATACTGATACCAAAGGGTGCATATTCGTACCTCAGAGGTGCATACTTGTACCAAAGGGGGCTTATTCCTACCTCAGAGGTGCATAGTGGTACCTTAGAGTGCATATTAGTACCTCAGAGGTGCATACTGGTACCAAAGGGGGCATATTTGTACCTCGGAGGTGCATAGTGGTACCTAAGAGTGCATATTGGTACCTCAGAGGTGCATATTGGTACTGGTACCAAAAGGCGCATATTAGTACCTCAGAGGTGCATACTGGTACCAAAGGGCGCATATTCGTACCTCAGAAGTGCATACTGGTACCAGGGCGCATATTCGTACCTCAGAGGTGCATACTGGTACCAAAGGGCGCATATTCGTACCTCAGAAGTGCATACTGGTACCAGGGCGCATATTCGTACCTCAGAGGTGCATACTGGTACCAAAGGCCGCATATTAGTACCTCAGAGGTGCATACTTGTAACAAAGGGGGCTTATTCCTACTTTAGAGGTGCATAGTGGTACCTTAGAGTGCATATTAGTACCTCAGAGGTGCATACTGGTACCAAAGGGCGCATATTCGTACCTCAAAGTGCATACTGGTACCAGGGCACATATTTGTACTTCAGAATTGCATACTGGTACCAAAGGGCGCATATTCATACCTCAGAGGTGCACACTGGTACCAGAGGGGGCATATTCGTACCTCAGAGGTGCAAAGTGGTACCTAAGAGTGCATATTCGTACCTCAGAGGTGCATATTGGTACTGGTACCAAAGGGCACATATTTGTACTTCAGAATTGCATACTGGTACCAAAGGGCGCATATTCATACCTCAGAGGTGCATACTGGTACTGGTACCAAAGGGGGCTTATTCATACCTCAGAGGTGCATGCTGGTACCAAAGGGGGCATATTCATACCTTAGCGGTACATGCTGGTACTGGTACCAAAGGGGGCTTATTCGTACCTCAGAGGTGCATGCTGGTAGCAAAGACGCATATTAGTACCTCAGAGGTGCATGCTGGTACCAAAGGGGGCATATTCATACCTTAGCGGTACATGCTGGTACTGGTACCAAAGGGGGCTTATTCGTACCTCAGAGGTGCATACTGGTACCAAAGGGCGCATATTAGTACCTCAGAGGTGCATACTGGTACCAAAGGGCGCATATTCGTACCTCAGAAGTGCATACAGGTACCAGGGCGCATATTCGTACCTCAGAGGTGCATACTGGTACTGGTACCAAAGGGCGCATATTAGTACCTCAGAGGTGCATACTGGTACCAAAGGGGGCTTATTCGTACCTCAGAGATGCATAGTGGTACCAAGGACACATATTAGTACCTCAGAGGTGCATGCTGGTAGCAAAGTGGGCATATTCATACCTTAGCGGTGCATGCTGGTACCAAATAACGCAAATTCGTACCCCAGAGGTGCATACTGGTACCAAAGGGCGCATATTAGTACCTCAGAGGTGAATACTGATACCAAAGGGTGCATATTCGTACCTCAGAGGTGCATACTTGTACCAAAGGGGGCTTATTCCTACCTCAGAGGTGCATAGTGGTACCTTAGAGTGCATATTAGTACCTCAGAGGTGCATACTGGTACCAAAGGGGGCATATTTGTACCTCGGAGGTGCATAGTGGTACCTAAGAGTGCATATTGGTACCTCAGAGGTGCATATTGGTACTGGTACCAAAAGGCGCATATTAGTACCTCAGAGGTGCATACTGGTACCAAAGGGCGCATATTCGTACCTCAGAAGTGCATACTGGTACCAGGGCGCATATTCGTACCTCAGAGGTGCATACTGGTACCAAAGGGCGCATATTCGTACCTCAGAAGTACATACTGGGACCAGGGCGCATATTCGTACCTCAGAGGTGCATACTGGTACCAAAGGCCGCATATTAGTACCTCAGAGGTGCATACTTGTAACAAAGGGGGCTTATTCCTACTTTAGAGGTGCATAGTGGTACCTTAGAGTGCATATTAGTACCTCAGAGGTGCATACTGGTACCAAAGGGCGCATATTCGTACCTCAAAGTGCATACTGGTACCAGGGCGCATATTCGTACCTCAGAAGTGCATACTGGTACCAAAGGGCGCATATTAGTACCTCAGAGGTGCATACTTGTACCAAAGGGGGCTTATTCCTACCTCAGAGGTGCATAGTGGTACCTTAGAGTGCATATTAGTACCTCAGAGGTGCATACTGGTACCAAAGGGGGCATATTTGTACCTCGGAGGTGCATAGTGGTACCTAAGAGTGCATATTAGTACCTCAGAGGTGCATATTGGTACTGGTACCAAAAGGCGCATATTAGTACCTCAGAGGTGCATACTGGTACCAAAGGGCGCATATTCGTACCTCAGAAGTGCATACAGGTACCAGGGCGCATATTCGTACCTCAGAGGTGCATATTGGTACTGGTACCAAAAGGCGCATATTAGTACCTCAGAGGTGCATACTGGTACCAAAGGGCGCATATTCGTACCTCAGAAGTGCATACTGGTACCAGGGCGCATAGTCGTACCTCAGAGGTGCATACTGGTACCAAAGGGCACCTATTAGGGCGCACTCACATTATCCAAATCAAACCATGCCCCAGCGCGATTGTCACCCCTCCCTACTCCCCTAGGTGCACGCACTCACACTGAACTTTTTTATCGATCCGAGTCCGGGTGCGCTCTCTTCATTAAGATGCGGTTGTTTTGAAAAAGCAGGAAGTAAAGCTCTCTCTTAACACTGGAACCTAACGTAATGATAAGTCTGTGTTTTTTATTTGGAGTCGTTTGGTGCGCGATTACAGACAGCCCTCTCACATGTCATCATGTTGCTTAGTTGATCTGTCAATTGCGCAGTTCGGACATTCACGTAACCCCGCTGCTCGCATCAAAAGGTTTTTACAGAGGCAGATGAACGTGAGTGGTCGCGCAACTGACATATTCACCTTTTGAATGGCGCTCAGGCACGATTGCGCTCACACCACAGCCTTCTGCGCCTGAGCCCAAGTGAACCGCGCTCCGGCCCACCTCTGCAACCTGGCCACGGCGCGATTAACCAATCCGCGCCCGGGCATGGAACAGAGCGATCACACTAGTCAAACAAACCAGGCTTTGGGGGTCAAACGCGCCCGAGCGCGGTTTGGTTTGGATAGTGTGAGTGCGCCCTTAGTACCTCAGATGCACTTAAATGTATACAAATCTGTACCTAAATGATACATAGTAGGACCTTTTTAAAAAAAATTCTGACAGTTTAGTAAACCATACCGATAAAATGTAAACCTTGAAAACACTATATGTGACTTGGGAAAATTTAAATGTAACCCCACCACATCCCTTCAGACAAACACTCTCAAAAAACCCCACCCTCCAAACATGTCAGCCAACCTAATGTCACCAAACTTTCAAAATGAGTTTTCGATTAGCTATATTTAGGTTAAAATGGGCATAGCATCCCCCTGACTCATTGATGTGACAACATTAGAATGATAATTCAGCACTATCTGATTTAAAAAACATGACGGCTGAACTTCACTATTTATGTGATACTAAGTGCTCTTGAATGCTAATAAAAATACACTGCAGACTTCCCTTTAATAGCTCATGTCTGAAACCGCACATTCATGCTGTGGTATGTAAAAGGGCATGAATTAAACAAGAGGAAGAACTCTAACAAATAAAACTTCTGCTTGACCACCCAGCTACTTCCAAATGAAGCCTCAACCCTCATCCACTCATCCACAAACTTGATACCCATACTGTACGTTATGATCCACCTGTGCTTTTTGTACATTTAAGATACACAAACAGTAGCAAATGGATTTGAAATCATAGTCAGTGCAGGTACTCTCATTGGCTTCAAACGTGATGTCTGGATGCTGAGCTTACTGTGATGTAATTTTTATAAGCAACTGGGTACCAACTTGAGCATCCAATCCAACAGACTGATATCCCATGCATTGTGTGAAAACAAACCTAGCAGTTAAGCCAGCTTTATACTTCTGCATCAATTATATGGCGTAGCCTACCTAAAATGGTACATTTGGTTTGACCCTGCTCCACCAATCACCTTTCCCGTAGGCGTACACATGTGGAATTGTGGGAATTCAAAAGTGGTGAAGGATACAATTGTGCTGCATTTAAAATGTCATCAGATGAGTGAGGAGATAGGAAGTGAAGCAAACATTGGATTCTGATGTGCCTTTATACCATTCTACCTTGAAATGCATTCTTCCAAGGCAGCTTTTACAGTTTTCAGGCGGGTGCAGGCTCTTTTGAAAGTATTAGTAGTATCACTATAGCAACTGTCTAGCCTGTCGTAGGAAACACAGAGAGCAGCTTAGCAACCACAGGGCAACTTGACTCTGAACGTCACAGAGTTAGTCACATCATGAGGTTAGTCACTGTTAATTGTGGCACTATACTGTATACGCAACCACCAACAGCTGAAAATAAACGCACTTAGCAATGCTTTTATGAGCTTGGACAATGTATTGAGGACCTTAGTAAGGTATTACTGTGGTAACTTATTACTTTTCAGAAAGTAAAGTAGAGGAATTCAATTGTAGCACATCAGCTTTTATTGTCTCTGTGTGCATAAGTGTTATTTACAAATGCACATTAAAAGCAAATGTCACACAAAACAACACATCACACAGGCAGGTAGGTTTCTTGCCACTATTCTAGGTCTATGAACAACAATGTAGACCACACTTTATGCCAGGGCCAGTCAATTGGATAAATGCGGCCCTCCAATAATCTTATCCGGCCCGCCGGTCATATTTGTCTGATTTAAAATCAGCCTGGTTACTTTTACCTTTCCACTGTACATGACAAATGACGGCGATAAACCAGGAAGAAAGTTGCAAGGAGCTGCGTGGTGTGCCAACCATCTGCGGGTGTTTAATTATTGGATCCTAGGATGCATAAAAAAACTTGTGCGACTACACTACATGTGACACACTGTAAGTGATGCATTTCAATGTGTTCCAATCAAAACACTGTGTGCTAAAAATTATTAATCAGTTTTTGTTTAACTTTATCAGTTGAATTCCTAAAAAACAATTGATTACTGCAAAGTAAAATATTAAGTGTAAAAATATTTTGTAGAAGTTCTTGCACTGGAAATTAGCTTCTCTCTCAACACGGATTTACGATTAAACTGAAATTTCATAACGATTGCCACTAGGTGGCAGACTCCGACAGTCGCATCCAAATGTAGTGTACAATGGAAAGAAATATTAATAAAAGAAAACAGGAAGTGCAATTTTAGCCATTGGAAAAAGACTGGCTATATGTTGTGTAAAAATGTATGAAAGTTAAACAGCTATAAACAAAAGAAGTTTAAGAGCTCTGCATAGTGCTATACAAAAAAAAAAAAAAAAAAAACGTGTGGTGATCTTTTACACTTGCATTTTGTTCAATGTTCATAGTTGTTCATAACTATTAACATTTGGCTTTTGCAAAATTACACTGCAATTGTTTTAAAATATTAAAAAAGAAAATATGAGTTTTCAGTAATTAAAAGGCAAAATACTGGATGAATATAAAGATATGTGCATCTTTTTTTTTTTAAAGGAATGTTTTTTAATATATATTCTATAACAAAAAGTAACAAAAACAACATAAGTTATAACATATATATATATATATATATATATATATATATATATATATATATATATATATATATATATATATATATATATATATATATATATATATATATATATATATATATATATATATATAATAGTTAATAGTTAAAAGTAAAAAAATATATAAAATAGGGATTAAATTTTGGTCCGGATCATATTTACAATTTTAAAATCTGGCCATTGAAGAAGAGTAGTTGCAGACTGCTTTATGTCGATAGTCAGATATAATTTACATGCCAGTGTGTTCGTGGTAACACAAGTGTCTTAAAAACTCACCTGAACGACACAAGGCACAGAGACACAGACCAGGCCAGTGCGACAGATGTCCTTAAATCAATATTTGTATCTTCAATGTCAATCTCCTCTTCATCATTTTCTAAGCTGCACACCCACAGGTCCTTTAGATCAATCCTGTGTTTCAGTCTGTAGCTCGCATCTGACCTGTACACACACACAGATTTAAGACTTTAATTGTCTTATTGTTATATATCATGGTGATGTGTTTTACAATCGGACGTATGTCAGGTCTCAATACAAATTTATCATCATGTTAAATCTGTAAAAAAGATGGTTCAACTTAAAAAATTAAGTTACCTAGTTGACACAACATTTGTAGTTTAATTAACTCAAATTTTTAAAGCAACCAGGTAACTTACTGTTTCAGTCCCTGTCTGTCTGCCTGCGTGCCTCTCCATCTTTCCATTTGGACTTAATTTTCCATAATCCTCTTCTTTCCCTCACCTGAACTGTGATTGTTATTATCCCTACCTGACAGTCATCACCCTCATCACTCAGTTGTTTGAATACCCTGCTTTTGTCTTGGTCCGTTATTATCAATGTATTTATGTGTATTAGGAATAAGATTATGTAGGAAATTGCTAGCCGGCAACAACAGTGAGTGAAAGAGTATAAAAATATATGTATATGTGAAAAATCTGTGTATGTGTACAGGGATTTTTAATTAAAATGAAGTATAAAAAAGGATGTACATGTCTATAAAAACGGCCTATACAGTACATGGACATTTGCCCTAAGTAAAACTGACTGCAATGAACTGTAGACCAGTGATTATGTTCAATGGTTTTAAACCGAACAGATATTTCAAAAAACAAAAAACAAAAAAAAAACATACATATATATACATACATACATATATATATATATATACATATATATATATACATATATATATATACATATACATATATATACATATACATATATATATATATATATATATATATATATATACACATATATATATATATATACATATATATATATACATATATATATACATATATATATACATATATATATATATATATATATATATATATATACATATATATATATATATATATATATACACACACACTTTATTTCTGTATTTTAAAACTAACTGCTTATATGTGAAAAGTGAGTTAAATCTCACCCGAGTCGAGGGAATGCACATACAAACTGACAAAAAGCTATATTGTCTGCCAAAGGCATAATTCAAATACAAGACTTATGCAACAGTAGCATTTATTTTAAATGCTGCATTTAAAAAAAAGGAAGTAGCTACATTTCCCCAATTGTAACGTTTATTTCAACAAGCAGACAAAAGTCCCCTTTATGAAAAACTGCATTTCTCAAAAGGTTCTTAAGAATAAAATGACAAACTTTGACACTGACTTTGAGATTTCTAACCTGCTCATCATGTGGTAACAACAATTTTGTTTATTCATTAAACTTTTATTAAGAACTTCATGGTCATATAAGCATTTTACAATCACATAAACAAATGAAATATGGAAAAATTCAAATGTTAGCTATTATAATCACTGTAAAACTATTACATTTTGATTACTGACTACACAATGCATGTCACATTTAAAACAAACAAATAAATGTATAAACATCGTAAAATTTGATTATTTATTACAACTTTGAGGTCATTCTACTTTAAAATGTTATACAACAGTTTTCAAGTTCTTTAGGATTTTCTTAAGAACATGCTTAAGCAAAAAACAAGAACTTTCTTAAGAAGTGTTTTGGGAATACAAACTATTCTTGCGAGTAAATCTCTCCAAATGAATTCTCACTAACAGGGAACCAAACCAGACATTTGTGCTATGCTAACACTTTCTATTTGTTTATTTGCAGCACCTCTGATCGGGCATTATGAGCCTCACTATGGGTCCTGGGCTGCATTTTGCCATTTAGCATTCACTCTAAAAAATTATTGGCTGCCTTAAACATTTTTGTTGAATCAAATCAGATTTACAAGTCATGTCAACTTACTATTATTTATCTTGACAAGAGATGAGTTGCTTTAACTTATAAAACAAAGTTGACTTCTTTTTAAATAATAGTCAGTTAAAATGACAATAAAGTACATAGTATTTGTTTTGTCTCCCCACTAACTGCAACTAAGATCCTTTGCTCTGAAATATAAATAAATATATAAATAATAATAAATTGAAATTCAAGCAACCCACATTAAAGTCAAACAGACAGTAAATACAGAATGGATCAGTCAATTGAAAAAGAGAAGCAGAAATATTGTGAATGGGCCAGAGCCCAGTTACTTTCATGTGAAATGAATGAAAGTTTTCCAAACCTTTGTCAGTGCATTTTTGATTTATTATCATATCTTTATAGTACTGTTATCAAAACATACAAGCGCTAATTGAAGTATTTAGTGACATTTACATCAACAGGTAGAAAAACATTTTAATATTTATTAAACATAAATGTTCAGCTTATAAAATTTTTATAACATTGCCATGTCTATTTGATGGACTATGGGAAGTTGTGACTTCCCGAAAGCCAACAGTTGTATATTGTATTTATGTTCACGGTCTTAAACTGTTTTTTTTTGTTCATAAAGTTTTATCTTTTATTTTAAATTTCATACATCTTTATTATTATATTATTTCATTCAGGTCTTGTAATTTCCAACATAAAGTGATATTTTTATAATATAATCATTTAAAGCATTATGCCAAAAAGCTTATGATTTATTTTGAAATGATAGTTGTCAGTGCCCTCAGAGCTAAAAATAGTTGGCCAACATTTGACCAAAGAATTGCAAAAACTTAATTTTAGCCTTGGATAAAAATTTTGTAGGGGAAACCCATAAAATGTGTGCTTACTGGGTGATTCCCATTTCATGGTCAAAGTGAAAGTGTAAGTTCACTGCGTGTATTAATAAGATAAAGACAGTTCACCCAAAAATGAAAATTCTGTCATCATTTACTCACGCTCATGTTGTTTCAAAACTGTAATAAATTTATTTGATCTGATGAACACAAGACATTTTGAGCAATGTTTGTAAACAAACCGATCAGAAGCCCCGTGGACTTATCCACTATGGAAGTGAATGGTGCTTCTAATGGTTTTGGTTACATACATTCCTCAAAATATCTTCCCTTTTATTCATCCTTTTTGGTGAACTATACCTTAAAAATGTTTTAAGTCATCACTATTTTGCAAAAATGCACATTTTATTAAGGGTTTACTCTGTTCAAGAACCAAGGCCATAACCACAGATTGAACATTGGGGGATATAGGTATTGAAAACATCAAATATTGTGTGTGTGTGTGGGGGGGATCTGTCTGTCTCTGCATGTCCACCTCAATGTCTACTGTGTTTATGGCCCTGGAAAGAAAGAGTGATGTGAAAGTGTGTAATGTAATGAACAGAAGAAGATTTGGGGGACAGTTGTCCTCGTCGTGTAAGTATTTAGTTTAATTTCTAATATGAGGTCATTGTAAGACTGTATACATGTAATGTGGGGCAGTTTACCAGACTGGACTTGGTAAATGGTAAATGATGCGCACCAGTATTGTTTCTTGTAAGATATGTTTGTAAAAACTACTTAAATGTCCTCAAATAACTAAGGTAGTCCTGGATTAATCTAAACTCTTTCTGGGAAACTGTCCTATAATGTTTATGACTGCAAATATCTGTGTGTCAGCAGAAATCTCAGTTCTTACTTGAGCTTGGCAATCACCAGGGCATCACTCAGAAGGAAAAGATGTCTTTCCCTGGTCTTCAGTCCTTCAGTCAGGTGAACGTACGCGTCCAGAATCAACTCTGAGTCCTCATTGGTCAATCCTAATACAAATGGACACTGATGCAATGCCACCAGACACTGAGCTTCTTCCCTGAAGATAAAAAAAAGCTCTCAATATAAACAAATACACTGCAGCATCACATACAGATTTAAACCTTTTGCTTTCTGCTGCATCCGTGTGGTCTGTTAGAGATTAACTTTCATTTGGGTTAAACTTTCATTTCAGCAGTTTTTCTGGACTTTTGGGCTAAATCAAGTCATGGCCTTCATTTAGCCCAATAAACAATGTCTAAATGATGTCTTGTGCTTGAATGTGAAAATAAAAACAGTACAAATGTCGTAGTTTTATTAAACTTAAAGGTGACATAGAATGATTGAATGGGGTATTTATCCTTGTTCTGTGATGTGACATGTAGACAATTTTTTTTTGTTTGGGTCTGTAATGCCTTAGAAGCTTCCTAAAAACCTCTCTCAGATAGCTCTATTAGGGTGGGGGATTTTAAACAAGTGGTTTTGCACCTATTTGGCTCCCCCTACTGGCTTAACTTGCAATCTCATTACTGATTGGCTGACTTTGCTGCCACTCAAAAAATGTAGCCAATTATTTTAAAGTGGAGGGGCAGTGAGATGTCTGTGATGTCATAAGCATCAGTTTTTCAGATTGGGCCGTTTTCTGACTGACATTTCTAAAAGAGGAATTTCTAGGAGACTGAGATGTTTAGCATGTCTAGCACTTTTTGTATGTTTGTGAATGCGGGTAGACTACCATTATTCAACAAAGACAAGGTAAAAATGGTTTTTCATTCTCTGTCCCCTTTAAAAATATATATTTTTTTAATCGGAGGCTGCAATTGCACATTGCAATAAAACCTGTCTATTAACGCTACAGTGAAATAAGTGTGACAAACTATTCTTTAATCAGTAGATTATAAAATGATGTGAAACAGATGAGAGTTATAAATGCACACAGACAGAAGGTGGTGGTATTTGGTCAGCATTTCATAAAAAATACAACTAAAACATAAAAATTTTAAGAAGATCTGAGAAGTAAAATGTCTGATTGGGAAGTAAAACATTTTCACATGAAAAACTATAGAAGATATCAAAGTATTTACAAAAGTAGCCTAAATTGTAAAAATGGTTCACAACAACCATTACACATCATCAATTTCAGAACGTGAACATAATGACGGCCTCCATAGGTTCAAATAAGTATTACATGTTGGGTTTTTTAAAGTAATTAAAATACTGAATGTGTTTCTATCAATGAATTTTAGTAGTTGAAGGCAAATATAAAGTATTAGAGTCTGTCAGAGTACCTTTAAAACCTTTTATTGTACACATGAATTCATTTGAAAGTAGATAAAGATAATTAAAACCAGTGCTCGAATTGAGGGGGGGCTGGGAGGATCCGGGACCCCCCATAAGGCATTAGGGACCCCCTATAAGAAGTCAAACTTATACTTAGGGGGTCCCTCAGATATTTTTATTTTAGTAAAGATAATGCTGATAAACCCGTAGGATGTAGTACATTTTGTGAATGAATTATTTACAGTAATAAATGTTGTGTCTATTTAAACATGTGAATGCCCATTGCTTAATCGCATGTTCGTTTTGTACTTGCTTAACGCCGCTTCAGCAGTGCCAGCGCCAGCCAAACGCTGATGAGGGGGCGTCTGAAATACCAAGAGGGGGCGATCACTTGAATGCATATAATTCCCCCAGCTAGAAAATACATATTACTTTGATCCGTTTAACACGTTATAAACAAACATCTTGTTAATACATGAACCACACTAATATTATAAACCTAAAAAAGTTTTTTTTGCAACTAAGTCATGGCAACAAAAGTAATTGCATTGTGACCAAAAACATTGAAAATAATGATCTCTATGAAGAGAAGCCTCAGCGTTACTAGTAATGCATTTCTTATCTCATAAACTGGTGTCAATTCAAATAATTTGAACAGCTTTTTTGCTGAATGAAGCAGATGTTTTGAGTAAAATGGATAAAGGATTAGCCTACTAAGTGACTAATAAAGAAAGCAACTTCCCCTAATGTGGGTTATCCTCACTGATCTATATAAATGACTGGATTGCGCATGACGTCACATTTGTGAAGCCACCGCGCCGCCATGTTGGTATACCCAAACGTTCTATTAAATCAATGGACGTTATCAGATTTTAATGATAAAACATCACTTTACTCGTCTTCGTTTTTATATGTGAAGTTACCCTGTACATTATTACAACACAAACGTCCAAAGCATGTAAATAGTTATTTACTGAAAGTTGTACATTTTGCGTTTTAATCAGTTATTATACATTCATCTTTATTATAGTATCAGATCAGCAGACAGACGGCAGCATATTTAGTATTAATGACAATAAACGTGCTCATTCTGAAATCTAAATAAATAATCATGCTTTGTACCGTATGTGCATGCAATAATTTGCTAGTTTTAAATTATGTTATCTAAACTTACAAGTTACCTAAACTTATTTAGAGAAATAACGCTGACCGTCACAGTGTATCTGAATGTCAAAAAAAACTTTATTTATACCCGTGTCATTAACAAATGCAACAGACACACTCACCTTAACGGTTTTTTTATAAATCCATTATCCTGCCCGATTAAAACATAAACATTGCAAATAACACCAGAATTAACAAATAATTAACGTACACATATCCTAAAAATTAACTTTGTGTAACTGATACGCTGTGAAGGGGGTAAATTTTGATCATGATTTTGAATGGAAGTCAATGACGCTCTCTGCCGGTTGGGTATACCAAGATGGCGGCTCGAACTCTGCGCTGGCTTCACGTCACGCAGTTACATCAAGCGTTCTATGCGCAATCCAGTCATTTATATAGATCAGTGGTTATCCTGCACTCAAACTTAAACACCACTTATAATCCTAACACATTAACATCCTACCTAGTCAAAATGTATATTTTGAAATTATTAATATTTTATTTTTCAGCCTTTATACAAAAATATTTTGGGAAGTTTTACATAAATCATACATATGTGTTTAAAAGTAGTAATGGGTTGCCATTTTGGGTTTGCTGCTATGTCATCGTGGGGACCCCTCATAAGACTTGATTCAATTCGAGCACTGATTAAAACCATGAACACTACAAAACTCAACACATTTTTGCTCACTCAAAGTCATATATCCAATAGATACGGTCATAAATAAACACAACCACATACCTTATTGGGCTCCATGACATTCCCAAAGCCTTCCCCAGCATCAGGTTTGGTGCAGAACGCCTCCTCTGAGCCAGACCACGAATGTGCTGTAGAAAACATTATATGTTATAATTATTAATACATTTTTATTTCTTTTTTTTTAGTATTGTACATTTATACAGCCTTATATATGATTATAATACTAAAGCACAGACATTGCTAGCCATTCACTGTACAGTTTGAGAAATATTTAGAAAAATAGTTTCTAAAAAAAGCAAAATGTTATAACTGTTGCGAAAGCTACTTTGTGATGTCTACAGATTAGCTGCACAGAAACTCATTTGCCGTCACACAATACAGACATTAAAGATCCCCAAGGCTCATCTAAAGTCACCCAGATAATTGATGACCTGTCAAAGCTCTCAGAATCCCATCAGTTTTAAGCCATGATAATCAAACAGGATTATGTCATTAAAGACGTGCACACGTTTCCATGGTAACCAGAGTCAATAATGATGCTAAGAATGCTGACCTTTAAGAGTTGCACAGGTTTATGAAATGCTGAAACTGGTTTGGAGCAGAAGCTACACTTAAACACTCACAATACATAAAAGGCCATATGGCAAAAATAGGTCCAATAATCAAAGTAGAAATGCACAGCAGACACAAGCAATTTCCTGAGGTCAAGATGTCGAGTGTGTTTAACACAGCAGGGATGCAGAGCACACTGAAGAAGAAGAGATGTCACCTGTGTTTCTTTTCTTGTTATTTACACTTTTTACAATCACCTTTAAACTCACAGATTACATAAGTGCTTTGTTTGTGTACCTCCTGTTGGTTAAAAAAAATGATTGATCTCTAGTGAGAAACGAAAACAGGTGTAATGTAATCCATCTTTTAAAAGCAGAATGCTTTCAATGTAACACAAAACAGACATTTTTATAACCAACTCACATTTATACAGCACTTCTTTTTTTACAATGTTTCATTGTTTTAAAGCAACTAGAAAGGTGAAAAAAGAAAGAAGGAAAGAAAACTGTGAAATAATTTAACATGTAGTATTTATAATGGAATATATAGTATTATTGCCAATTTTAAAACCAGTCAATTAATATGATAAATAACAGACATCATACATAACTAGACACAATGGCTTTACATCTTGCATGGCACTCAAAAGATGAAAAAGATATATTCTTAAGAGCAAGAGTTTTAATTACATAAGGAATTTGCAATAACCATGAACAGCAGTGTATTAAGCATAGAGAAATAATAGCAACACAGAATAAAAGGTACAAGAAGGTAAAAAAAATTGTCAGTGGAACAGTACCTTTTCCATTAGGACACTTTTGTACCTAAAAGGAACATATTTGCAAATATTAGGACCTTTTTAGAAGGTATCGTCTGAGAGCGACATCAACAGTGCTCCCAGCATCATGCACCCACCTACAAAATTAAAATATTGTTAATAAAGTTACTTCTGTAACAAAATGTTTGGGAGGGAAAAAATTCATATTTTAAGATTATTTAGCGATTTAAACATTGAGCGTAGTATGGTGGCCCTGAAGTGCAAACCACAATAACAAAAAAAAAAATTTAAAGCACAACTACAAATTTAAAAACACTACAACAAAATAAAAAACCATAACAAAATAAAAAAAACACAACAGCAAGTTAAAAAAACACAACAACAAATTAAAAAACACTACAACAAAATAAAAAACCATAACAAAATAAAAACACAACAGCAAGGTAAAAAACACTACAACAAATAGTGTACACAGATAACACTACAACAAAATAAAAAACAACTACAAAATTTGTTTTAGTGTTTTTTAATTTGTAGTTGTGTTTTTTAATTTGCTGTAGTGTTTTTTTTTTACTTGCTGTTGTGTTTTTTATTTTGTATTTGTTTTTTATTTTGTTGTAGTGTTTTTTAATTTGCTGTAGTGGTTTTTAATTTGCTGTAATGTTTTTTTAATTTGTTGTAGTGTTTTTTTAATTCGTTGTAGTGTTTTTTTTATTTGTTGTTGTTTTTTAATTTGTTGTTGTTGTTTAGTAATTTGTTGTTGTGGTTTAGTAATTTGTTGTTGTGGTTTGCACTTCAGGGCCACCGTAGCATTGTTCCAAAAACACACATTTTATATGGTTGGTATAAAATGTATTTCAAAAATAAGTATATTTTAAAGCATTTAAATTAACATTGCATTAGAAGAAAAACTTTATATGTTACAAACCTGTGAACACAACAGGTTTGAAAAGGTTACATTTAATTGAATCTGCTCAAACACTGCTTAAAATGCAAACACTGATCACAATGATGGTGGTTTGTTGTAATTGAAACTCAATTGTGCTGTCAATTATTTTTTTCTTTCTCTCTTTCTCTCTGCACTAAATGGCAGGGCCGTTGTAGGATAGTGCAGATAAAGGGGCGGTATTATTGTAATTGGCCTTGCTACCTACCTCACAAAACAGGCAAAATCTGAACCACCAAATTTTTCACACGCTTGCAGAAAATGGTTTACCCAAACAAAGTTAGTGGGTTGATCTTTATCAAATTTTCCAGGTTGATAGAAGCACTGGGGACCCAATTATAGCACTTAAACATGGAAAAAGCCTGATTTTCACGTAATGACCCCTTTAAAGGTCCAGTGTGTAGATTTTTAGCGACTTCTAGTGGTGAGATTGTGAAATGCAACAAACAGCTCAGTCCACAGCTCACCCCTTTCGAAACACATAGTAAGGCTACGGTAGCCCCCAAAGGACAAACACGTCGTCGTTTGTGGCACACTCCGGACTTGTGGACTTCCTCAGAGTCCACACTTTGATGACATCATGAGTCCGCTGGGGCTCACAAGAGTTGTATTTTGGGACAGACTTGAGCTTTACACCGGAAATGGAAGACAAGTGGTATGAACTCCTCCCATTCATCGTCTGATTGATCTTTCGCAAGGACTTCTGGGTTGGTAAAGCGTGTGGAGCCTGCAGCACTGCGGGCTTTGCAAAAAAAAAACGCATCAAGGATGCAAGGGGGGGCTGATGAGCACACTTCAGAGTGAAAAAATAGCAAACGGAACACCCTACCGACTTGTAGGCCCTGTCCCAAATGGCACACTCCAGACTTGTGGACTTCCTCAGAGTCCACACTTGATGACATCATGTAGTGTAGACCTTAGGGACCCTTGACCTGAGTCCAAGAGGGCGCACCGGAGTCATACTTTGGGACAGACTCGAGCGTCATGCCAGAAATAGGAACAGAAGAAACCCATCAGTGTAAACTTCTCCCTTCCGTCATTTGATTGGTCTGATTGCTCTTTCGCAAGGACTTTTAGGTTGGTAAAGTGTGTGAAGCCTGCTGCATTGCGGGCTTCGCCGAAGACCGCATCAAGGGTGCAAAGGGTTTCGCTGATGAGCACACTTCAGGGCATAAAAATGACAGATGGGACACCCTACGGACTTATAGACTTAACAAGCACGTGCAATTTAAGGCCACAAGACCGAAAGTCCACATATAGTGCGCCATTTGGGACAGGGCCGTACACTAAAGGGGATCGCACACCAGCCGCGCAGCTCAGCGTCGTGCCACCTGGAGTCGCGTCTAGGACAACTTAGGTATTGTAAACCGGAAGTGGACATTAAATAGCGCGAGCTTCGTCAGACAGCGTCTACTTCAAAATGCAAAATATACGTTAGCAGCCAATTAATCGTTAATGATTTGGGACAAATATGATGTTATTTAATGTTAATCTATGTGAGTGGCGCTGTGTGGCGCGACAGGGATTTGAGCAACTTCCTGAGTCACAGCTGGGCGGCGCGGACAGGCGCCACCTGGCGGCGCCGGTGTGTGCATACTCATAGAAAACAATGTGTTTGATTTTTTTAGAACGGCGCGGCGCTGCACGGTGTGCGATCCCCTTAAAGGAATAGTTCGGCCAAAAACGATATTAAACCCATGATTTACTCACCCCCAAGCTGTCCGAGTTGCATATGTCCATCGTTTTTCAGACAAACACATTTTCGGATATTTTAGAAAATATTTTAGATCTTTCTGTTGATTTAATGTAATGTTACGGGGTCCAGCAATAGTCCACGACCTTCAAGTCCAAAAAAAGTGCGTCCATCCTTCACAAATTAAATCCAAACGGCTCCAGGATGATAAACAAAGGTCTTCTGAGGGTAATCCGTGCGGTGTTGTTGTAGAAATATCCATATTTAAAATGTTATTAACGTTATTAACTACCTTCCGGTAGCGCCGCCATCTTAGACTCAGGAGAGAGTATTAGCGTAGTGTACGCACTTTTCTTAGTGACGTATGACAAATTCGGAGGGCGGGGGACAGAGCAGCAACAGAGAAACCGCTGTATGCTGCGTAAGCACTCATCCTGAATGTGGATGACTCTAAGATGGCGGCGCTACCGGAAGGTAGTTAATAACGTTAATAACATTTTAAATATGGATATTTCTACAACAACACCGCACGGATTACCCTCAGAAGACCTTTGTTTATCATCCTGGAGCCGTTTGGATTTAATTTGTGAAGGATGGACGCACTTTTTTTGGACTTGAAGGTCGTGGACTATTGCTGGACCCCGTAACATTACATTAAATCAACAGAAAGATCTAAAATATTTTCTAAAATATGCGAAAATGTGTTTGTCTGAAAAACGATGGACATATGCAACTCGGACAGCTTGGGGGTGAGTAAATCATGGGTTTAATATCGTTTTTGGCCGAACTATCCCTTTAAGCGAGCATGTGCATTTTAAGGCCACGAGATCGAAAGTCCACAAAGGCCTGAAACAACATAGTGACAAAACATGCTGTGTAGTACAGATTGTCAGTTTAAGGCTACTGTAGAAACATGGAGGCACAAAATGGAGACTTCCATAAGGGACCTGTAATGTATGTAGAGAAAAACGGCTCTTGTCAGGTAATAAAAACAATACAGTTTATGCTGTAAGGTCTTTATACACCACTGATAATATAGTTATGTTGATTATATTGCATTCTGTCAAGAGATCCTTTCAAGGTATACAGTGCAGTGGACCTTTAATGCAATTTGGCCAAATCCTTGTAACGTGGTTACAAAGACCAATATCTCCAAACGTTTTTGTTAATGTTGCATTTCAATATTTTAAATGACCAAATCTGGCAAAATCGATCAAAGTTTTTATTATTATTATTAAATTTTTCATCATGTTTGTAATTGATCTCAAATGCAATAACATTAAACTGAGTGTTATACACAACAACCCCAAATTGAGAATGAAACATCAAACTAACAAGCAACCTAATGTTGCCAAACCTTTTCTTTTAACCAGTCATTTATACTTAATCTTTATAGCCATAGCATTTGTTTTCAAATGTTCTATGAAAACTCTATAAACCAACCATGTTGAAAGCATATCTGAAATAATAAACACTGCCATTGCATACATCATTGCCTTTATGTTAACAGTCAGACTAGAAGCAGAAAGGATTAAAACCCAGCATGCATCAATTATTTACTAAATATTAATGCAACATGGCATAATAACAGAGTCCTCCTGGAAGCTTTTTTCCACCCTATTGCATTCTGGGGCAATTATGCGGCTCAAACAATGATCACTTGTTCATGCGGCCAGTGAAAAACAAGTCTGTGTCATTGCTATAGCAGGGAGCCAATTTATCAGTCTGTCTGACATTGGCAAGAGACTCCAAAGGGGTCTGTCTACAAAAGGAGAAATCATACTAAAGTAACTCCACGCCTTTTGCTTTCTCTCTTTTCTGTGAGAATTTAAGATGCAGTAAGACCAAGCTGTATTTTTAACCTTTATCTCCTTTATCTTTAACAACATCTCACTGTAGCCATTGCGTAACACTTGGTAAAGGGGGAACCCCATTATGGGAATTTTATAAAAACACATTCATTTATAAAAACTTCTGTGAATTTAAACCACAGATAAATAAAGCTATTAACCAACAGTACATTTTATAATTTAATGAAATTATAAAAGTTTAAGAACCACTGACCTAATGTATGTCTGTTCATATGAAAATCATCCTTTACATTTAAAAAATTATTAAATGGATAAGCAATGTTCTGCTGTCTAAAACGGTTTAAATAAGTATTTCATTATTTAATAAAAAATGTTTATAGTTTATTTTGTATCACCTGTAATGTCTAATAAAGACTTTATTAAATAAAGGCCATATTATAGATAAAAAATCAATCCATTCAGAAGTTCACAACAAAAAATGTCACTCAATTAATAAAGTTTTCAACTTTTAATGTTACATTTAAACCAAAATATAATAAAACCCTACATTAAATCTTTAGCCGTATGATATTGTGCTCAGTTTAAATTCTAAGAAGGAAACTTTAGTTTGGCTTTTTATCGAATGCACACAAAACCTTGGCCCTGCACCCTCAGCATCAGATCTACTTACAGGCTTTATGGACAGAGTGGAATCATCATAACTTCCTCTTCTCCTCATCCTAAACTCCATTTCGGATGTAGCACCCTCCACCGAATCTTATACCGTATCCTAAATCCGTTTTAAAACACAAGCCCTCGAGTGGAGTTTTGAGCACCGGTCGCACTGCTGCTGGAAATGAACGCTTGGTTCTCTTGACTGGCACCTTCAGCAGTGACTAATGAGGTTGAGAACAATAAAGAACCAGCGAGAACAAATAGGACATGAGAACGGTTCCGCTTGTAAGAATTTTGATTGATCCTGACCAAAAGGTCAGCCCTTCCTGGGAACACAGCATGGATGCCCGAGAGTGCAGTGTGTGTGCCCTGTAGGTGCCTGAGGCAGCAAGGACATCAAAAGAGAACTTTTTTGCAACACAACAAGTTTTCCTCCAGGACTCACGGCAGGGGACCAAGACCCCCAAAACACCCCTCTCGGGAACCAGAACTTTATCTCGAATACAGGAGACTCCCTGGAGAGTTACACTTGATTTTCAAACACCACATCTCCATACAACAACAGGATTCAATGTTAATCTGTGACAATAAACAAGTAAACGTAACCTAATGTTGGGAGACAACTCCTACCTTAGAGATGTTGACCAATCACCCACTGTATGTATATTAGGCAACACCCCTGAATTTTACAACAACCAATCAGTAGCAAACTCCTATATGCTTTGTCTCTCTGGATATTTAAGGGAATGATGTAAAATGGTTCAGGGGGTCTTTCTGTTCATGGAAGTTCACCCCCATGATGCTGTATCTTTGATACAGCATCATGTATTTTATTTTACTTTGAGAAATCTGTAACCAGATATTCATCACTTGCCAGGTATGCATTATTCTCATTTGATTATATTTGTTTTCTCGTATTTGAATTGGAATGTGAATTGGCTTCTGAATTATGTTTTACCTACCTGGTTAATAAATTGTTATATTTGATTTTATTCTGTGTTGCTCGGTAAATGTTGACACTGCAAGTAATATCGTTGTATCCGTAGTTACCGTAAGGACTGAAATCAGGCTAGGATCGGCCCAATCCCAGTTAGATAGTGAATAATACATCAGCTGAGGATTTGAGAGATACGACTAGCAATTGGCGTTAGTTTAAGTGTACTTAGAAGCGTGGAGGCTGTGTTTCCGTTTAGAGTAACATTTCTGATTACTCTAAATAGGGTCAGCCTCAACCTCTGTTTATTTCAATGTTATTCTATTCATTAATCTTGATTAGAAATAATAATTGTAATAATTAAGTGTCACCTCTAAGGGGACTAAATAAAGTATGTTTAAAGTTGAGCACGCAGAAAGCGGCCGCTTAAGCGTATAGTCCAACCTCTGGCAGCGACCAACACTGATTCGCTTACGACCGTTGACCAGTATATTAATTATGAGGCCCGTACTAGGATCATGTGCGACTGTGAGAACCGAATGAACGAGTGTAATACCAGAGCTTTATCAGAATAAATAAACAAACATCCATCTAAATTCTGTAAGCCTTAAAAGTAATAATCAATCAAATTTGTAATATAATATAAACTAAATCTTTGTCTTTGGAGTCAGATTAGAGATAAATATACCTAAATTGCGTAACGCCAAAACGTCATCTGCAAAGCGCCGGAAAAGACCGAACGCGCTATCAATCCTTCCCATGCGGTTTGGACTTCGCCATTGGGCCAAACGGATGGATGGGGGATATATAAAATTCACCCCCTTACACGCTTGACCTGGGCCAAACCTGCCCACTGTGGCAGACGCTCTTCTGTGGGCTTTTTCAACTGTGTTTGGCTTGACACAATTAAAATTGCTGCACCTGTTTATGGCCAACGTTCACATCCATCACAATGAGTTTAACATTTAACAGTACTGTGTGTGCATAGAGGAGTCATAATACATTTTGAAAAATGCTGGGTTTGGTCAAAAGGGACAAACCTAACCCATTGGGTTGTAATTTAACCTATGCCGGGTTGTTTTAACCAGAGCCGATCCTGGCCTTCTGGGGGCCCTAAGCAACTTTGTGAGGGGCCCCTGTCATCGCATTCATAAAAAACATTCACGGTCTCTGCTTAAATGTAGCTATAAACTAAATGTTAACTAAAACTCGTATTATCTTATAGCTGTACATTTTTGCCACATGTACATTACTGTGACACTCATCAGAATACTAATTTATACATAAATACATAAATCATTCTTTAAATATGCAATCATTAGACCTAATGTGCATTGTTTTAAAATGTTAACAGGAGTCACAGAACATCTTGCATCAATAAATGTGTTTATTTTTTTAAGACCTATGAAATTAATTTAATTAATTATTATACAAATACAACATACATTTAAACAAATCTAGACAAAGACAATACTACACAAGAGGGCTTATATACATACAGGGATCCAATCAGAACATGACACATCAGGGAAAGAAATACAAGAAACAACCATCACAATGAACACTTCAAAATAAAAGACTTAAACAAAAACACAACTCTTAGAATTGTTAATATAATTTATGCATTTAAAATGACATTATACATAATGTTACTCAGTTGTTGTGCAAATACATTAATGACACAAATAAATCAGTCATTAAAGGGAAAATAAGTAGGATTTACCCCCATCTAGTGGTGAAATTGTATTTTTCATTCAAACAAATAGTGCTCTCTAGCGCCTCGCTTTTCTAAATGTGTGTTGCAACTACAGTAGCCTTTATGAACTAATACACAAATATTATTTTTAAGAGACAAATTAAAAACAAATTTAAAATTATGAATGAAATTAAATCAAAATAGCTGTCAGATAAACTATAAAAAAGAACTCAACAGATTTTCCAATTTTTTAAAAACTAATGGCATGATCAGACTCCACAGATAAACACACCAAAATACATAAATCTTTCTTTAAATATGCAATCATTAGACCTAATGTGCATTGTTTTAAAATGTTAACAGGAGTCACAGAACATCTTGCATGAATAAATGTGTTTTTTCTAACAAAACAGACTGGACTAAAACTGAATCTAGGGATTTCGACTGCAGTGTTTGTTATAAATCCATTGCATGGTTAGTCAAGACTAAATAGGAATTTTGTGTTCTTAATCTTTTTACTTCACCTTCATGGCGCTTGTCTTTCCTGCTCTGGGAGGATAGCATTAATATCCGAATGAAGACGCATGTTGATAAGTGCGTCAAACGCATGCGGAGCTGCATAGATGGACTGCTGCGGCACAATGATGTCACTCGCCAGCTGGTCTGTGCAGCGCTGCATGAAGTTAAGAACAAGGGGGGCCCCTAGTGATGCGGGGCCCTACGCAGCTCGCGTAGCCTGCGTATAGGGCAGATCGGCTCTGGTTTTAACCCATTGTTGGATCAAATATAAACATTTTCTGGGTTAATTTAACCCAATGACTGGGTTCGTACCTTTTTGACCCAACGTTTGGTTGTAAAGAACCCAATATTTTTACAGTGTCATTTTTGTTGTTGTTAAAAACCTATAAATTGAAGTTTATAAATAATTTATAAATAAGCTACAATCTCCCTTAAAAAGTGTAAGTGAAATTGCTTTTATTCAGAAATTTGTTCGTTTGTTTGTTTGATGAATCTGAACCAATATGAAATAGTAACAAAAGCTTGCAAAAAATGTTATGTTGTAAAACCAAAATCATACATTTCTAGAGAAGACAGAGCAAAAAATGTCATGCTGCAAATGTAAAGGTCCACTGTGTAGAGTTTAGCGGCATCTAGTTGTGAGACTAGATACTCAGTCCATATATAGCTCACCCCTCCGGGGGCAGTTGTAGCCTTGTGGTTAAAGAGTTGGGCTTATAACCCGAGAGTTGTCGGTTTGAGGTTGTGACTAAGGTGACATTGAGCAAGGCACCTTACCCTGTGTGTGTGTGTGTGTGTGTGTGTGTGTGTGTGTGTGTGTGTGTGTGTGTGTGTGTGTGTGTGTGTGTGTGTGTGTGTGTGTGTGTGTGCATTCACGGCTTGCAGTGTATGTGTTCACTACTCACTAGGATGCATTAAATGCAGAGGTCACATTTCGAGTATGCGTTGCATACTTGACAAGCTTGTCATTTCTACTTTACCCTTCGAAATGCATAGAGAAGCTACAGTAGCTGCCACAGGACAAACATGTCATCGTCTGAGACAACATGGTAAAAAACCATGTATAGCACTTTGTATGTTTAGGGCAACTTCCATGTAACGGGACCCCGCTGTGTGTATATAAAAAAATGTAAATTCTAAGGTAATAAAAACAATACAGTAGTGTTGTAGTTCCTGACACTGGTCTCGGTCTCAAGACCGGTCTCAAGACCACTTTTTAAAGGTCTTGGTCTCGTCTTGGAATCGATCGCATTTTTACTCTGTCTCGTCTCGGTCTCAGACAAAGAGGACTCGGAATTTTATTTCAAGACCGGTCAAGACCACAACTGATGGCACACTGCAAAAAAAATTTCAAGAAAAAATATCTTAGTATTTTTGTCTTGTTTTCAGTAAAAATATCTACAAATTCTTAAATTAAGATGCTTTTTCTTGATTAACAAAACAACCCAAGAAAATAAGTCTAGTTTTTAGAGCAAAAATATCAAATGTAAGTGATTTTGTGCATAAAACAAGCAAAAAAATCTGCCAATGGGTTAAGAAAATTTGTCTTGAATTTAGTGTTTAAGAAAAATTTTCACGATTTTTTTTCTTACCCCATTGGCAGATTTTTTGCTTATTTTATTTCAAGAAAAAGCATCTTAAGTTAAGAATTTTAGATATTTCTACTGAAAACAATACAAAAATACTAAGAACATTTTTTCTTGAAAATCATTTTTTGCAGTGCACATCACAAATTAATTTTTTATCATTAATTTTATGCAGTTTATTCAGGTTCGGTTTATGATCTTGGCATTGTTTAAGCATTGTTTAATTTTCTCCCAATTACAGTTTTTCTAATTTTATTACTAAAAAACCCCTGCATTGTGTTAAGTGGATGGCAAGCCATTGAAAGACAGTTCAGAATAAAGTTGATTTCAGCTCTTTAGTGTTAGTTCACTTTTATTTGCTTATAGACAAAGATAAATTCCCACATATCTGCAATGCCTTTGATTATTTTATTAACTGCTCTGATGTCACACACACACGCATGCACACACACACACACACACACACACACACACACACACACACACACACACACACACACACACACACGCACACACACAGACAGACAAGAAGTGCCTAATCATATGCATATTCCACATTTTATCATAAGTGTTTTAATGCAGTGACTTGCACTGGTCTTGGTCTTGGTCTTGACTTGGTCTCGGCCTGTCTTGGTCTTGGTCTTGACTCTGTCTCGACCCTTTAAAGTCTTGGTCTTGTCTCGGTCTCGGCCTGTCTTGGTCTTGGTCATGACTTGGTCTCGGTTTAGGTGGTCTTGACCACAAAACTACAAAACAGTTCATTATGTAACATCTTTATACACGACGGATAATATAGTAATGTAGATTATATTGCATTTCTTTCAAGAGATCATCTAAAAAATACACAGTGACATTTTTTTATACAAAAATGACAATGAAAACATGGTGGGTGTTTTACTGTATGTTTGGAATTTATTCATATACCCAGAGGCGTCATGCCCATTCAAATTGAGGGGACACCTGCCTTCTCCAAATCAAAAAGCTTCCATTAATCTGCTTGTCTTTTTAATCTGTTTAATATGCACAATATTATTAATTCTATGCTACATCCTTGATCGCCTTTATGATAGGATTTTGATTGTGTTATATGTTACGTTATTCAGGCTGCAAACGCAACAGTGCAGTGACAGACATCATCAGCATCTTGGCGAGGTCACGGGCTCCTTGAAGATCTAAAACGTCATCAGAAACGCACACTTTTCCAACCACCATGTACAGTAATGTGCAGTTAACATCGGATAACATGTGAGATAACAGTCTTGACGTTATATTAGTACATTTCTAGATTTATCTTGGTACAACGCAGAGTTCACAGGGCACAGAATCACATGTCCACATATGAGGTCAAATTTAGTGAAAAAATGCACCCCTCTAAAAATTGGATAAATTTTTTTTTGTCATGATCGATCATTAAAGTCAATCACGTGACTTTGGCTTAAGTCATTTTCATTGTTTTCATGAAATGCTCACTGAAAGGAGACGAGTGTAGACCCAAGTGCAGTTTTAATGACATAAAGTGTCATAAACATTGCATGACTATAACCTTCAGCAAATACAACATACATTTAAACAAAGCTAGACAGAGACAATAGTACACAAGAGGGCTTATATACATACAGGGAACCAATCAGAACATGACACATTAGGGAAATGGAAACAACCATGATCACAATTAACACTTCAAAATAAAAGACATGAACATGAAACACAGAACTTCATAATAAAAGAACACAAACACAACTCTTACAATTGTTTATATACTTTATGAATTTAAAATTACATTTCATATAATGTTACACAATTGTTGTGCAAATGCATTAATGACACAATTAAACAAGTCATTAAACAGAATGTAAATAAACTAAAATGCCGGCCTTGCATATACCTGCACCCATACTTATATACTGATTTAATATTCTGTAAGTAACCAGTGTCGTGTTTAGTTTACCATTTCGGATGCCCTAAGTAAAGTCCAAGGACCTGGGGCCCCCATGCCCCAACATTGCCTAAGGTTTTTTATTTGAATCGCACAGTAATTGAGTATATAAAATTAAGTTAAACCTAATGTTTTAAAACTGCTTAACACAAAATTGTTTGGCATAAGACAAAAATGTGTGTGTTTAAAATACAAATAGTGCCTATTGTCTTATTTTGAAATAATACAGAATCATTCTCTGAAAAATTAAAGGTTCCGGCGTTTTCCATGATGATTACGGTCATAATTTCATGTATGAGCCAGTGTGAGGATGAAATTAAGAAATGTCCTGATACATCACATGAAGATATATTCAATCGTTTCATGTTGTTCCTCGAGCGTAACGGGTCTTCAATGCGCAAATCCCTTCTGAAAAAAAAACAGCATGGATTTATGCTGGTCTATGCTGGTTTAATGCTGGTTTAACTGATGGTCTCCAGCATTCCAGCACCTTAACACAACATATGCTGGTCTTGCTGGTATGCTCTTTTTTCAGCAGGGATATAAAAGCACAGAGACATACCTCTATAGTGAGACGGTCAGTCGAGTGTTTAATACATGGCATATACAGAGACTTCTTGTTTTTAACCTTTTCAGGTGATGGTTTAAAATGTCACAACTGTCCCTCTGGTGTGAGGTTTCTTTAAACTGCAATTTTTAATGGACTTGTTTGAGTTTTTATGGCTTTAAGCTTCACGCGATCCGACAGCAGCAGTAACTTATGCTTCTCATTCAACACATTGTAAGTTATTTAAACAAACCATAGTAAACATATTAAACTCCTATTACATTGTTTTCGTTTTATGGAAATTTTATTATGCAGTAGATAAGACATGAGCTTATGAAATTATTTTCTTCTTAAAAAAAAAACAATTTAAAACAAAAGTACGCAAACACATCACAAACTATTATAAACATTAACCAATAAGCAGTTTATGTTGTATATATTCTGTACTGTAATCTCATTTTTGTGCTAATATTGTAATGAATGTTATGAGACCATTCATCCTGCCACCAGGTGGCACCGTCTCTCCTACCGGACATTGGACTCTCACTCCACTTCTTCTGCATTCACTTCCTGTTCTTTGTGTATTTAACCTTGCCATTTATTTACATTGCCAAATATTGCCAGCTAAACCCTGGCTGTTTCTCAATTCCAAGAACGCAAAGAATGGACTTGCGTTCTCGTGGAGATTTCAGGGCGCAAGTCTGCAATCGATGCATCCTTGATATCAAGAACTCATCCTTGCGTTCTTGAGAATTGGAATTGAACTTCGACGGTTAATGATGACGTATAGCGAGAACACAAGGACGCAAGATCGCTGAAGAACGCATATTGAGAAATAGCCCCTGTCTCTACCAAGCATACCATAGTCATTGTTTCATGTTTATGCTCTTGTTTCTCGTTATGACCTTTTTGCCTGTTCCTTGGATTTGCTATTTGGATTACCCTTTTGTCTTGTTTGCCTGGATTTATTAATAAACTTCTGCACTTGGATTCCATCACAGTCTTGACTCGTTACAAATATATAGTAGCAGATTAAATAAACCAGCTAAATCAGCATATTTTTATCAGCATAATATGTTGTTTTTGAATAATTATTGTATTTATTGTTCACTGTCAGTTTCAATGAAAGGTTTTACTGGATGGATGTGTATACAGTTAATAGATGCACATGCGCCACATACACATTCAGTTCTTGTGTGTGTATTATGGTTACAACAAATGTTTTGTAGAGATTTACTGCGTTTGTATCAGCTATTATGGCAACCCCTAACTGCACAAATTATGCCGATCTTCCTGGATTTCATAATAAGCATTAAAATGCCAGTCAAAATGGCAGACTCGTATCCCTCGCAATAGGACTACCATTAGCTGTAGTGGCTCACCGGAAGTTTTACCCATATGAGCTCAAAGATGGCGGCGCCCGCATTTACGTCAAAAATAAGGTGGAAAGGGCCGGTGTCTCTGCAGCGTTTAGCTCCAAACCTAATCAAACACATCTGAAGTGCCTCAAATAGCTGAATGAACTAGGGATGCACCGAATCCAGATTTTTTAGGTTCGGCCGAATCCCGAATCCACCGTTTAAGATTCGGCCAGATCCGAATACCGAATCCTACTCGCATCCTTATTCCATTAACACAGTAAAACACATTAATGAAGTAAACAACATCCACAGCAGTGTATTTTTCATTTTATTTAATTTTAACTGTACATTATGCCAGGATGACAAGTTGGAAAAACTATTTTGACAATTACCATAAGCCTATGCATAATGAAAGCGATGCGTTGCGACACGCTCGTTTTTACAATAAGCAAGCAGCTCCACGCTGAAAACTATATTTAACTTTGAGTGAGAAGCTCCGCTCATCAATGTCAGGTTTCACACGGCCGTCCAATTACAGTGGAGGAGGGGCGGGAGATTACCACAGCAACCAACCGGCTTACAGCTGAAGCATCACAGCTACCAAGCGCTCGGCTGAAAAACAGCTGGAATTTGGCGTCCTCAAGGCGTTTTCAGCTGTGTTTAAAAGTTTTGGTGTGTCCAGCCCCTAAGGCTCACCGAAAGAAAAAGCTCATCTCCACGTCAGCACCCGGTGTGTGTAATCAACGGCCGCATTACGTCGACCAGCGTAGCGCAAGCCTAGGGTTCGGTTCGGTGGAAAAAAAATCTAGGATTCGGCCGAATCCAAACCCCGTCAAAAAGCCCAGTATTCGGCTGAATCCGAATCCTGGATTCGGTGCATCCCTAGAATGAACGCAACCCTTTCGAAGCTATGCTTACCACGCCCCCCTTTTTATAACTCTGTCCGTAATCATTAAAAAAGAAATCATTAAATAAGTTAACAACTTGTGGCAAATAGGGGACCCTCCAAGCCTACGGGCCCCCACGCAATTGCGTGGTTTGCATGGTGGGTAAACACACAACTGCATCTAACACGCTGGATCACATCACAAGACTAGTGCAAGATGAGAAGTTTTGGTTAAAAAGTACTTTATTTGTGAAAATAACAGGGTATTGCTAGATAAGACCCTTATGCCTTGGTTGGGATCGTTTAGGCCTTTGAATCTGCACTGAAACTGTAAACTGTTGAGGTCAACTAAAGTTCATATGCAGAAAAATCCTAGAATGTTTTTCTCAAAAAATTAATTTCTTCTCGACTAAACAAAGAGAGACCCTGGATTACAGTTTCAACCTTATTGAAAACACTTGGCATTGTTGAAGAGCCCTTCATGTAGGCACTAATTTCGTTTGAAAATGATTAACAATTCAATAGCGTTGGCTTCCCACAATGCACTTCAAGGATGCAAAAACTGCATTTTGAATTTACCCATTATGTGAATGACCTTTGCAGTAATGACCCTTAAGTAAACGAATTATTTCCTCGAAGAAAAGCAAAGCTTTATTGTACAAACAAATAAAAAACATAAATTGAATCTTTCCAGTGAGGTGAGGTCAGGACATTGTTCAATCAATGGGGTGAACAGAATCCTGTTTTAACGTCATTGTCTATTTTGCTATTCTTAGTGCAGTATAGTGAGACAGAAATTACACAACGCAGCTTTAAGAGATTGCTGTATTCTTCAGAATATGAGTTATATAAAACTTTAGTCTTTGGAATAATTAAAATCAATCTTAAAATGTTTCGTGCCATATTTTTTGTATTGCTTTAGTTAGTGTAACATTTCTAACAGTCAGCCTGATCTTACAAGAATTTGTACATATTTAACAACTTGGCTAATTTGTATGAATTGTACAAAAACATAGGATTAACAATAATTAAACCCCGCACCTAACCCCAACGTCACAGGGGTAAAAACAAATTGTACAAAAATATACAAATGCACATGAGATGGTGTTGCTAACAGTAATCATACTACCTTACGTATTATTTAATGATGTCGAAACGCATTACATATATGAAACGCACACTTACGGACCTCTAGGAAGTGGATAAGAACTGACGATCAGCCCTCTGCTCGTCATTTATCGGTGTCACTTGTATCTTTGAGACCCAGCAGACTACATGTCCGTTTAGGCCAGCCCTCTGGTCACTCTTGTCCTGAAGTTGGTTAGATGCCACAGTCTGCTCCTGTACTTGTATCTGAATGGGATTAACAACTCCAATACGTTTACGGGCCAGCCTTGGCCATACAGCAAACAGGAGGCTTCGGAGCTCCTGTCTAAATGTTTTGTTAAAGTAAAAGTAAATGAAAGGGTTGTATATGTGGGAGCTTTTGGCAAAGAGCGCAGGAAAGACAAAGCCCTCTGGTGCCATGTACCGTGCGTCCTTATAAAAGATGAACAGAAAGGAGACAACCGTGTAGGGAGCCCAAGCAATGACAAAACCCATGCTGATGCAGACAAACATCTGTTGAATACAAAGAGAGCGGTGTTATATATTGTTGTTATATCTTATCTTGTTAAACTGTGTCATTTTCTCACTGTCTCACCACAGACAGGTGTTTCTCTGTTTGCCGGAGGTTGTTCTGGATGCCTCTGATGGAGAGGGCACGTGAGAAGTGAAAGACCTTCAGCAGGATTCTGCACTGTGAAGTCACGATGAGCAGAACCGGGATGAGCACAAAGCAGACGAAGGTACAGATCACGTACGCTGCATCTGTCTTTGACGTGTGGTACCGACGCCAGGCCACCGTGCAAGAGATGCCATACGGTTCAGGCACGTACTCGCCCCAGCCAAACAGAGGAAAAGACGACCAAACGGCTGCAGTTAACCATGTGGCCACACACACCAGACGGATGCTGGATGCCTCTATCCACACAGCTGAGGACATAGAGTTCACGTTTATAACATCATCATTAATCAACTGATTTACATTACAGGGCCTAATATGTACATTGAGATACTAATATGAACTCTTTTAGATGCAAAGGTATACAATTTGAGACAGTACCGCCCCAGGGACCATTTTTTAATTTTAATTTTCCTCACTCGTGATCTTACCATAGCAAGCTTTGATGTAGCGGATGACACTGATGCCAGCTATGGTGAACATGCCACACAGGCCAAAGATAAAGCATCCCAAACCATAGTACACACAGGAGACGTGACGTCCCAGCCACGCGTGATTGAAGGATGAAATGATTGACAGCGGGTATAAGCAGATACAACAGAGAAAGTCAACCGCTGCTAAATTAACACAGAGCAACTCTGAGCCTCTGATCTTCTTCCTGCGGCGATAAGAAATCACCAACACGACTCCATTTCCCAGGACTGATACTATCACTGTAACAACACACAGACAAATATAACATTATTAATATCAAATCATGTTTATAAATAGAATATGAAATAGTAATAGATATATATATATATATAATTAAGCTACAAAATTGATGATGCAGAGCAAGTATACAGCATTAATTGTGTTGATATTGATTCTTTGTGCACTGTTATTAACATAATCAGTATGAATTACTAATATTGATGAGTTGTTCAATCCATGGTTGGGTCAAATGGATAAACCCAACAGGGGCGTATCCAGAACGTTTTTTTTCAGGGGTGGCCAGGTAAGACCCAGTGGTTTTATTGGGGTGGCAAAAATATCACTACAGATATCATTTCTATACATTCTACTGAATTTGTAAATCACAAAAATTTACTAAGGATTTAAGTTAAACGATTTATGTTCAATATACCAACAAAAGAAGAAAATGTATGCTAATAATTTCTAAATAAAATTGCATACATCATCTTTAACTTTTATAAAAGGTAACTAAATATGACCTGTTCACCCGATTAGCACTGAACTTATTGAACACTAATGTAATGAGTTTACATTTTGATATGATATGGTAAAAGAACATGTATTTAATTTTATTGTGTCTGTCAAACACATAAAGAAACCTTAAATTAAGACCCTGAAACCCAATCATTTATTTAAAATCTACATTTTCTGCATTTAATAGATACAACAAAGCTGGCATCTCTCAAAATGGTTTCTTAAAGGAGTAGTGAATAAAGATAGCAAAACAACATTTTTGCAGTTGTTGCACCTCAGACCTGCAATGCCAGTACAAACACAAATAATGTATAAATTATTAGAACAGAAGCAGTCATAAATCTCACAGGTATATTTGTAGCAATAGCCAACAATACATTGTATGGGTCAAAATTAGGGCTGTCAATGGATTAAAATATTTAATCTAGATTCATTGCATGATTGTCATGAGTTAACTCGTGATTAATCACACATTTTGATCTGTTCTAAATTTACTTTTATTAAACACTTTTCAAGTTTTTAATATGTAATCAACATGGGTGTGGACAAATATAAATGCTTTATGCAAATGTATGTTTACACCAGCCTGTTTCTATAGTTTTGTATATGAATTTTCCTTTCAGGAGACAATTTTCTTTCTCCATTTCTGTTTGCTGCTGCATCATTTGTGACCCATGCTGGCAAATTGAGTTGGAATTACAGTTTTTTTTATTCGCTTTGGTACTATTTTCACAAGTAAGGTGTACATTTTCAAAACTCTTAGTGCAAAAATCCAAACTGATCACACTTGTAACGCAGCTAGTCATTCTTTCAAAACCTGATGTAATGCTTTCAGTGAGTTGCACATGTTTTCAGTCCACATAGTCATTGTTTCAAATACAAGATTATTGTAATATGTAATGAGAACATTTGGTTTAATCACCGAAACACAACGGTATGATCTTCTTTCAGTTTAGTACTTTTAACAATCAGTTCATCCAACAGCAAACAATGCAAGATACATGTTTCAAATCAGTCTTAATAGTGCTGAAATTAATATGCTACAGTACTAAAAAAATACATATTGCTGTACACAGTTTCACATTAGGCACTACACTTACATTACTTACATAATCTATCATTTCCAAAATATCCATCACATGTGTAATCAAGTGAAGGATCAATGAAGACATCCTCTACAATCATTTGAGCAAATTACAGTAGTTTTTTTCAGATATAATTGTAACATATGTATACTTTCTATAATGTAACTGAATGAAAACATAAAATTTAGTGCACACATTACATTACATTACAGTAATTTGGATCGAGCCTGTCTTGAGCATTTGGCCGTAGATTTTTGTCCATCTCTTTGACCTCTCTGTGGGTCCCCATGCCCACCTCTCTGACGGATCCCTTGTCCACAAGATCTTTTTATTCCTTGCTATCTATTGTGCTTCATGTTGAAATAAATTGCCAGTGTTTACACCCCCACTTTACAGTACAGTAAATCTACTGTAATGACCAACTTTGGTTACCACTATGTAAAATCAATTAGCAATAAAGAGTATTTTATTATGTGTGGTTACACATAATTTATATGTTCGTACAAACACAGGTTTTATTTTTGTAGTTCTCAAAATCCATATACTGTATATTGCTGAAATGAAAATATATAGGTTTACCAAATGGTTCAGTGATTAACCATTAAGATCATTTGGATTTAGTGATGGTCAAATGTATTTACACAAATGAGATGAGAAGCATTTCAAAAGTATTGTGAGCATTGCATTGTGAAAGACAATTACTTCAAATGAAAGATATTTCTTTGATGACACAATGATTAAGTGTGGTGAAAAAGTGAATGTATCATTTTGTGTGTTGTACTAAGTCAATTGAACATATGATTAAATGTTTGAAAAAACTGACTATTTGATGATCTGCCTAGAGTTTTGTACTAACAGTTGTGAAGTTTTACCACATACTTGTGAAAATAGTACCAAAGCGAATAAAAAAAACTGTAATACATTTTCAAAAATGTATATTTTGACATTCTCTTTTAAAAACTTTTTAAAAAATGCATGATTTGTTGGAATCTGATAAAACATGACAGAACCACACTTGTTTGGAATTGACAGAGTCAGCAACGTTAAATAACCACAAAAATTACCACAGCCATACCTTAAAATCACTGTAAAACTAATAGATTTGGCACACACAAAGTCAAAAACAATATTAATATGTAAACAAATATTTTTTTGTTTGATTGACATTGAGACAGAAAACTTAAGATCTACTGTATAATCTAATATAATGTTACACATCAGATATTTTCCTCAACAGTTAATCAAACATTTACTTAAGACTAGTGATAGACCGATATATCGGCCGGCCGATATATCGGGCCAATATTTGCAAATTTTATGTGTATCGGCATGGGCTGATATGTGGCTGCCGTGTTCGCCGATTTTTTTCCGGCATTATTTACAGACAGAGTGCTGGAAGCTGCAAGCGATTGCAGGTCATGTGACTAAAACTACCAACCTTTCCATGACAACATCAAAAGATGGTTCCATAGCACCCGCACCTGTTTTTACTATTTGTTAAATATAGTTTTTTTAAGTTACTTTTTTAAAATTGAGACATGTAACATTTGGCATCATCATTGTGTCATTTTTATGATGTAAATTGAGTGAGCAAAAGCAGTATCGGCTCCAAATATCGGCTCAAGAAAATCGGCAGCCTGTATCGGTCATTGGCTAAGGCTGATGAAACAAAAATCGGTATCGGCATCGGCACTGAAAAATCCATATCGGTCGGTCCCTACTTAAGACTTAAGAATTTTTGTCAATACAATATATATATATATATATATATATATATATATATATATATATATATATATATATATACAGCCCTAGTCTATGGAGCTAGAAGAGTCTCAATAAAGATAAATGCACACACTACATTCACATATGCACACACAGGATTCATAAATACACACGCAGGATACACAAATGCACACAAAATTCACGAAGCACAGAAGATTCACAAATGCACACAAAATTCAGAAATGCACACAAAATTCATAAATACACAACCAATACAGAAATGCAAACAACATTTACAAATGCACTCAAGATTCACAAATGCACAGGACAAGATTCAGAAATGTATTTCTGATGCACACACAAATATATCTTGATTTACAAACTGTCTTTGGTCTGTGAACTTTACTGCCTTTTTTTAAACAGGGAATGATCTGCAACCAATTAGATATCTCCCTTGTTTTAGCCAATCACAAGAACGCACCCCACGTGGGGGGCTGTTTACTTATAAGCCAATCACATGACCTTTAAGCTGGTTTGCCAACCGCCAATAAAACCGAAGAAGAAGAAGTAGTTTACACAGCGTGATATGCACGTGGTGCGGGCGCGAGCTAAAGTTAGCGCGGTGAAGTTATGCCTGTCAGTTGGTTGGTTGAGAATAATTGCAGATTATTCACATTGATATTGTAATCACGATTATCTGTATTTGGTGTCCAAACATACGTCCGAAACGCACAAAAATAAGCACAAATGGATAGTTATAATTGAGGCTTAAGGCGATTATAACAAGGAGATAACTAGCTAAACACTTTAAGTTCTACATACTGCTCCCCTGTGGTTGCCAGAAGCCATGTTGAGGTCTTAACCAACCAACTGACAGACAGAACTCCACCGCACTAACGTTAGCTAGCGCCCGCACCACGTGCATATCACGCTGTGTAAACTTCTTCTTCTTCGGTTTTATTGGCGGTTGGCAAACCAGCTTACAGTTTTTTACGATTGGTTACACACAAAATCTTTTCATGTCACACGATTTTCAAAACCTCTCACTCAAAGTGCAAAACTACATGCCAAATCTTCAAAACCATAAGCTATTTCTCAGCCTTTGACTCAGTTTTCAATTGCATAAAACACTTTTTTCAAAACACTACACACAATTCTCTACCTAAAACACAAAGATCTATGAGGAAGTCACTTGCTTTCCTTTTCCAAACACAACCAATCAAAATGCTACACTCATTCACCAGGTCACACAGACACACTCCTCACATGTGCAAACACTAAATGCTTTACTGATCACTAACCAATCACTACTTTACTTTACAGTAGTATAGATATGCCTATAAATAGGTCAAAGGTCACTGTTTTGTCAATCTGCACCCCCCCTGCCAATTCCTGGAACAGGACCCCACACACAATTTACTGTATTCTACTGTAAAGAATATACTTTTGGTTTACATGTTTATAGTTTTGTTGTATGCTAATGTATACAACAGTAATATTTGGACTAATAAATATTTTCTGTTTCTACATTGCATTGGCGTCTCCGGTGTACTTTTTACCCCTCTCGGCAGATTACTTTCACTGTAGAACATTGTATTGAAATGTAGATATAAGCCCATGAAAGACCAAAGAGCTTTAGATTTAGAACAGCAGTGTTTAGATGTTATATCCAAAAATGTATTATTTTGAAAGAAGTGTTTGCCATTTGATGCAAATGCTTCATTTTGACACGTGTTTGTGGCATTTTGAATGCAGTGTTGCATTTTGAAGGAGATATGTGCTATTTTGCATTTTGTGTGTGCAGTTTTGAGAATTGTGTGTAGAGTTTTGAAAAAAGGAGACTTAGTTTTGAAAACGTGTGTAAGCAATTGGTAAAAACTGTAAAGGTCATGTGATTGGCTTATAAGTAAACAGCCCCCCACGTGGGGTGCGTTCTTGTGATTGGCTAAAACAAGGGAGATATCTAATTGGTTGCAGATCCTTCCCTGTTTAAAAAAAGGCATTTGTGTGTCGAGCCAAGTCAGGGGAGTCTCAAAATTCACACACAAATGCAGTAAAGTTCACAGACCAAAAACAGTTTGTAAATCAAGATATATTTGTGTGTGCATCAGAAATACATTTCTGAATCTTGTCCTGTGCATTTGTGAATCTTGAGTGCATTTTTAAATGTTGTTTGCATTTCTGAATTGGTTGTGTATTTATGAATTTTGTGTGCATTTCTGAATTTTGTGTGCATTTGTGAATCTTATGTGCTTCTTAAATTTTGTGTGTGCATTTGTGAATTTTGTGTGCATTTGTGTATCCTGCGTGTGTATTTATTAATCCTGTGTGTGCATATGTGAATGTAGTGTGTGCATTTATCTTTATTGAGACTCTTCTAGCTCCATATATGTGTTGCTAAGGACTTCATTTGGACAACTTAAAATGTGATTTTCCTCAATATTTAGATTTTTTTACACCCCCAGATTCCAGTTCTTGGCCAAATATTGTCCTCCTGCAGCTGAGGTCACGCATCCTAAACTCCGCCCTTTTGGCAGAAATATGATTAAAATAATGTCAGTTCATGTTTCAATGTTGATACAACCATGATACAACAGTTAATGCTCAGTGGTTGCAAAAGGTTAATTAAATGCTTAAAAATCTTCGTTGAAATAACAAATAACTGACATTGATTCAATTTCCAAATTCAAAAGGTAATTCATTGTTGATTCAACCTTGTCCATGACCTTGATTCAATAGTGAATCAACGTTGAAGTGCCTGCTGGGTGGGCTGATATACATGTTAAAATGCATTATATATGTTTCATATTAAGTTTTGGATGTAGGCTACATTGAATTAAAGTGCGCAGTAAACTTTGTTGCCATGACACTCCTGCTGGCGTCATTAATTTCATATTTGCTCCCAGCTGTCCTTACCTGTATGGTGGTGTAAACAGAATGGGTCAAGTGATGTCAGGACCTCTATCCTAACAAACCATACATCAATGGAAAACTTTCAGATGATGTATAAATATCAATTTAAAAAAAAATGACCATTTTGTGGTCCAGGGTCACAAACATAGAACAAAAGAGTAAATTAGCTCTTAATAAAATAAGATTTTGGTGATATGATACAATAAATAACAAAGTATTAGTAAAAGTCATACTGTAGTTTTGAGGCATGTCAAATGTTCACGTTTCACAACTATGATGATGAAGTTGGTAGCCAAATATTCTAAAGTGTTGTCATTTTCCTATGAAGACAGTAAAAATGTATCCCTCGGATAAACTATGGATTACTCCAAAAAATTAAGCATTTGATCTGCTTGAGAAAAAAAGCTTTCAAGACCGGGAAATCAAGCGCTCTATCAAAGTTCTACAGGAACAAAGTCCAAAGGGAAATAAGTGCAGCAAAAAAAAAAAAACAAAAAAAAAAATAACACTACTATAAATCAAGGGTGGAAGTTACCATCAAAGGGAGTCCCAGAAATGAATCCCCAAGATTTTGTGACAACTGCTAAAGTTAGTCAAGGTGTCTCAATCTCTCCCACCTATTAAGTTTGCAGATCTACCTTCTTACCTTCCATCTCCACCCTTGCCCATCATTTCATTATTCTCTCTTAATTGTCACAAATCCCCTGGTCCTGACGTGATTCCCCCAAGAATATTGAAGGAGTTTGCATGGAAAATCAGCAATCCTATTTGTGACATTATTAACAGCTGCCTTGTAGAAGTTGTCGTTCCCACACAATGGAAAGAGGCCATTGTTGTACCCATATCAAATTAACATCTCAACTGTTTAAAATTTGTGAAAAATTTATTGAGCAATGGATCGTGAATGATATCACACCAAACCTAGATCCTGTGCAGTTTGGTAGTCAACTCAACTATTCCACAACAGATAATTTGGTAGGCTGCTGGATTTTGTGTATAAAGCTTGTGAAGAACCAGGTTCAGCACAACTGATTTTGTCAAAGCTTTTTGTCAAAGCTTTTGATGCTGTTGACCATACAGCAGAGTAAAGTGCCTCTTGGATCTTGGAGCGAGACCTGGATTAGCAATTGTATGTCTAATCATCATCAAAGAGTGTGTTACCAGGGATATTTATCCGATTGGGAGTATTCTTCATGTGGAGTTGCCCAGGGAACCATACTGGTTCCTATAATCTTACTAGCACTGATTAACAATGCTCTTCAGATCAAATTACCCACTGGAAATATATGAATGACATGACCAGAGGTGGATGTCTCATCAGCCCTGTACTTACCAGCATACATTAAATGATCTTGCCATCTGGGTTGAGGATCATAAAATGAAACTCAATTCAAAAAAGTGCTCTGATATGAAACATTTACCAGCTTGGCCACCACTTTCTATCAGAACATTCTTAAAATCTGTCACTCTTAAAAGGTGCAGTGTGTCATTTTTTAAAGGATCTCTTGACAGAAATGCAAAATAATACACAAAACTATTAACAGGGGTGTATAAAGACCTTTTTTTAAATGAACCGTTATGTTTTGATTACAGTAGAATGAGACATTTTTATCTACATACACCGAGGGTCCCTTTACATGGAAGTCGCCATTTTGTGCCACCATGTTTCTACAGAAGCCCTTAAAGGGACATTCCACTTTTTTAAAAATATGCTAATATCCAGCTCCCCTAGAGTTAAACATTTCATTCTTACCGTTTTGGAATCCATTCAGCTGATCTCCGGGTCTGGCGCTAGTTTTTTTAGCATAGCTTAGCACAATCCATTGAATCTGATTAGACCATTAGCATCGCGCAAAAAAAACCCCCAAAGAGTTTTGATATTTTTCCTATTTAAAACTTGACTCTCGTGTAGTTACATTGTGTACTAAGACTGACATAGAAAATTGCAGCTTTTAATTTCCCGTCAGTCTTAGTACACGATGTAACTACAGAAGAAGAGTCAAGTTTTAAATAGGAAAAATACCGAAATTCTTTGGTTATTTTTTATGTTGATGCTAATGGTCTAATCAAATTCAATGGATTGTGCTGAGCTATGCTAAAAGTACTAGCGCCAGACCCGGTGATCAGCTGAATGGATTCCAAAACGGTAAAAATCAAATGTTTAACTCTAGCGGAGCTGGAAAATTAGCATATTTAAAAAAAAGTTAAACTTTTTTTCCACTAAAAGGGGCATTCCTATTTTGTAACATGGATTAGTGGCTCTCTGGAGAAATTGTTCGTTTGAAGGGGCGGGCGCATTGAAGACCAGGACGTAAACGGCCACTGCTATGATTGGACGGCTTCATTCCCCGTCATCACATGTGGGGAAATGTTTTAAAAACATTAATGTGTAAAAATAGCAGCTGAACACAAATATGTTTGAGCCACAAAAGATTCTAGGTGCTAAAGATGATACACATAAATGACAATACGTGGCTGATAAGTCCTTATCAATAACTTTGCATATTTCTATTGTGCTTGTGAGGTTGCTCTATAGATACACGTAACGTTACATAGCACAGTTATATGATAAAAAAGCTTTGTTGAGTGTTTGACCTTTCAAACGCAGATTGCCTAAATTACCATAAACAATACAGTAAGCGGGCATCAGAATCTAAATCTGTTAAGTCCTTCCTTCACTAACTTGTATATTTCTACCGTTATATTACAGTCGTATTGTTAAATGTTGCACCTTTATTAATCGATTAATGTTTTTAGTAAATTAAAACAGTAAAACATAACGTGTTTAGACCCTGATGTTACAACAGGACATATCAAGCAATCTCTTACAAAGTAATAGTGAAACGCAGTAACGTTACCTAAAATAAAGTAAAATGTTTTACTTATTGTGTATACTGTTGTGTCAGTTGTGCGGTAAACAAAGTAAACAAACAATCCCCACGCGAGCTGGAACTTCTTTAAAAACATCTTTAAAGACATGTTTATTGATTGTTGAGACACTGCATGGTTTGCTTTGCCCGTGGCCCACACATGCGTGTTTGGGGAGGTGTTTCAATTCTACTCTGACATCATATTTCGCCACATTCCTGAACCAACCATTTTCTTGGCTTGGTACCAAAAACGGTTATATTTCAGTAAAGAGGACGTTTTCGGTTTTGAAACTTGTTCATTTAAATATGATGACATCTTATATAACAAATTATCAAATTAAAATTGATTGTTTGATTCACCGCTCCTTTAAAATGGGATGGTCAAGTGGACCACATCTTGCCTTCAGCTAACAGAAAGCTTTTTGCTCAAGAATTGGTTACCATACTGGGTATGTGAAATTAAAAGTTTGAAAAGAGTGCTGAAACGAGTTCATAAAATCATACTGGGAGGAAAGTATTAAGGATATTCCGATGCCCTCTCCTTTCTTGGATTGTGTACATGGGCGCCAGATGAGAAACTCTGCTAAACTGACAACCCCCAGGTGCCGAACCGAACAATTCAGGAGATCTCCCATTCTCTATATGTGTAGCCTTTTAAATGATCACGGATTTTTAAAGAACTTTATATATCCCTTTATGAACTATTTTATTATTTTTCTTTTAAGCGTGCATTTTAAATTTAGGTAAACATTAGGATTTACATTTTATTGTAACAGCAAAATAATTCAATGACAAACATCCTTGCGTGTAATGATGCTGAAAAGTCAATAGATAAATAAATAAATAAAATAACCGTTTACACATTCATTATTTAAATAATAGGCTAACTTAAAAATAACTTTTTGTGCAATATGATAACGGAAAACCATGTACTTGATTATCCTGTCTCTCTTTGCAGGGTTTCCCGCAGCACTTTTCAGTTCGGCGGCCCACCTAAGCTGGGATACCACCTTAACAAGGTCGTCCAAAAAAAAAAAAATAATTCGCTGCACAAAATGCCGTCAAGTGCATCTCGGAGAATAGCGTGGACGCGCTTCACACTGCGAGCAGGCACGCGCCACAATTTTAGTCACTGTTTAGGCTTTAATGACAAACTTTTTAAATAATATAAAAAATAGTACAATATACCAGTAAGCCCTATATAGCATTAAAAAGCAATGGTAACACTTTACAATAACATTAGTTAACATGAACTAATAAGAAACTGCACTTATACAGCATTTATTTATCTTTGTGAATGTTAATTTCAGCAATTACTAAAATCTTGTTACATTAGTTAATGCACTGTGAACTAACATGAACAAACAATGAACAGCTTTATTTCTATTAACGAACATTAACCAATATATACTGTAACAAATGTATTGCTCATGGTTCGTTCATGTTAGTTAATACATTAGTTAATGTTAACTAATGAACCTTATTTTAAAGTGTTACCAAAACAATTAAACAGTAAAGTACATAAAGGAAGCAGGCAAAACTCACCTATTAACATTATTGCAAATCCAACCGCAATGTCAGCCGACGGTGTAAGTTTAGAGGTAAAAATGTCCGAATTGTACCTCCCATTGACTCCTTCGTGTTTTGTTGTGTTTGTAAACATATTAGGCAAACTAATTATAATCACAAATAGTCACTATAAAGAGCGGATATAAAACACGATCATCTCCGTCTTCCGTCCACTCATCATTAATGAACGCATACAGGTACTGTATATATATACCATTGAGGACACACTTAACTGGTCACCATGGTTTCCATTATTTTATCCATTGCCACTACTTGTGCACATTTTGAAGTTTTAAGTACAAATTAAGGTCTGTGTCGTACGTCGTTCGCAAATAAAGAACAGAATTAATATCTCCTGAATTCCATTTTCGTGTTTATGTGCAAATCAAAACTGATAGTAAAATGGAAATAGAGCAGTTATGGAGCAATGGTCTTCTTTATGCATCCAACGTGAGCCCTGATCAAAAAGATATAATAATACAAAAAGCACAAAGACCAAATAAACAGAACACAGAATGACACGAGAGAAAACAACATTAAAGCAGCACTCTGTTTTTTTCCGTGCCCCCTCCAATTTGCATACCCTGAAATGTTACGCTCCTTGACTACAGACAAAAATATAAAGAAAAATATATAACATATTTATTTTGTATTTTATTATTTGTGTTTACTGTAGCACTTTACAATCTTTTTCTATTTAATTCCTTGCATTTTTCAAATTTCTTTACAATTTAAACAGAGACCTCTAGTTGTATAAAGCTACATTGTATCCAGGATTATAAAGGAGGGCTATACAGTAAATCTCATGTGACACAGAAAGAGATCTTAAAAATGACAGCACCATTCAGGATGGAATGTAGCTTTCCACCAGCAGAGGTCTCTGTTTTACAAAATAAAAACTAGTGCCAAAGGTCTTAAAAGCAACAGTTAACACAGTTTTCTGAACAAAGTAAGGAGAACAAGAACATCAACACAACTTTTAACATTTCTTGTCTTGTATTTCCCGCAACAAAAGGTGAGTAAATAACAGCATTTGATTTTTTTACACCGAGTTCCACAAAACTAATATGTAAATGTGATGAGTTTAAAAGCAAACATATTTACTTTTTCAACCAATTTTATAGTAACTTACAGTCTGGCTTTACATATAATAATTTCTTAAATGTTCTCTCAATATTCTGGAAAAACAAAACCACATATCTTTACTTTGTGAATATTTTGAATAAAACTCTTTTCTACTTTATCCAACAGTTATAGCCTATAGCAAATTTTTAAACTTTGTAACTTTGTTTAGCACTTCTCATATTAGTGGTGTCATTATTTTCATATTTTTTTGGATAAAAGCATCTGCTAATTTGTCTACTTGTAAATGTAAGAATGTCATAAATGTTAGGCATTTATACTGTGACTGGGGGAGGCCTGACTGAGCTGCTTCAATAAGGGTGATACAAAATACAATGGGGTTTACATATAGCCATGAATGCCTCAACTGTTTTCAAAGATCGTTTCACAGAAGAGGGTTTCTAATACAATCTATTCTCTCTGCCAGAAAACATTGTATACCCACTTATAATTAGTAGCATACACAGATGTTTGTTCATAAAGCATGTATGTGTTCAAACATAAATCTAATGTTAAATTCTGTACTTTTGCTTCATATTTATCTTACAAATTTCTTGCAATTTTGTCTTTACTGTCATATAGTGTCCTATATAGTTGCAATCTGAATCGCCCACTGGGGGTCAGAGTTTACAAACGTTTAATTTTTAGACATAATGGAACCTTAATCTTAAAATACAGAACCTGTGGATAAGTTTCATATTTAATGTATAGATTCGAATTAGGATTCGGTTTCTTTTTACGCTTAATTTATTCTTCAAGTGAGTTTTAGGAAAATGCCCCATTGAGTTTATTGTTCTTGCATGCATCTAAAGTTTAGATCTACTATATATATATATCGTTCAATTCCTGCTTGGTTATCCAGCAGTAGTACTGGGCCGGTACCGGTGCGCGTTCTCACTGAGTCTGCGCGCGCACGCGGCCTGTGGGAGGTTCAGAATAACGGAGCCAAAGATCATCATCATCATCCCGGAGGTGAGGCCCAGCAGCGAGTACAAGTCCGCGACACGCCTCACTAGAAGCAAAAAAGATGAGTTCATGAGTCGGATCTCAAGCGTGTCCTGTGCTCGATTTGGGGATTTATATCGGATCCAGTGGTTTGGCCGCGTGACTCCAGCGGTAACGGCAGCGGCATGAGCCCGTGTAACTGACGCGCATGCATCCGAACGGGACACGCATTTTCGGAATCGAGTCCAGTTTTGGAGCAGTCGATCTAAAACTCACGGGTTCGCCGACCATCATTCGCTACATGTGACCGATCCGAACCGTCCGAATTCATCGGCAGCTTCACCAACGGGCTGCGCATTAGCACGGTGAGAAAACATTTTCACGTCAAGATTAGAGGAGTTATTACAAGAGATCCTTGTGGATGTCATTTTAGCGTTTTTACTGGATCCGGATTGCGGTTCTGCTCCGGTTCGGGTCGGGTGTGTAACGGATCCGTCAAGGACTTTAGTCCAAATCTCATTAATCACCAGAATCAACCTGACTCTGACCGGTTTACGCACAGAACAGATCGTACAAACATATTTAAATGTTAAACTACAGACCTAATAAATCAAACACTACAATAGTAAGTGGATTATTAATGAATAAAGCACGATCAGATGAATGATGTGACCGTTAAACTGAATTCATGACCTGAGTTCGCGTTAGCTTAGCATGCTAACACATCAGCGCGCGTGTATTTTAAACATTTTAACCTTTTGACAAACAGAATGGATTTTATAATCGTGTTTTATATATTCGCATGTTGGTTTTGCAGTCGTTGAACGGAACCGTGTTCTCAGGAGATTGGCAATGCTGAGAAAGCAGCTGTTATAACGGCATTTAAGTTAGCATGTTAGCCGCGTTAGCGCTTTATTCAGTCTCGTTTGAGCTTATTTTAGAGCATTTATGTGCCATTTCACACTGAAACAGATCCATTAAAGTCTTTCAGATAAAAACGAATTCAGGGGGTGTCCGTGTGCGATAAATCGTATTACGTAGTATGATTGATGACTATTGTTGTTATTTTGTTTTTATTATACATATTCCGTGTTTTTATGACATACGTTTATCCGGGATGGATGCGGTATTAATCCTGGTAACCTTCTTTTGAAATGCTTTATTATTTTGTATGTTGGTCGCCGTTAAACTGTAGTGGCTCCTCCTTACATGCATATCAGGAAATACACTTTTTCAATTCAGCATTGTTTGTTTATCGTGATTTACAGATATCAAAGTCTAACTTGCTTAGTGTGATTGTCACGGTGTGCAGGCACATTTAATATATGAGCTGACAGCGTGTGTGTGTGTGTGTGTGTGTGTGTAACCGTACACAGCCATAAGGTTTACCTCCATTCATTCAGTGTATTTACTATCTGACAGAAAATACTCCACGTGTTGTGATCATTGGCTTGCTTTCAATATGTACACACATTGCTGAAGTGTTGTTGAGATTTAGTTTGTTTTGTGTTTCACCTCCCTCACAGCCAGGACAGTACAGAATGGCTCCTCATCTGGACGCGGCCCGGAAACTGGCCTGGATCTTACTGAAGTCGCTGCTTCGTTTCATCTTTATGTTTATCAATAACTGTGTCGCGATCCCATCCTACTGCCTCTACCTGTTAGTACTGCAGCCTTTGAGACTTCTGGATCCCCACACGTTTTGGTACATCGAGGGGGTCATGTTCAGATGGTTGCTGGCCATGGTGGCTTCTTGGGGATGGTGTGCAGGCTACACCGGTAAGAGCATATTTTTTGTTTCTTGTAACTTTCTTCCAAGCAAGATCCTTTTTATTCCTGTTTTTTATACAAATAGGAAGATGTGACATACAGCTCTGGGTGTCCACGTACAGCAAAAGAATTTTGTCCTTGTTTTGTATTTCTGCCTCAACTTCACTACTAGAGCAAGGTCCTGATTGGTTAACGGGGTGCAAATTGAAAAGTCTGAATGGATGTCTATCTTGTCTTTGCATTAACTTAACATGTAAATCACTTGTGCTTAACACCTCATTCGCATCTTGTGTGAACGCACCATTATGGGTCTTGGCTGAGAAATGGCCCAGGCTATTTTTGTGTCATTATCCACAGTGTATTATCCAACGACGCCAAATTTTGACTGCTGAGTGCAAATCTATTGACTATTTGTAAATCTTTATTGACTCACGCTGTGGTGCTTCCTGTTTTGCATTGATTTACTTCCTTTGTTTTGGAGATAAGTTTGTATAAGATGTTTTGGTTCCTTTTTTTTAAAATGTGTATTGTCACACTATTATCAATGAGAACCTCAAGGGAGGTCTTTTTTTGACTTAACATCTGGTCTCATTTGTCCAGGACTGGATTGCTTGTAGATTGGCCTTTACTGAGTTCAAAACCCGGAACATAAGGGATTTTACAACAAATTGTTTGGTTCTTTAATGTAAAACCGGTTTGAATTGCTGGCTAGGTTAGATCTAGCTAAAGATGTCAAAGCTCTACACTGATCGAGTGGATCACGAGATAGAAACACAAGGTCTGGGACAGTAGGGTGATCACGGAACAGATAAAACCACTTATCACTTTGAGAAATAAGGCTACATTGTTATTTTTGTACTATTATCAACACTTATTACACGGCTCTCTGGAATGCTTGATTCTGATTGGTCAGTTGAGACATTTGCAGGTTCGTTCTTTTCAAATAATAACCGCTCCAAAATAATAACGCATAGCCGGACTACTTGCACGAGTAAAATCGCTCCGCGCCAATAAAGATCAATAAAGATTACTGTCTGTTTGGCGCCATCTTGTTACAAACACTCGACAACCACGACAAGACACAGACCGCTTACTGAGACTGAACTTGACAAAATAGAGCATGACAGCTACGAAGCCAACACACAAAAAAATACAGAATGTGCATTAAAACTTCTCAAAGACTGGTTAAAGAGAAAAAAATGGAGACAGACAAGTATGAAGCAGAAGATCTTAATAAGGTATTACGATCATTTTATGCATCTGTGCAAAGTTTCGCGGAAGGATAAAAATGTTAATTTAAAACAAATATGCCACTAAAATGTTTCATATTCATGTCCAGTTTTTTTCTTATGTGGCAAGTAGCTGTGTAATAACCGGGATAATGTAGAGGCAGCCGGTAGTTATTGGGAAATAAGCCCCTTCAGTGTGATACAAGACCCTCCGCTTTGCGTCGGGTCCTGATCACACTGTCGGGGCTTATTTCCCAATAACTACCGGCTGCCTCTACATTATCCCTTACATATCCAATAATCATCGAATGAATAATAAGGTAAAATATGGAGTCCATTCACAGTAGGGCTGCAACTAACGATTATTTTAATAATCGATTAATCTGTCGATTATTTGTTCGATTCAACGATGAATCGGATAAAAAACAAAAAATAAGAAAAGCATTCATTTCCAACCCCTTATTTAAAACAGAACGTAAAGAGAAGAAATTGCACAAACATGTTGCTCCTTGAACATACCTGAGCTGTTACAATAATAATAAAATAAAATAAAAATGGACTAACACAAAAAATACACATGTATGATTTACATCTGCCAAATATATAGACTTTTTATGATGCATTTCCCATCAAGAAGTCTCTCTTGATGGGATCAAAAAGATAGTATGAGTATAGTATAGTATAGTACACTCTCAGAAATAAAAGTACAAAAGTTGTCACTGGACAGTACCCTTTCAAAAATTTACACTTTACCAAAAAGTGCATATTAGTACTTCAAAAGTACATATTAGCAGTTCAAAGATACATATTTGTACCTAAATGGCACATATTAGGAACTTTTATAAAGGGTACTGCCCCATTGACAGCTTTGTACCTTATATTTGACTTTGTGTTTTCTCAAACATGTTGCTCCTTGAACACACCTGAGCTGTTACAATAATAATAAAATAAAATTTATCATTTGTTAAAACTGTTCCATTTACATTTGGCCACATAAATGCGTCTTGTGAAAATGGAAGATGTGTCTTCTACTCCCGCGCATAATGCAAATACACCATTCATTACTTCGCCTTAAAAAATTTAAGACGATGTTTATGCAACAACAGACGGCACTTACTGTATGATGTACTGTATGTTGGGCCGGGCACGCGCGTCTCCTTGCTCTGCATGAGCTGGAGCGCACAGTACAGAACAGCAGGAGAGTGACGGCGCGATGATTTAACATACAGGTCCGTGACGGGGAAAAGCGTTCATACAACTCTCTCTCAACGTTTTATTTCTTTGTTTAATATCATTGGAGTTTTTTATGCGTTCCAGAAACTTTTTTTACTCGCTGTCGTCGCTCCATAAAGCATAAGCGTGTCGTCTTTGTTTGTTTACCTCTTTGCCGGTTATACCTTCCTGGTGACGCGCTTACATTTGGGAGGAGTAAAACACTGACATGTGGTTTTCTACCTTTGCTGTTTTTTTATCTTTCTCCGCCGCACTGTCTTTTCCCCGCCCTGTCTATGAAGCGCCGAACTCTGCAAGCAGCAGTGCGCGAGAGAGACCGATGCTCCGTCCCAAACCGCATACTTCCATACTATATAGTAGGCGAAAAGCAATACTTCTCGTATTCTCTGCCTACTATATAGTATGGAATTAGGCGGTTTGGGACGCAGTGCGAGTGTGTTCACTCCGCTCCGCGCTTAACTGAAGTTTTTCCTTTATTTTTTATTAAACTTCTCTGCGTCACGCGACACAGCGAATCGATTATGAAATTCGTTGCCAACACTTTTAGTAATCGATTTAATCGATTCGTTGTTGCAGCCCTAATTTACAGCATTTTCTTTGGTTGTGTGCATGAATAATCCCTTGCTATTTATTATATGTGCATACCAAAACAAAGTATTTTTATATGAAAAATTTATTTTCACACCCTTCAGTAAAATACGAATAACTTTTGAATTCGATATGCCAAAGAGACCATTCTTTTTTGGGTGTTTACTGTCTGCAGTCTGCTAGAGCACACAGAATCAGAGTTATTCACTATCAAAGACAGTGTTTACAACACACACAAAAAAAAGAGAATTTGGTGGTTCATCATATGAAAAACAACATAAATAACAATATTTGTCACAAACAGCAGCTTTTTATGTAGCTTCCAAGGGTTTTCTGTAAAATGATATAAAGATATTGCATTTATTTCACTAGGGCTAGACCAGAATATTTGTTCCGTGGGTTGACATTATTTATTGATTTTTATTATTATTATTATTATTATTATTATTATGCGCTGTTCTGTAGTATTTTTTTAAGTTTATTAATTTATTATTAATTCTAAATGTGTCACATGTCCATATTGCACGAAAAAAAAGGCAATACACTCTAGGGCTGCAGCTATCGATTCTTTTTGTAATCGAGTAATCTATCACTGAACCGATCGATTAATCGAGTAATCGGATAAAGATTTTGTGTGTGTTTTTAAACAACCAAAACAAATATGGGATTAAAACAGCGAAAGCCATGTTACCTTGTTTCTGCGACGCTTGGTGAAACAGCAGTGGATGTTTTCAGTTCAGATGCTGAATGTAATGTAATGATAAGAATGTAATGATCCCAAACTTTAGACATTCTCTCTCTGCCGTTTATGGACATATTTACTATCCGCCATCGCGCCAACTAAATTCAAAATGTATCACGCGCTATGATGTGCTTCATGAACATTGAACAACAGTCCGTGTGAATCTCGGCGCATTTGGTGCGCGTCATAGGAATTTAACGAGGCTTCGAGGCAGAATTTTTGCCTCAAGGAATTTTTTGAACTCGATGAATCGTTTCAGCCCTACTGCACTCCCTTGGGTCCGCAGCAACACATCCGCCACATAATAAAACTGTAGACAGACAGACACAGACGCATACACACAGAGAGATTCCTGCCTTTATTAAAGAGAAAAATATGTTGGAAAGCTTTTGAAATTGGGTAGGCCAAATCCAGGCGAAAAATGTGCTTAAGAGGTTAAGAATATTACTTTGCACATTGTTAAAACAACAATTACACTATTATTAATTACACTATTCGATGTATTTTTGCACACCCCTACCCTGTAGTTTTAAGTTACATTAAAGTCCAATTTATAGTCATGTGTAAGGCCTACGCTGTAGGTTATCCATAGCCTGGCGCGCACCTCGCCAATTTTTAAAAGCGTGTGTCAGTTCTATGCCGACTGCAAGTGCTGTGATTGGTCCACTAGAACCCCTCCCTGCTGTTTCTTCTTCGTTTGTGGGTTAAACTTGCCTGTTTTTGAACTTTCTTTATTGACGGTCGCGCAGCTACTGCGGTTACATACGTAGATACTGCCTACCAGCTGTCTGCATGTGTGTTTGCACGTCGACATGGACGACAACGAAGTATATGACAACCGCCACGTATCCAACGCCGTCGCGCCAAGCCGTAGAACATACTCCCAACTATAACTCGCCCTTATGCCATTACCTAAACTTTCACATTGGGGCGAGCAGTTTTGTTATGAATGATGTTTTCTTTTATTGAATACCTGCTTGTGTTTGGCTGCAATTTGTAGTCACATGGATGCTATCTCAGTTCAAAGGTCAGCCTTGAACGGAAAGCATCTAACGTTTCGACCATAAATATATGGCATATAAATAATTTTACTGGTCTGTCAAGGTCAAAGCAGTTTGCCTTCATTTCTCACCTGGTTAGATTTTTTATTTTTTTTTAGAAAGCTGCCATGAAGGTGATACATTAACATTTGGCAGATCCAAAGCAACTTGCAGTGCATTACAAGGTATCCATTTTTATGAGTATGTGTTTTCCCTGGGCTGGAACCCATGATTTTGTGCTGCAAACACAATACACTACCACTGAGTAGGGATGTGCATTTATGTAATTTTTCATTTCGATTAATCCATAGGTCTGAATAACGAGTACTCCATTAACTGGGGGTGGGGCAATCAAAGGGGCGGAGCTTATAGGTCATGGTGAAAATGAAAATATTTTTATTAAAAACACTCAAATAAAACTTCATTTTGAAGAAACTATGACAGAACAAAGAACACATACTAGATTCTTAATTAAATGTTTTTAACAGAAACCTCTAACCACGGATTTCCACCGACTGCGGAACGGCTGCGGATCCGCTGCAGAACAGCGGCGGAGTCAATCGGTTTCCATTCAAGTAAATGTGTGTATTTCCACTGACTGCACTCCGAATCCGTCACAGCTCCGGCCATCCGCAGCCCTCCGGCATAAATACGCAGAGCTTCTATATTTGACTGATGCCAGACAGCTCCGCAGGGCAGAGCCATGACTTTGTCGCGTGATCATACCTGAATTCGCGAGAACTCGTGTTTTTTTTTAAGAAATCTTTGCAATACAAACATTACAAACACACACAAATAAAGTAATTAATACAGAAACAACAAATAATAGACAAGAACAGAGCCAGGGGGAGTTTCAAATAAATACATTAAAGATAGAGCATAAATAAATGTTTTAGCAGCCTTCTTATTTTTTGAATTTTGGATGGATTTGATGTACTGCTCAGTGTACGCGAGATCACGTGTTGTAATCTGGGCTGGTTTGTAAAAACGTCATAATTCAACGGCATAATGGGCAGAGACAGAACTAGGTATCGCGCGATTATCACGTGAATTTGCGAGACCTCATGGGTCCTCGTCACTTCAGAATGCAGCCGCTCTGCAACAAATACGGAACTGGTGGGTATTGACGGACGGCGGAGTGCGGAGCCGTAACGCAGCGGAGCCGATCTGCAGCCGCTCCGCAGTCAGTGGAAATCCGGGGTAACAGGAAAAGCTGCGTGATGAAGTGAAACTAAAGGGTTAATAAACAAAAACTGATGCGCTTTCTATATGACGCTATCTACATAATATTAAGGCTTATATACAACATAAATGTATTATACAACGTTAGGGGTGTAACGGTACGTGTATTCGAACCGGACCGTTTCGGTTCAGGGCTTTCGGCACGGTGCACACGTGCACCGAAAGGCCGAATGCATTTTGTGTGCGCCTGTGCGGAACATAATACGTGCGTTTCCGCACGAACATATTAAGTGGCGGAAGTCTCCGCGTTCAGCGCAAGTCTTCTGTCAAACATATAACATAATTCGGCCCACAGAAAGATTTTTATTTACTTAGTTGTATATCGGTTTGATTATTGATGTAAACGTTTACGTGTCATATCTAAAAGCGCATGTTAAACGCGTGTCAACGCGCTGCTTTGTTCTTTCAAAAGTGCGTGAGAGGATGCACGTCTTTCGTTGCTACGCATTCATGAGACGCGCTTTCTGTGACAGCGAGAATAAGGAATGCGTGATCAGATTTTTCATCTGCACATCACGTCAATAATATCATTGTCACAATGCGATCAGCTGGTCGGGAAAGAGAAGAGCTGTAACCCGGGCTTACTCAGCTACGGAGGGCTTCATTAGTAAAGTCACAGGCAGCTTACATTGACGACACAAGCAAAGATTAGGATAAACATGCAAAAGATCAAAGATGGCTATGTATGCAGCTCACTAATCTCAAAATGAGTGTATAATAAGTATATCATCATGTTGCTTGCTATGCAGTTACACATAGAGCAGTAATATTATTTTTTATACAGAGATGGTACATAGCCAATTCAATACTGTGAGTTAAACAATCCAAAATAAATCAAAACAGAAAATTTTTGGTGGCAAAAATGTAGGCTAATAGTTCATTAATGTATTCAGGAATTGAATTTGTTAGTTCAAGGTTTTAGTAGAAAAAGTTTAAGAGAAGGTTAAGAAAAGAGTTACCTTCTGTTATATTTTATTTATTATTTTTTCATTTTATATATATTTTATGTGTTATATTTTAATAAAAACTGTTTAAAAAAAAGTGTAATCAAATTGTAAAAAAAAGTTTATAGTAATAAACAACCTGCAGTTTAATGTTTGCATTTTTCCCTTACTGTACCGAAAATGAACCGAACCGTGGCTTCAAAACCGGTGTTCGCACCGAACCGTGATTTTTGCGTACCGTTACACCCCTATACAACGTGCATATATCTGCACAAAATGCAAGACTTAAACTAAGTTATGTACTCATCAAATGGGCGGGGCTTATGCGTCATGATAAAAATTTAAATATTTTAATAAAATAAATAAATAAAATATTTATTTTTAAAACACAAATAAAACTTAATTTTGAAGAAACTATGACAAAAAATGAACACATACTAGATTATTAATCAATTAAATGTTTTTAACAGATACCTCTAATGGGAATAGCTGCGTGATGAAGTGGAACTAAAGGGTTAATAAACACAAACTAAAGCAGATGTTGTAGAACGTCTGCCAAACGATGATAGATGGTGCAAAAATTGTAAAAACTGATTATTTCCCACTATTAATGACATTATCTTAAAGGAGTGTAACTACAGTAGCATGTAAATAATGCACATGAATAAAGTGAGCAAGAGCGCTCAACAATTATATCTAATCAACAGACATGTGAAACCCTAGCAGGTTGCTCAAACAACATAATCACCAGCTAACTTACTTTAAATTTGCAAGAACTATAGACTAATACAATAACAGGCTGGCTTAAATAACCCCAAGACATAAGTTTCATACGACTGTTCGACATGCGGGGCTATGTAGACCCATCTGTAGATTAACTGAGCTCATGGTGACTGAGTCTCGCGACTGCATGTTTCATCATAACGCATATTTTATTTTTTCTGTGATCTATTCTTTGGAAAGTCCATGGTGGGATGCTTTAAAACATTTGTCTGCATGTTTTTGACATTAACCTCCTAAGACCTGGTGTGTCCACATACGTGGACATCACATTTTTTGTTGTTTGCACCATAATACTTAAAGGTGCTCTAAGCGAATCTGTTTTGACGTCACTTCTTGTTGACGTTCAAAGTGTTGTCAAACAAAACGTAGCATAGCTAACGCCTCCCCTCCCTTCTGTGCTTTCTGAAAGAGTCATGAACATGCCGAACCCCCACTCCCAAATCCTTCTTGTCGTTTATTGGCTGGAACACTTTGTTTCGTGGTGGTAGATTTGACCACTTTGTTTTTGTTGCAATTTGTGGAGCCTGGGCTGTGGAGTCTGGGCTTTACAGTGTGTTCAGGGGACAGGCAGCTAGCAGATAGTGAGGAGATGTTTACTGTATGAAGCAAAAAATGTTTATGGCCTAAAACGCATGAATTCGCTTGGAGCACCTTTAATTCTGTGTAACTGGAACCTGTTGTACACAAACGTGGAAAATAAAATATTTGGTTATTTATATTTATTGGTTCTTCCAACGCCAAATATCTGGAAGATCTACAAAAAAAGACAAACCAAAGCTCGGGTTTTAGGTTAAAGATGGTGCTTTCAAGGGAATAGATGTTTTAGAGTTTGGTGAGTCAGATTGGTGTGGACTGCAGCTTTGCATTTGGTTTGCATGGGTTTTTACCACTAGGCTCTGTGACCAAGCTCCTGTATTACATGCAAAACATTTGTGTATGGATATAGCAGATACTTTTATCCAAAGTGATCAGTCAAGATATAATTTTTTTATATCTTTTTAATATATATTTTTTACCATTTTAGTGTTTTCACATTGATTCCACAACCTCTTGCGCTGCTAAAGTGGGTCTGTTTGATGTACAGAAACACAAAAAAGTGCAGATTTGCTGATATGAGAGAATTATACTGAATGTCTCATCAGTAAAGCCAGTTTGGTGAGACCAAGTGTGCCGCACAAACCCTGAAAAGTGAAGCCAAAACGTCTCAATTGCCCCTCAGTGACTGGTCCCAGTATAGGTCATTAACCCCACCTCCCATGTTATTCAATGGGACTTGAGACCAACTAAACAATTTAATTACACTTCAATTATGTTTTTTCTAAAGCTGGTTTCTGTCAATTACTGTAGTTTTTATTAGGCCTGCAACTAACGATTATTTTAATAATCGATTAATCTGTCGATTATTTTTTCAATTAATCGATTAATCAAAAACAAGAAAAGCATTAATTTCCAACCCCTTATTCAAAACAGAACTAAAATCTTTAGAAATTGCACAAACAATGTCGCTTTTTGAACATACCCGAGCTGTTACAATAATAATAAAAATGGACTAACACAAAAAAATACACATGTATTGTATTCTTTTGATGGGATCAAAAAGATAGTATAAGATAGCCTGGTAATACCATCCTCTGCTATTTTGCTTCACTTCATAGACAGAGTCTGGCTGGGCATAATTGACAATCGTTTTCCTTCTCGTGGGAGGGGCTTGTCTGAAGTTTAAAATCATTGGTCTAAATGTAAGCCAATCACATAACGTTTGGATATGATGTGCGTTATGCGCCGGCTCAGCCGCATCGAATTTCTGCTGTAAAACACGTATGATACGAAAACAAAGCCATCGAGCAAAATACCGGAGTTAACATGGCTATGAACGACTTTTGCAGATTATGTAAAGTAATCGGGCCAGAGCTAGTTGAACATTATCCTTACGGTGTCTTTCCACTAACGTCTAAGTGGAGGAACGCCCCTCTCTCCTCTCAAACTCTTCCACCAGACAGCCATAACCACATGTAAATTAAATCTTCCTACCTTATTTTATGGTTAATCAGGAACTTCACCAAAGAATGTTTGCCCACGCGTCCTCCACCATTAACTGTGAACAATGAAAAAAATTTTCGCTGCACAAAAGGCTGCTGCGGGAAACCCTGCTGTATGTTGGGCCGGGCACGTGCGCTCCTTGCTCACCATGAGCTGGAGCGCACAGGACAGAGCAGTGGAGAGTGAAGGCGCGATGATTCAACATACAGGTCCATGACGGGGAAAAGCGTTCATATAACTCTCTCTTAAAGTTTTATTTCTCATTGGAGTTTGTCATTGGAGTTTTGTATTGGTTCTAGAAACTTTTTTTACCCGCTGTCGTCACTCCATAAAGCATAAGCGTGTTGTCTTTGTTTGTTTACCTCTTTGCCGGCTAACTTCCAGGTGATGCCGCTTTTTGTTTGGGAGGAGTAAAACACTGACATGTGGTTTTCCTCTACCGCTGCTGTCTTTTTTCTCCGCCCTGTCTATGAGGCGCCGAACTCTGCAAGCAACAGTGTGCGAGAGAGACCGAGTGTGTTCACTCCACTCCGTGCTAAACTGAAGTTTTTCTTTTTTTATAATTAAATGTCTCTGCGTCACGCGACACAAAAAAATCGCTATTGAAATTCGTTGTCAACTCTTTTAATAATCGATTTTTAGCGATTTAATCGATTCGTTGTTGCAGCCCTAGTTTTTATCACGCTGATGTTTTTAATTAGTTATTTAATGCTATAAAGACTGTGGTGTCACGTCATGATTGACAGCTGTGATGTGATGGGCGTCATCCATTTTTCTTTTTTTACAGTCTATGGATGATACTAGTAAATCGGCATCACCTGCTTTCAGATGGAGCGGCATTTACTAGAGCCGAATTTTAAAGAGAAGATCGCAAAATCTCATTTATAATCATGAGAAATCGCCTCCGAAATTGTATGCGATTTTGCCTAACTTTTCTGTAAAATACAGCACTGTGTAGTAAATGCCGCTCCATCAGAATTTCTTTTGCCCAGCTGTAACTGGATGATCTCAACCCATAATGTCTTGGTTTGAGCAGTTTTGTTAAACATGCCACACAGCACAGATGTTTTTGTTGATCTAAGGTTGCAAATGAAATTGAGAGATGTGATGCAGCTTGATCTTTCGAACCAGTCTGCTTTGACATCTCAATCTGTCTGAAGTCCAAGTTTTATCTCATAAGTGACACATTGCTGTTCTCATCGTAAGCAGCAACAGCTTTTTATGTCATTCGCTCTTAAATGTTTAATAGGTTATAGGTCCTTAATAAGTTTTATTAAAGGCTTAATGGTTATGACAAAATCATAATTGTTGATTATCTTGATATAGTAACTGCGATTATTATTATTGATTAATAGACATTTCATTTGAAGTTTTGAAATGTTTTATAACTTTCTGTGAAGCAGCTGCATAGTAAATTCTAAACATCCAAAACTAAATAATGTAGTGTAAATAACAAATAATTATGGGAGTTATGTTGTTAGTAAAAATTTCAAAACAAATGGCAAAAGGACACGTCAACTTATCAAAGATTTTAAAATTGATTCACCACTGTATTTGGTCCCTAAACATACTGTTGAAACGTACAGAAATGAGCACTAATTTGACAGCTATAATTGAGGCTTTTGGCAATTATTTAATTGTTTCACCCGTAATTAAAGTCTAAATTCGTTTTTCGTATGGTTTGGAAGCTGCATGGGGATGGGCGTCAACTGTATTTTTATTCAATGTCTTACTCTAATTCAATATTAAAATCGTATTAGTTAATGATTAATGTTCGGTTAACAAGCTGTGGTTGTGGGTCAGGAAAATTAAGTGAAATGAACATCTCTTGCATACTTTTTGGATAAAATGTCTGCCAAATGCAAAACTGTAATTGTAATCTGAAATATAATAAATGGCGTCAGTTGTCGCTTTTGCATTTGTGGTCTGTGTGGCAGGTAGCACTGTCGAGCGTCTAAGGGGAAATCTTGCTGGCTGTGGTTGACATCCTGGAGTGTGTAAGCAAATACTCTTTGTTTAGAAATGGTCTAGAGGTTTCTTTTTAGCAAACATGTTGTGCTCCGTAACTGGGTCATGTCAGGTGCCCTGAACCGTTTGTGATCTTTGACTTGCTGGTAACAGCAGACACAGTCAACCGTGATATGACTCAGCTTCAGCTCTCTGGTGCCTTTGGGTTTCCAGCTCCTAACAGGGGTCTTTAAATAAAGTGTCAAGGGCAAAGTACAGAAGAGTAGCGAGGAGAGGATCTTTGCCCCTATCCGACAACATCATCTGTCTTTTAGCTTTAGTATTGCTTAAATATTTAATGACACGTGATTCTTTGACTTTTTTCAAACAGTCTGAAAATAAACATTGTCTGATGATTTTGTGTTTCTGTTGGCTGTAGTAACAGAATGGGGTGATGACGTGAGGCCGATGTCAGAAGATGAAGCCATGGTCATAGTCAACCATCAAGCTACTGGAGATGTGTGCACCTTAATGATGTGCTTGCAGGACAAGGGCACGGTAAGCTCTCCTCTGGTTGGGAATGGGATGGGGCACTGTTTCCTAAGTCAGTGTCTAGGAATATTGTAAACACTGCACATTTGGTATGTTTCTCTTATGACACCATATTCAGATCATGAGCCATGTACTAATGGGGTGCTAGGTGGAATCGGTATTGTTAAATAAGGGGGACATCCAAAATGTGCAATATAAGCATACCAGGATTGGGAAACACTACAGGGTTTCCAGCAGAAAATTTGTTGGTTAAGGTGGTGCGGGTGGGCGGGGCCAGGGGTGTGACAATCAAAGGGGCAGGGCTTACGCGTCATGATGAAAATTAAAATATTTTTATTTTAAAACACTCGAATAAAACTTAATTTTAAAGAAACTATGACAGAAAATGAACACATACTAGATTATTAATGAATTACATGTTTTTACCTCTAACGAGAATAGCTGTGTGATGAAGTAAAACTAAAGGGTTAATAAACACAAACTAAAGCAGAAGTTGTAAAACGTCTGTCGAACAATGATAGATGGCGCAAAAATGTTAAAAACAGATTATTTCCCACTATTAATTACATTGTTAAAGAAGTGTAACTACTGTAACATGAAAATAATGCACATAAAATAACGGGAGCAGAGCACTTGACAATTATATTGAATCAGCAGGCACGTGAAACCTAGCTAGCAGGTTGCGCAAACAACAAAATCACCAGCTAACTTACTTTAAATTTGCAAGAACTATAGACTAATACAATAACAGGCTTAAATAAACCCAAAACATAAGTCCACTTACAGTTCTCACGGACACGTGTTTTATCAACTGGCTATCCTCCAGACATGACGGACCACGTCTTTATCTCATTTCGGCCGCATGCCCGCTTGCGGTGTAAAGCGCATCCGCACTATTCTCCGAGATGTTTTATCAACTGGCTAGTTATCCTCCAGACAGTGACGGTCCAGACCACGTCTTTCTCATTTTGGCCGTGTGGCGCGTATCCCCGCTTGTGGTGTGAAGCGCGTCCACGCTGTTCTCCGAGATGCACTTGATGGCCTTTTTTGGGAGGGGGGCAACCTAGTTAAGGCGGTAGGGTTTCCCAGCTTAGGCGGGCCACCCGAACTGAAAAGTGCTGCGGGAAACCCTGTACTAGGTTAAGGGTAGCACTAATGGTTTGAATTTTTTGCTAATACTAGTGTGTCACTTATTGTGAAACATTACTGTTTATAAAATCATCATACATAAAGAACATTCTATAAAAATTAAACCTTTATCTTTTTTCAAAATATTAACAAAGATCATGTCAAAGATTGTAATCAATGACTGAAATCAAACTTTGACAATCGTAAATTTATACTTTGATTATGAGACTTTAGCCTGGATTTTACAGACACTGTCACATTTTGTTTCTCCAGATTCTGGTTTGTAATCAGATGTTGAATTCTTTCTTTACCAGGTTGTACGAAAGATGATGTGGTTGATGGACCATGTTTTTAAATACACTAATTTTGGAATTGTCTCCCTAATTCATGGCGATTTCTTCATCAGGCAGGTAAGGCATGTGCACTTGTAAACACAATGTTTAATAAAGTCTTTCTCAGATAATTTAAAATGCGTGTCTCTCACTCTCCGCTGGTTGCTATTTGATCGCGTCATCAAAAACCTCATTATTCGTTAAAATTTTTTGACCTTTTCACTGTTTGGCCGAAAATAGCAAAAAAATAATTTTCCAAAAATTTGGTGCATCCCTACTCTGGAGTTTACAGGGGATGTAAGGGGGCGTGCACACAAAGGCGTTTATGCCAGCGTATGTTCTCAATTGTTTCAAATGTAAGCACCACACATACCCACTGTAAGGACAAAATTCCAGCAGCTGGCGGGTTTTGTACGTGCTCAGCGCTGGCACTTACCGTTTTTTCAAATGTTCAACTTTGGGTGAAACACTCAGCTAGTCAATGTCACTTCTCACTCTGCCCTCCAATCACAGTGGAGGAGGGGCAGGACAAATATCACAGAAACCAATCGGCGCATTGTTAAATGGCTAATAAAGAAAGCAGAAGTATCATAGCAACCAAAGCGCTCGGCTGAAATAAAGCTGGCAAGTGCTTACAGTCGCCATCCGTCTGGCTTTTCATTCACATTTAAACACTTTGGTGTACATGCCCCCTAAAAAAGAAATTTATTTGAACTTTATTTTGACATAAAACTTATCTTGAATCACCTGCAGGGCAAAGCACATCGAGAAAAACAGCTAGTTTACCTGCAGGATCACCTGGACAGGTATTACTACAGTAGAGACAGGAAGTGGATTGTGCTGTTTCCTGAGGGCGGATTCCTGAGAAAGAGGCGAGAGATAAGTCAGTCCTTTGGCAAAAAGAATGACTTGCCTCATTTGACTCACGTTACACTGCCACGGTTGGGTGCCACTCAGATTATCCTGAAAAACTTAGGACCCCAGCAGGAAAATGGCACCCTGGGAACAGATGGATCTCCACCATGTCAAAGTAAGAGATCAAAACATTTACAAGCTGCTCGCATATTTAGAATATCTAGATATTTTCGGTATGGCACTTATAATGTGCCATACTGAGGTCCAGCAGTGTTCAATGTAAGTGCTTAACAGTGATTGGAATAACAGCTGTATAAATAAATGGCGTTACTAACGATGTTGCTTTTTTAGTGACAAGTAATCAAACGAATTACCGGTACAATGCCGTTACTGACAATAAAACTACTATGATTGATCTCACTTAAGCGATTTTCATCCGAGTAGGCTCTCTCTCACTTTTTGCCGTGGTTGGAGACTTTTGGAGACTTTTATTTGACATATGGGGCCCTACTGTAACGATCTGAAACGCAAGTACAAAGCGCAAATGAGTTTGTGGGCGGTTCTTGGGCGCTGTTGCTATTTTCCCGGCGTGAGAAATAACTCTTGCGCCGGACGCAAATCAATAAGGGGTTGGTCTGAAGTAGGTTCATTATTCATAGGTGTGGTTTGGGCGTAACGTCAAATAAACCAATCAGAACGCTATCCAACATTCCCTTTAAACATAAGGACGCAAGTTCCATGGCGGGTTGCTATTATTATGATGGATTTACCAGGCGCACGCCAGGAGCGGTTCACAGCCGAGGAGACTGACGTTCTTATAAGAGCAGTCAAAGACAGAGAAGTTGTTTTGTATGGGGATAGGAGAAACCCGCCCAAATCAGCGTCGGTTAAACAGGCGTGAGAGGAAATAGCCACAGTCTCATCAGCTGGCATCCCCATCGTTGCGCCAAGCACTACAATGATGTCGGGAGACGGGGGAATCCCAAGCTTGCCAGCATAAATCGGGCACGCCGTGTAACGGGAGGTGGATCTGCCTCAGGACCTGACGCCAGCAGAGGACATCGCTGCGTCCACCCTCACCGCTGAAAGGGTTTGGGGGCTTTGAAATCGGACCCAAGAAACGCAACCAAGGTCCAACCCCAAAGTAAACTTACAAATCAAGTTCATATACATTAAGGTTTCTTATGAAAACATTTTAATTATTATTTACATAAAATAAACGTAATACAGCCACATAACAAACTTATGAAAATATTTTAATCGTTATTTGCATGATAATTTTTTAACGCAGCCACACAATAAATAAAAACTATCACCACAATGCCCACCACAATGATTTCCCTTATCTCGTGTATTAATATTTTTTACTGTAACAATTTATGATTTGCAAAAATAACTGTTGCATCTGTGTAGATCAGATAAGCAAAGTGTGTGCGCTTTGTGCACGCTATACATTATGGTCAAGCATGCGCCCTTAAAATAGCATAATGAACAACGCGCAACGCGCCACTGACTTTAAACTTTTTTTTTCTGGTCAGTGGCGCAATTGTTTTTTGAAACTGCAAAATAGCATCAGGGATGGTTTGCGCCGGAACACGCCTCCTTTTTTTGCGCTGAACTGCCCAGGAAGCGAAAGTTCATTCCCTAGTTTGCCGACGTGCGTCTGTGGAAGGAAAAACCCGCTGTTCGCCGGTGCAAAATACGAATGATACATGCGTCACTGACAAAGTCATTTGCGCTGGCTGCAAGATAGGGCCCATGGACTTTTTTTATAACATAATAGTAACGTAATAGTTATGATAATTAATTACTTTTATAATGATGTAATTCAGTTACTAACTCGGTTATTATTTGTGAGAAGTGACTATAACTAATTGTTTGCTAAAATGTGTTTGTGTAAGTGTTTGTTCCCACACAAGCACATGCACAGTCCGAGCATTGTTGTCTAGACTATTTGTGAGAAGTAACTATAACTAATTAATTTAACATGCCCAACATTTGTGCTCAATGAATCTATTTAAAACATGACGTTAATCTATATAGACTAATATAACGTTGTTATAGTTGACATAATGAGAATAAAATGTTTACCTCAGTAAAGTTAGTTAAAAGATAAAAAAAGTAAAAATAAACATACAGTAAGGTTTACTGTTTACAAAAAATGTACTAACTAGGACTATGGTAAAGATGCTAATAGAGATGTTTATCCATAAACAATAAATTATTTGTATTAGTTGGTAATTTATGCATTAAACACATTTGGATGTAGTTTCTTGCCTCAATTTGTGATTCTGGTACTGCAAAATTAAGCCCCTCTCAGATGTTAGTCTAAAGCCCTGCTCTTGCACCTCACACTGTATATTTGCTCTCCCTAATGAAGGGCTTAGCATTGTTGTCAACTAATGATTTCTGACACGTTTGCAGTGTTTCCTACAGACTTGGTTTATTTGTGACGGCACATCTGCCAGAGGGTATGGGTAAATAATGGGTAACTGCACACGAATGCGCACTTTTCATCACTTTACGCGTTGAGTATAAACTAGGGCTGTCAATAGATTAAAATATTTAATCGCGATTAATCACATGATTTCATGAGTTAACTCTTGATTAATCGCAAATTAATCGCACATTTTTATCTGTTCTAAATTTACCTAAATGTAACACTTTTCAAGATTTTAATGCTCTAATCAGCATGAATTTGGATAATATATATGCTATATGCAAATGTATGCCTACAACAGCCTGTTTACATTTTCAACAGAACCATCAGCCATAGTTTTATATATGATTTTCCCTTTAGAAGACCTTGTTCTTTCTCCATTTCTGTTTGCTGCTGCATCATTTGTGACCTGTGCTGGCAAATTGAGTTGGGATGAGCAAATTTTCAAAAATGTTTCATTTATATTTTAACATTCTCTATTAAAAAACTTCAAAACAATTGGAACAATATGGAATATGACAAAGCATGACAGAACTATACCCGTTTACGCAGAGCAAAAATCAATATCAATATATGTTACATATATGTTTTTCTTTTATTGTTTAATTTTGACATTGAGACAGACTGCTTTAAGATACTGTATACTAATGCAAGGGTTTAGTATAATGTTACACAACAGATACTTTTCCTTAACAGTTTCCTTAACATTCACTTCAGATATAACAGATTATAGGTCATACCTGCGTGAATTCTTGTCAAAGATATTTTTAAAAATGTAATTTTGTGTAGATGTCTATATATATCGGGGTCGCGCACTCGCGTGTTTGTGTACATGCGCTTCAGACGTCTGCGTCAGACATCGCTTTTGAGTCTTGTCACTCTTAATAACTCTTTCAACATCAATCAGGTCCTGAACTTTATCTCTCTTAATAATTATTTTACCATCAAGAAAATCTTGCAGTCTATTTTCTATAATTTCTGAATGCTTTAAAAACTAAACTAAAAAGTGAAGGAAGACGCATCTTTGCTTTATATGGATTTGGGACGGTACACCTCATAGAAAACGTACAGATAAAGATCATTTTAGATGTTTAATGACCATTTAGAGCATTGGATTCGCTAGACGAGAGCTTAATGTTCTTATTTTTATAAAAAGCTCCGTCTCATCTAGACAGCGCGGGTCACTTGCTGCGTCTCAGTTCATCCAGCTGTGGGTCAAACAGAAATTGCGTGTTGCGTTAATCGCGCGTTAATAAAATTAGTGCCGTTAAAATGAATTTGCGTTAACGCGTTATTAACGCGTTTATTTTGACAGCCCTAGTATAAACCAATCATTAGAGTCACAGTGAAGCACGGCAACTGACGCCATGTGTGGCGATTTGCCACAAATAAATGAATGTATGGGAAAACCTAGGTTTGGCTTAAAAAAAAAAACAAATTCAACAAGATAATTACATGTAGTGTTTAGTAACTAATGTCTTCCATTAAATACACTGTATGGACAAAAGTATTGGGATGACTGACTATTACATCAACAAGGACTTTAATGACATTGCAATTAGGCACATTAGGCTTTATTATGGAGTTTATTATGGTCCCTCTTTGTGGCTATTAGAGCTTCCACTTTTCTTGGAAGGCTTTCCACAAGATATTGAGCGTTTTCTGTGGGAAATCGTTCCTATTCATGCTGTAGTGCATTTATAAGGTCAGGCATGGATGTTGGATGGAAAGGCTTGCATTACAGTTTCTTTTACAGTTTATATACCAAAGGGGTTCTTTTATTTTTGTCCATATAGTGTATGTTTAGACAGGCATTATAATCTCTCTGTGTACAGTTCATTTAAAGATAAACTTGAACATGTCATTGTACAGAATGACCTAAACAATAGAATGTATTTTCAATATCTTGTATAGTTTTTTCACACATCAGAAAACTTTGAATACAGTATGCAAGAAATTTGAATACTGTTATCCGTTAGGAGCTTGACAGCAGTTACATTGCATGTTTTACATTTTTATATTTAGTTTCACAGTTGTCTGCAACCTGAGGCTTGTTGTTGGCTCCACCAACACTAATTAAATTTACGTCCGTGTCCGAAACCGCTTCCTTGTAGAACGCGTAACTGGAACACTGAACTGGATACTGACAGTAAACACCACAAATTTATGTTTATACATTTGTGTTAGTTGTTGTTGTCAGTTATTTTCTACTTAAAAAAAAAAGAAAAAATGTATGCGATATATTTTATTTAAAATGTAAAACATATTTTTATTAAATATAATAAATTAACATAACATTAAATAAATATGACAAGCAATTGCCTTGTTCTCTTTATTATCACTTAATACAATAAACATGACAAATGTGACAAACAGTAAGCAGGTCAACTTTACCGCCGATGAGAGCATAAAAAAAAGCTCTGGCTGCCCTGCAAATGACACTTTAGAAAAAGAAAGGTTGACACTCGAATGCATTTTCTTGAACCTTCCGTTTGGTTTCTGCCGAACGTTTCCGCCTTCTGATTGGCTGATGCAAAATGTTTCCGTCTTCTGATTGGTTGCCCAAAAATTGGTTTAGTAAAAGCTCATTACTTTGAAGTTGAGCTGATTACAACTCTCCTTGACGTTCTGTCCGCGCAGTCTCAAATTTTAAGCTGCACGCTGACGGTCGACGACCGCGGACCCTCCTGATGACGAAAATGACGTCATGCGGGCAGCGCGCATATGTCCCTAGTATACTTTAGGTTTAAGTCCTGGTTTAAACTTAAACCTGTCTGGGATACTGCCGCAATACATTTTTTATTTGTAGTTTTACATTAGTTTTTCAATATATGAACCTGCTAATGAAGTATAAGTGGTTTATTCAGTTAGTGCATCAAAAAGGCAGCTGTCCATTTGGCTGAGAAGATGAGAAAAGCATTGTGTTTATTGTTTAATACAGTACATGAGTGTCTTACAGTAAATAATGGGTTCACTAACATAAGTCAATATACTGTATTTGCCCCAGGTAACAAACCTAAAGGACTCCAGTGGGTAATAGATGTGACTATAGCCTACCCTAATGCAAGACCCATGGATATTCAGACGTGGATATTTGGATACAGAGATCCAATAGTCACACATGTGCACTACAGGTAAGAAATGTGTTTCGCTCAAACTACAGAGCAAATTATAGCATTGTTTTTGTAACCTACAAATCGAAATGCTCTCTGACGACTTCTAGTACTGAATCTGAACAGTTCAGCCATGTTTAGACATCAAAAACTTTCATGGGGGTGTATTTAATATGCAACAAAACAACTATAAAAATTCAGCTCATTATAAAAGTCTCCTTTTAAAGGTGCTTTGTGTATCAATCAGTAAACCAAAAATCCCAGACACGACATTGTTGTCAGTGTATCTGGTTCTGAACTGGGTAACGCCATCCACAGTCCACAATATAAAACAATTATATAAAATATAAATATTATATATCAACATTGGAATTATAGCCTATTAAAGTTTGATTATAGCGTAGGCCTATGTGACTATTGCGTATGTGTTGTACAAGTTGTTCAATTCCTATTGCTCCTAAAATTTCTCTTGTGTTCTGACGCATGAGGTATTTGACCTGGGACATTCCTTTAACCATTGGCAGGTGGGAGGGTGATAACTCTGGGTCAACAAACTGCTTTCCTTTTACACATCGACAGATTATTTTTTCACACTTTTGTCCTGCTTTTCACCGTATACTGATACAGTTGAGGCAGCAGAGCAGTGATTTATGACCTCCTCTATGCTTATTTGCTCAGTGACTGCAGTTTTATCTCTACACCTCCCCTAAAACAGCCTTGCTGGCAACTAGAAACAAAAGTGTCAAGTTAATGTAAGTAAATATAGACCTTTTGGTTTGACATGTTCAGTTGGTGCCACATTAATGGTTAATAAACTTGAGAGGAGTCTAGTTGCAATACATAATTGATTTTTGTCAGACATAAATAAGGTTTGAATCACTCAAATATCAAATTCAATTCAAATTTTGGTCCGTTGATTCACTTATAAGAGATGTAAGCATATACGTCTGATGTACATCAAGGCAATGATCACCAAAGTGAGCAACCATCCTGCTGAACGGGCACAGTTGCTCTTTTCACACTCTTGGCTGGCGAGAGGAGCGCCGAGGGCGACTGTGAGTCAGATCTATCCTTCATCAATAACAGGCTGAATTTAATTCTGACTGACTTTGAAATGGCATAAAAATTGACCTTTTTGCAAGCACTTGTTTAGTTTGAGTGGATGCAAGGGCACTTTTTGTTCACTTGTATCTGCCGCTTGAAGGATGTAGTTTCTTTCACTGAAAGACTTTTTTATGGTCGTCAGATCAAACACAATCAGATGTTCATACGTAGTGTGTTTGCTCTTTATCTTTAGTTTATGACTCCTTGGTTTGGATTAGGACATTGTTAAGGGTTGGGTCAGTATATCAGTTGACGTGTTAAACTGGCAGGGTTTCCACAGGTTATAGAATTGTCAGACATTGACAATTTTTTTTTACAATTTTCTGACTTTTAACATGTTTTTTTTTTACCCCATAGACTTCTGGATTGTTGCAAGAGTTTAACAAAAGTTTGACATTTACACATTGTGTCCAACAAGATAATCTTTACAGATGAACACAATGCTTATGACTTTAGAAGACTAAATGTGACTAAACTACATTTCTTTAAGATGAACACAGAGGAAGATATTTTGAGAAATGTTTGTAACCAAACTGATCAGAGGCCCCACTGACTTCCATACTATTCCCTTTTCCTACTATGGAAGTAAATAGGGCTTTTAATAAGAGTGAGAAAAATTATGACAAAATGTTCATTTTTGGGTGAACTATTCCTTTAATAATAATTAATCGTCCTTACTGTAACCTCAGAGGGTATTTGGACACTAAAGGCATACTTCACTTTTATCTCGTACATGGGGGACAGCGTACAGTGCACGTGATTCAAATGTTGAATTGTGTGTATGTGTGTGTGCTGTATGTATTTTTAAAATATTTTTTTATGTAGGCCAGGAAATTTCCTATTTTATATTTACTTTTACTGTGTATACTTTTACTGTGTGGGCATGCTCCATACAAGTAAAAACAAGGTATACTTGGGTATACGTTTATTCATATTGTACATACTGTAAGAATTTATACAGTTGTACCTGAACTGCACATACAACTAATAAGAAAACGATGAATGGTTTAACACGTACTCCTAGCTTTTGCAATTTTTACATGTTGCTGATAATCTTTATGGTGTTACACGGTCCTCTAATAGTGTAAACACGTGATCCAGTGTATAGATCTGCGCCGTGGATGGTTCCATGTATCTCGAGTGACTTCTGTTCCCAAGACGTGTATCTCATGTAATTGCCTGGCATTTTCTGGAATTTGTCCCCTAAGGCCTTATTACTCCACACCTATTGATTTGTGTGTGGTGAAGTGAAGATAAACAAGTCAAAAGATCAGATGTATATATGGATGTACTGTATATTGTTGAGTTATTGTATTTTATTATCAGTGGTACTGCAGAGATTAACAAAGATCACTCTTGCCTTATCAGCTGATGAAAATATAAGAAATGTCGCATGACCTCTCGACGTGCATATGTAATGCGTAAGGTCAAGCTGGTGCGTCACACGGCTAGTGCAAGACGAGAAGTTGTGGCTAGATAAGACCTGTATGGCAATGTTTAGGAATTGTTTTGGGAATGTTTTGAAGCGGTGAAACTGCAATTTTAAACTGCATTGAAACTGTGAACTGTTGGGGTCCAATTAAATCTATAAAATTGAGAAAAATCTTGGAATGTTTTCCTCAAAAAGCTTAACTTCTTCCCGACTAAATAAAGAAAGACATAACTTGGATGACATAGGGTGAGTAAATTATAAGGATTTTTTTATAAAAGTGGAGTAATCGTTTAATGACCAAATGTCTCTATATTATCCACATATTATCTTGCTCAATATAGATGGGTAGATGGATGGATGGTGGTAGTACTATGGATGTATGAATAGATGGTGCTAGTACTATGGATGGATGGATGATGGTAGTGTAACTGGTGCTATATCATGTCATTTATTTATTTGTTTACATTGATTTTCATTGAGAATTTAAGCTGTGTTTGTTGTGTAGACTTTTTTGTGTTATTTCATTTATTGTTTGCTCTAGATTGATGGTGGTAGTACAGACAGGTTTTTTTTGATGGGATGTAGGTTTGTAGTATAAAGATCATCTAGTATCATTAATGATGCAGTCTATAATAATCATTAGTGTCTCATATAGCTGTAAAGATAAATGTATGTATTAGTGAATGTGGTTAATAATTTACAGTTGTAGATAGAGTCAGTAAGTGGCGCTTGCTGTTTCAAGGGGGAAGTCCATTATTCGGGAAATGATTGTTTTGTAATGTTTTGAAATATTTGGTCTGACACACCCTGTCAGTGCTATGTTTGTTTGTAAGAGATGGTTTAATGCTTTGACCAGGCAGCGGTTCTGTGTGTTTTCAAACGACTGCCAACAGTTTGTACATGTAAATCAGCAGAAACGCTAAGCCTGTCAGACTTCTCAGCAGTGTAAAGAGCTGAGCTCTCCACTTCACCATGCTAACTGACTGGAAAACATCTGATCTCTAGAATGGATCTGGTCTGCAGTGCCTGCGTTTTCATTTCTTAAGTCTTTGTTTCCTTATTACAAAAGTGAAATTGGGGTTCCGGTGTTGAAAGTCAAATTTGAACTTGTTGATCCCACATGAGCACCGTAATGTGTCAGAGCGTATGTTTGCACTATGGTAAAGACTGTATGGGGAAGAAAGCTGTCTGCTTGTAGAAATATGAATGAGCAATCTGGAAGTCTTGCTTTTAAGTTAAGAGCCATTTGCCTTCGAGTGCACTAACTAAACAAGCCTGGAAAGTAATGGCGTTTTGTTTTTTAATGTGATTGGAGGTAGAGATGTTCTAATACCATTTTTCTCTTCCCGATATAGAGTACTGATCCAATACCTGGCTGTTTTACTTTATTTTATAGTGTGCTCCAGATTTATCCCTTAATAAACATACACAAACACATACAGTGAACAACAGTATTTTTATTATCTGAAATACATTTAACAGTAATATTATTTATTCAAATTCAGCCATAAACCTAACACTGTAAACTGAAAGGTTGTTTTAGTATATAACTGTATAAAAACAGTGCAACAAATAGATCAAGGAATACAGGGTTTCCTGCAGAAAATGTGTTAGTTAAGGTGGTAGGGTTTATATTGTGAAATACAAATCGTATTAACAAAACAGTAAAGCCATTTTATTACATGTGATAACAGTTCTGGCCTCTCGTAAATTCTTCCATTCTTATTTAATCCACAATATACACACATTCATACTTTATCTTATACTGAATGCTAGAGACTGTTTCAGCAGTAACAACATAAACAAGCCGCTTTCGTGGTCATCACGTAACTTCCGGTAAACTCTGCGAAGAATAAATAGCAACAAAGTCCTTTTAAAGTAGTTTATTTATACAACAAGCAAAATAAACAACACGTAGATTACATAGGAACCCAAAACATTTATTTTCGACGAGGTATTTGTGTAATAGTTCAGTTTCAGCAACTAGTCAGACCATAAAACAAACAGAAACCGGAAGTAAAGTTCAGACTCAACGCTTATCGCGTCACCGCACGTGCGCCCGATGAAACGCTCTATAAACATCTGTTGTTTCTATTTGCTTAACTGAAAGTCATTGCAAAAATAGCGTTACATTGCAAATAATCTAAATTTCATTTTTAAATTAAAATGGCAAAATTTTACTAAATTAAAGTAGTTTGCATTTCTGGGTTTGCTAATTACCTAATTTTTTTTTATATAAGAATGCATTTTCTGTAAAATGGCTTTGAAACAATATGCATTGTTTGTAGTGAATGTTGTGAAATAAGAGACTTGAGTAATAGAGCCAAGCTCATCCTTCTCTCTCCTTCCCTTTGTGTAACCATCGTGTTTCTTCTGGGTGACACGTCTTCAAATGCTATATTAAGTTACTTGTTTTAAAGTTGTTAATACTTATGCCACCCATCGAAACTGCAGCATGGCATATGAGACATTTCAGCATTTTACTACTCTGAAGTACTGCCAAATACGGGAAACGGCGTAGCACATTTTCAGTTCTTCTGGAGAGCGAAAAAGTTATAAGTTACTAGGGCTGGGTATCGATTCAGATGTTCCAGATTGATTCAATTTTGATTCACAAGCTATCAAATCGATTCTCCTTTCGATTATGATTCTCGGATCAATTTTTATGCTCGTTTCTCAATTCGTCTCAATGAATATAGATTTAATACAAATACTATATTTATGAAAAAGAACAGTGAACATAAGTTTACAAGTGGGTAATTAATCAAAAGAAATTAATAGCCACAAACCTGTATATTAAACTCTTTTATTTTAGGTACACTTGGGTACATAAAACAGAACCCATCTCTAATTTTCAAATGCATACAATTATGTTAAATACAATACAATTTTGATGCAAGATGAAAAATGTATGCTGAAAAAAGTCAGAACAGTAAAGTCGCATTCCTTGCTCAAACAGGATCAGGTTATTTCATAAAAAAAAAAATAGATTCGTGGCCTTTGAGAATTGATTTTGAATCGACCACGTTTACACATTTTGGTGGTATCGGCCACATTTTAACCTCCCTAAATGGAGAGAAATAATCTGCACTTATTAGCGTTTATGTCATGAGGCTGTTGAAAACTTTATTCTGATTGGTTGACACATGTTCTTACAGTGTGCATTGTTTTTTCTATTAAGTAGTTCCAGGTCTGTCGACTGCATTACAGTTTCATTTCACCATGCCAAGTTGTACCGAAAAGGCGTATTTATTTAATTTTTACAAATAAAGCATGACTATATGTGTTCATTTAAAGTCGCCATGAAACGGAAGTAGCGATTGCCTTATTTTCCCCGTGGTGACGTATATCCGAATGAAACGGCTTTTGAGATGAAATAAGGCAGGGCTGGATTTGAATTTGTCCATCGAGATCTGATTGGATCGTTTGAAGTTGGGTCGTGTTGCTAATTGCTAATCGCTGCGATCTTCTCCCGGACCCCGCCCACCTGCCATACTTTTGACCGGAAGTGAAGAGAGATCGTTTTGAGGAGGGGAGGAGATTTGCATTTTTGATTAAAGATTATGAGCACACACGAATTTTTAAAAAATAATGAAGCTCACAGATAAGTCATTTGTTAATAATACCACAATATTAAAAAAATATATATAGTTTTTCATTTCAATTTCATTGCGACTTTAAGTGGGGATAAGGTTTGAGGATTCTGAGAACCTGACATGTTGTTGTTCCTCTAGAGACTTCAGGTAGGTTGCAGTTCTGGAAAACAGTGGCACAGGAGACTAAAGGGGATTGCTGATGGTTTCGAATAATTTATCTAATTTCACTTAAAAATAGTCTTTTGCAGTTAATATCAGCTATTTTTTGTCCTACTTTTTGTGATCCCGTTGCTCCAGGCAATCAGCGTTTCTTGTCTAATGTTCACACCTCAATTATGCAATTTCTATAGCATTGTGTCCTTGTGAGTTAAACCTTTTTTTGGCCCATTTTACTTGTAAAAGAAAATCCGTACAATAATTATACATGTCTAAATATAAAGTCAGTTTCACCTCCAGCCATCATTAAAGGGATACTCCAGCCAAATAACAAAATTATCCCATGATTTACTCACCCTCAAGCAATCTGAGATGCATCTTTCAGACGAACACATTTAAGGGCCATTCCCACTATTACGACAACTAAAACTATAAAGAATTGTTTTAAAAATAGAGAATAGCTATAACGATAAAGATAAAATAAAAAAGATATTGTTAGGATTATTTTTCTGGGTGCTTTTTTTCTAACTGCTGAACGATTAACCAATGACAGCCAATCAAATCTATTTGAGCTTCAAGTGCACGTGCATTTGAAATGAAAGTGTGGAGAAGCTTAACATAAACTTACCTCAGGTATCCAGCGCTGATGCAGTTACTGTGAAATTCATTATTTAATGCTTTTTTCAAAAGGTAAGAGATTAGATAACACAAGCTACTAGATTCACTGTTTAGAGTTAAACACACAGCGTGTTAAGGACATCTGCTGGTTGTCCGCTGTGTAAATGCAACAAGATCAGCATATTTATACATTGAATGACACATGAACAATTACAAGCGTTTTTTTATTAAAGGAAATATCCAATATTAGTTAATGCCATTTGAAGGTAAATGATTTTACTGCGCCCCAAAAGCGAATAAAATTTATTGTTATCATTCGGTCGTGTGAACGTGTCGTTATCGGTATAGTTAACGTTATCATGTGAATGGCCCTTATTTAACAAGCTTTTTAATGGTAGAAACAGGGATCAGGGAAGAACTTCTGACTTTAAACCACAAAAAAGTGCATTCATCCTTCACAGAAGTAATTCACACTGGAGGTTGACCGATATGTGTTTTTCAGGGCCGATGTTGATACAGATTATTACAGATAGAGTGGAGCGATAACCGATATGTCTGATGTAAAAATGAAAATTAATGTCAAAATTAAGACACAGGCTCTGACAAAAACCTTTAATGCTTAAACTATATATACATAAAAACTATTTTAAAAAATGCATTGAATTAAATAAATATATTAATTATTTTCTGATGATTTTATCATTGCATACAATAGGAGAACTATTTAGTTAATCATGTTGCACATCAATGGATGAACTATCCTATGGATATAACGATTAACTAAACAATTTGAATTTATATAATAAGTGTAAATAAATTAATTGCTTTTACAGCTTCATTGTGTATGTTGTTGAAAAGACGGCAAATGTTTTCATAAAACTATAACATAAATACCATATCATCGGCACAATTAATTGGTTCAATACCCAATTCCTTAAGTATATAGACCGTTTCATCGGACGCACGTGATTCACGTCTGGATCCGAACTTTACTTCCGGTTTTGTTTTTTTAATGGTCTGACTAGTTGCTAAACTGATCTCTTGAACAAATGCCTCGTCTAAAATAACAAATGTTTTGGTTTCCTAGGTAATCAATGTGTTTTTTTTTTGCTTGTTATATAAATAAACTACGTTTAAAGTACTTTGTTGTTATTTATTATTAGCGGAGTTTACCGGAAGTTACGTGCAGACCGCGACAGCCGCTTGTTTATGTTGTTATTGCTGAAACCGTCTATATGTCGCCAAGACAGGCCTTTAAGCATACCCGTGTGTGTATCTGAACATTTATGTGTAAGAAACAAGTCGCAAAAAATAACTTGATCTGTCACTTGTTGCGAGCAGCTTGAGAGACGTCTGTGTGCGCGTGCATGAGAGCACTGACTGAAAACGTAAGTGCTCGAGTTCTTTATGCTTTAAAATGGCTCGTTTTTTTTTAAATGACATGACTTACAGAGCGAAATCAATGCAAAGCAGCTCGAGTTAGCAAGTGCTTTCGGCTGTGTATTCAGCCTCCTGTGCTGATTGGCCGGACTCGTGACTCTCAACAAATCAGATGGGTGATGGGCGAGCGTTGCACTAGGCAACTGAATAGAGTCCCGTGTTCCGACGGCTCTAACTAAATCCTTGGCTGCATCAGAGCCAAATTAGCGCATTTCAAAATGATATTACTTTATCGGCAAATCAGTTTTTAATATGGCCGATGTCGATGATCGGCAAAATGCTTAATATCGCCATCGATAATCAGCCAGACCGATAATCGGTCGATCCCTAATTATCCATATTTTAAACTCTACAATTCATAATAACTAGCTTCCGGTAACAACCTCATCTTGGACTCAAGATTCACGAGAGAGTTTTAGTGTAGTGAGCGCTAAATGGGTGCATTGTGCAGTGAATCGCATGAGTTAAAGAACGTAGTATTATCGGTAGCTAATTATTATAGTTTATAAAGTTTAAAATGTGAATCTCTTTCTTACAATATCGCATTGATTACCCGCAAAAGAGATACATTAAATTATTTATTTTAAAATGTGACCCAGTCTGTGAAAACCTAGCTAAAGTCTTTAGCTAGGTTTCTGTAAAAAAAAGATTTTGACTGAATTTCAGAGATTGAAATCGAAGTTTGATGCTCCTCATCTCATTATTAGATTATAAGACTTTAACCTGAATTTTAGACAGGATCACATATATGGGTGGTTTCCCGGAGAGGGATTAGCTTAAGCCAGGACTAAGCCTTTGTTTAATTAGGAAATATAACTAGTTTGAACAAACATGCCTTACTAAAAACATTACTTGTGTGCATTTTGAGGCAAAACAAAGGGTACTGATGTATTTTAAGATATGTCAGTTGTTTTCAGTTTGGACAGCGCTTAAATTTGTTTTAGTCTAGGACTAGTCTAATCCCTGTCCGGGAAACCGCCCCATAATGTATTTTGGCCCAGCCGTGGAGCTGTAACTGACAGCATCCAAAGCCAAATGTATGTTTTATCATTTTAATTGTAATGTTTCTAATGTGTGTTTAATAAATTCCCAATTAAATGTCTTTCAGGACATACCATATAAAGGACGTCCCAGTAGAAACAGAAGCTCTTACAGATTGGCTGTATCAGCGATTTGTGGAAAAGGAGAAACTTCTGTCTCACTTCTACAAGACAGGTAGTTCCACCAAACTAAAGTTGCTTCAAATCTATAAACGTTTATCCTTCGACCACTTTGAAACTCTTTAACCGTCCCTTTGTCTCGCAGGAACTTTCCCTCCACTTGATGGCCAAAAGGAGATGGTCTCGCGAAATATGACCCTTGACAACGCCTGGTTGTTGTTAGTCCAAACGTTTGCCTTCGCCTCAGGCTGCATGTGGTACAGCATTCTACATCACGTCTACTGCTGGTTCTTCTGAGATCAAAGAGGAGACCAAAACTTGCAGGATGGAGACGGAAAAGCCAGAGACCGAGAGCCCAGATTGACATTCATTACCGGAACGGATGAATGTACCCTGCAGAACGTCTCGAGCTGCTGTATTCGATCACGGCCCCCATCCTGACCTCGGAGTGACACATCTACCCAATCCCAGACACATGCGCTCATCCTTTAGATTTGCATAGAACCAGTACAACATGTTTACACATGCGCGCTCAAATTATGCACATTTAATTGTTTACTCATGCACATTTGGACACACCTCTTTTTTTGTTGTTGTTTTTACTTACAATCAAAATTAGGCTCAGGAAAAAGTCAGAGATAGAACTGTTATGTCATTCATTTTCACGCCTAGCCATGTGAGCTCCCCCTCTTTTGAGATGAACACCAAACAGGATGACTGATTTTTTTTTTCCAGAGACTTGTGTCCTGTTTGGAAGAGCCTCAGCTGGCTTTCATTGCACTATGAATCCTTGTGCCCCCCAGATTTCCTTCATCTATCCTCCCTCGTGGCTTTTTTCCTCGTGTCGACTGGATGCCGTTTTCTGCGTGTTTTGTCAGTATTGAGAGACCGTGAAGTTGTTTACACTGACAGGCACCTGCTTGGAACGGGAGCGCCTTTTTCGATGATGTTCGGGAGAAGTCATTGCGAAGAGGAACCTGGTTCTTGTTTCAACAGTTTCTGAAACATTTACAGGGCCAGGCCACCGTTTCCTTCGGGGGACTTTACGCAATCGATGCCATATAGACGCATCTAAGTGCACCACACAACTGCCACACAAGAAGAAAATACCCCTCATCTCCAAAGTTTTACAAATATTTAAGCCATATGCTTATATCGTAGGATCGAAGGGGGGCAGACATTTTACTGACTGAACTTGTGTTTGTTCACTGTCCTAAAAAAAAAACGATTTTAATTTTGTTGATTTGTTTTGTTTGTGAGTCCGTTGATCTCACTTGTGTAAAAGTGACAGCGTAACCTGCCTGTGTGATTGTGCGACTGTGTGTTTTAGATGCACAATGTCTGGTAGCTTCATGTTATATCAGAGTGTTGGCAAATATCTGTTTAATAGATTTTAATTTCGTTTTATTCTTAATCCCTATTGTGCGTTTAATCTTGTACAGAAAGGAGTCCGAGCTGTAATGATGTTTAGTTTCAAAAATTTTACTTTTGAAATATCATGAATGTTGGAGAAGGAAAGCAAAGGCTCTCTCTTCTGGAGTGATCATGTGGGCGTATTGTAGAAAAAACATTGTGCTTGGACAAAAGGACCAGAGACGTAGATTACTTTTTTTGTGTTGAGGCACAAAATATTTTAGATTAGCTTTAGACTATCTTGATGGAGCTCATAAACTTGAGAGAAAATAACTAAAAACACGTTTTCCACGAGTGAAATCGGACCGTTTACGGGAAGAATAATGGCGTCATCTTTGTGTCCGCTTCTCATATCCGAACGGAATATGGGCGTGGTCCAGCAATAATGTACTCAAAAATAAAAGCCCATGTTGTGGCGAACGATGCTTAGATGTACAAATTAGGTATTTGTAGTTGAAAATGTTGCACTGTTTTGTCACTTGCCCCTTGACCCAAGCCATGTCTCACGTGAAAGTGAACTTCGTTTCCATAGCTTGCCAGATCGAAATGTGAATGACGCCACAAGACTAAAGCTAAAGCCAAGTTAGATGCAGACTGCATTCGGAGCAGGCCACGTCACCATAAACCTCACCGCCAGGAGCTCCCGTCGGACGCAAGAAATGCTGGGGAGTTCTGAGTAACAATTGTTTTCATAAGTATGGTTTTATGTTAAAAAAGTGAGATATATCTATATATTAGCAATTTAACCAAATTACAATAGAATGGTCCATGAATTTCATTTTGTACTCCTGTTTCTCTTCCTAGCTACCCAGCCATTTTACAACACAAATTAATTGTGCTGGAATAAAAATCATGCGCAGCAGTGACCCACAGTCTCTTGTCTAAGTGTTATTGATCTGAAGCATTTAGTGCAGTTGCATTTCTTCATCTCTGTTAGCGTTTACAGACGTAACATTATGTGAGCACTTTTTTACAGGATGCCGGTAAGAGAAGTATATGGTCTTATTCAATTTTTTTCTTATTTATATACATACTTGTACGTTGTCTGCATTGATCTTCAGCTGGTTGTTGAAAGAGAAAGTTTAATTCGTGAGAAATGTATGTACTAGAAAACATCAGTGCTATTTGAAGTTAATCTTCAACTCTGTTACCCATTTGGTGTACTGGATTAATAGATCACTTAAAGGGCCAGTATTATGCCCATTTTTACAAAATGTAAAATAAGTCTCAGGTGTGTCTAGAATGTGTCTGTGAAGTTTCAGCTCAAATCATCCCATAGATCATTTATTATAGCATATCAAAAATGCCCCTATTTGGGTGGGAGGAGCAAAAAGTGCTGTTTTTATGCGTGTACCTTTAAATGCAAATGAGCTACTGCTTTTGGTTAAAATAGATCTGATTCCTGTTAATACAGTCTGAGATAATGGTATCTTTAGCTGCATTGCTATAACATGCTGACAAACACATTTAGAAAAGTTTTAAGGGAAATGAACCAGTCAGTCAGTGGCTGTGGGAGGGACTTTGTTAATGTGACATCACATTAACAAGAGCATAAAAACAGCATGTCTAATGAGACTGCTTTGGTTTAGGGATTAAAAAGGAGTGGGTGGATTTTCTTCATTGGTTACGTTTACATGCACAAAATTTTGTCAATCCAACTGAATGTAATTAGATTGCAGGTCACAACAGTTTACATGTACCCTAAACGTTGCAATCTGATTACATGTACATCCTATATAATCTGAACCAAACGTCCGCGCAGGTGCGTTGCCAGATTGGCATATCAAAAACAGCCCAATGGACATTCAAAACTAGCCCAAAAGCATCCCAATGACCATTCATAGCCCAAATACCAATAACTAATAAATTAAATCCTTTCATCTTCTTTTAGCCTGGTTAAAATCAGCCCATTCTCAGTAGTAACCGAGTTTGGTCTGGCAAAGCTTCATAGACCAATCATTTTCAAAGGGGCGTCACCAACGGACTACGCTCGAATGCCTCTGGGCGCAATTGGATAGACCTAAAACCAATCAGAGCGATATCAGACTTTTGCCGAATCCATTCGGTAAGACAGCAATAATATCTTTTTTAGATATGAAGGCTTTGAGTGTTGTTCTTTGCTTGGGTTTTAAAAAAAGGAAAAGTTTAAATCACTAAAAACGGACACGGTAGCTGATTTGAACGAGTGATGTTTCACGGCGGCATTCTTGTTTGTATTGTACAAAATCTGCTTGACCGTCACTTTGCTGTCGTCATATTGTAAATCACGACCCAATGTTTCTGATTGGTGCCACAATTTCTACGGATTAGAAATGGGCTTGAACGGCCTCTTTGCTAGACTACTTGCAGATCAAATCTAAATTTGCCGGAAGTTGTCTGGGTTTTGCCAGGCTATTCATCTTTAACCCACAGAAAAAACTAATTGAAACCGTTTAAAAGTGCCCCAAATCTGAAGTCTGCAAAAAAGCAGAGGACTTGGCAACACAGCGCACAGCATCTCTTATAGAGTTCACCCTTTGTACCCATGACCTTAGTAACGCTTGTTGCTATTACCTTGCTATTGCATGTTTCTATGACGTGAATCATGTTATACGTAAATAAGAGGTAAATATAAGACCAGAACTTAAGCATAATTCTTCTGCGCATGTGCACAAGACATCTTTGCATATGGTTGGGAAAAAAACACTACAATTAACACGTTTGCATGCATATTTTTCTCCTGATGATCGATTAAGGTGTTTACATGACAGCTTTTCTATCCAATTGATTATTTGGTTGCATGTAAATGTAGCAATTGTGGGATAATTGTGTTGTCATACTGTCAACACACATTTATGTCCAAACACCTTGTAAAAGTGGATTTTTGAATAATATGGGACCTTTAATGTATTTATGCAAAATCTTGCACATCTAGCAATAGTGAAAGTGACATAATGACCAATGTACTTGAAATGTGACCTCTGCATTTAACCCAGCACACCCAGTCATCAACACACACACCCGGAGCAATGGGCAGCTATCACTGCAGTGCCAGGGGAGTAATGGGGGACAGGTGCTTTGCTTAAGGGCGCCTCAGTCGCAACCTTCCGGCCCTGAGACTTGAAAAGGCAACTTCAGAGCATTAGGCCACAACTGCCCCCCGCCCCTTAGAATAAAATGACGCAATTTTGGGTTTACAACTATATGTTTTTACATTTGGTAACAGGGTTGAAAACTCAAAGGAAATGCAAAACATGAAAATAAGTGCAGTGTTTCCTTTTAATGTGGATATTTTCTTATATTTATACTATGTTCATGCAAAAAGTGAAAAGATCTACTGGCATGATAGAGAAACATTCAGTTATGAGCTTTTCACAATGAAGCATTAGGTTTATGTCTAGACATAAAAATGTAAACTTGCATTAAAAAAAACATGCTGGTTTTGTTGTCATAAGCCATGCCAGTTTTCCAGGGCTCATACTGACAGGGGCTTTTTAAGCCACAGGCCAGGGATCTTTGGGACAATCCAAACGGCCTCAACACAACGGCCCCCACTGCATGGCTGTCAGTAGATACTTAATGTCTGGTTTCTTTTTTTAAACCATAGTTATAGCTACTAAAGAGAAACATTAAAAAAAAATTAAATGAGAAAATATATACAAAGTTCACAACCACATTTGCCATTTTACCCAAATGCTCCACAGGACGTGAGCTTCATGTAGGCCGATTTCAATCCGAAGGCTGCAGCCTGCGGAGGTCGCATATGCCGGCTGCATACGTCATCAAGAGTTGTTAACTCATCATGTTAACTAAGCATTACATTCGCAAGTCATAAGCATATTACAACAGGTCACGATTAACCAAGAATAAGAGTCAACTTTCTAATTGTTCATATTCTAAAATAAGACAATCTTGATTACGTATGGAGCCCGGAAATGCGACCTCCGGAAGCTGCAGCCAGACCCTCTTGTCGGATTGAGGACTTTGTTCCAGCCACACCCACAACTATAAACTCTCTGCTACCACCACTTGGACGAGGATTCAAAGTACAGCGTGCCGTGTAAATTAAAAAAGAAAGAAAGCAAAAACGGGTCTGCAGCGTATGTCCTATGTGTTTAACTGTTTATTGTGTGTTCTTCTGTTAAAATATGGCAAAACTAATAATAATCGAGACATGTTCAGTAAGTTTTTTTTATTTTAAATTTATGATAACCGCAGTTCAATATTTTAAAATTAAGCTTAGCTTTAAACAAATGTGATTAATTTTGTTTCTTAAACAGCTGCTTGTCTTAAGTTTGATATAATGTGTACTGTGCCTTTAAAAATACTCTCTCGCTGTTCCCGGGCTTTCTCGCGGTTTTTCAATGCTTGGCAACGTGCAAACTGTGTGGTTACATCAACCAATGAAATTACCGCCAGCTATAGAGCGCAACCAATCAGAGCCCAGAGTTTCTGTGCACGTTTGAAATCGCTGGTTTGTATCTTTTGGTTTCTCAACACAAACAAGAAACAATAACGCGTTAAACGCTTAAACACGAATCAAACTACACCGGACACCTGAAGCGAACCCCAGCAGTAAGTAAACAAAAGGTTTTAAACGGTATGGATCGATCTTTGTTGCGTATATAATGCTAATGTGTAACTGAGGTGTGTTTTTGTCTAAAGTTTAACGTTAGAGCTGCTGTGGTAATTAACGTTATGCCATCCAGAACTGAAGACTATGAGGTGATGCTCACCATAGGATGTGGATCTTATGGAAAATGCCAGAAAATCAAGAGGAAATCGGATGGAAAAGTCAGTAAAGTTCTAATAAATTCCTCGTAAGCAGTGCATGTGGCATGGTTTTAGATTAATATCACAGCAAGTGTCAAGTATCTGAATCTAAGTTAAAAGATGTAGAAATATCGTTTTATTGGATAACAGAATGTCAGCAAATATTAATTCTGATATAAAGGTCTGGCGTTGTTTAATTGCAGTTTTCATTTGCTATGATAATTTGTTAACTTAAATATAATAACATGGGAATATTTAACCCCAAAATGAAAATTTTGTCTTCATTTACTCACCCTTGTTATAAAGCTGTCTGAGCTTAAACACAGAAGATATTTGATAAATGATGGTAAACATTTGTGGGTACCCCGGTAGGAAAAACAAATACTACTGAAGTCAAAGGGTACAGTCAAGTGTGTTTACTGCTGTTTACATCTGCTGCATCATTTTTCCAAATATTGTCTTTTTAGCAGAATAATAAAAGGGATTTTGGAATGGCATTAGTGTGTTAATTGTTCCATTAAAGGAATATTACACTTTCATAAAAATAAAATCCCAATAATTTACTCACACCCCATGTCATCCCGGATGTTTCTGTCTTTGTTTGTTTAGTCAAGAATAAATTGGCACCAGTATGTTTTCTCTTTAGATGTTCATGCACTGAGCTCGTACTGCTGTGATATGCTAACAAAACCTTACAGAGTTTATAAACCAGCCTTTCATTACCAGCTAATCTGAAATATTCCCATCCTTTAAACCCCTTCGTCCTTGCAAATCTTTTAAACTAACTTGTTTACACTGAACCCCAGTTCATCCACTGATGGAGATGGCGATAGACGTAAGGTTCGCGCCTACTAGTGGTGTGGAGGAAACGGTTGTTATTTTAGCGTAAGAACAAAATGAAAAAGGTAAATTAATGGATTCGATTTAAAATATTGATGCCGACAAATCAGATTGTATCAACCAATCGCTACAGTCTATTAAATTAAGAAAAATCTTGAAATGTTTTCCTGAAAAACTTAGTTTATTCTTGACTGAACAAAGAAAGACATAAACATCTTGGATGACGGGGTAAGTAAATTATCAAGATATTTTTATGAAAGTGGAGTATACCTTTAATATTTAGGGCTACAGACAGTACATTATTGTGTGATCTCTTTAGATTCTGGTGTGGAAGGTTCTGGATTATGGCACCATGGCTGAGGCAGAGAAACAGATGCTGGTGTCAGAGGTCAATCTGCTCCGTGAGCTAAAGCACCCAAATATTGTCCGATACTACGACCGAATTATAGACCGGACGAACACAACACTATATATAGTGATGGAGTACTGTGAGGGTGGAGATCTCGCCAGCCTCATCAACAGATGCATCAAAGAGAGGTACAAATTATTACTAAAAATAAACCACACCTGTACCTCAACTGGCAGAGGATAGCACCCAATCTTTTTTTAAGGAAGTCCTGTCACTACGCCGCCATACAATTCTGTGCATATTAAAGACCCACTCCCATAGGATTCACGGTTGACGATTGGCTTTTTTTACTGGGAGACGGGAATAGAGCGACCATGATTCGCTGCGATCTCTTTCATTCATATCTATACCAGTGACGCATCTTGTTAAAATTAAATGTTTTTGATACAGGGTCCCTAAGGGTCGTGGAATTTTAAAAGGTCTATTTCAGACATTGAGGGGCAATTTCCTGGACAGGGCTTATCCTAGTCCCAGACTAAAATGAATGTTTGAGCTGCCTTAATTTAAAAACAACTTGCAGTGACACATGTACGTGCTGTTTTTGCCTCAAGATGCACACCTGTTATGTTTTTTATTTATTTTTTAAGGTTGCTTGTAAAAACTACTTAAATATCCTAATATAACCAAGGCCTAGTGCTGGATTAATCTAAATCCTGTCTGGGAAACCTGAAAGTCAGGGAATTGTATATATTTTTTTGTCCAAGTCATGGAATATCAGGGATTTTGTTGCATTTATTTAAAATAAAATCCGCTTGTTAAGTTGTGACGTAAGGAATGCCATTTCCTAGCCTGCGCTAATTTCAAGTGAGACTACAATCTAAACGGCTGTTTATTGGCATTGTTTTTTTATTTCACGCATTTAAGCTACTTTTTAATAAACTTATGGTGTACAGTACATTATCAGGCTCACTGCATTTTAGACATAGGTCATGAAAATTCAGCTTTTTAGTCAGGGAATTTGACATTTGGCTTAGATTGGGAACTCATTTGATCTTTTATCGTTCACCACACACTGCAAAACATTATTTTCAAGAAAAAATTCGTAGGTTTTTTGTCTTGTATTCAGTAAAAATATCTAAAAATGCTTAAATTAAGATGCTTTTTCTTGATGAGCAAAACGACCCAAGAAAATAAGTCTAGTTTTTAGACCAAACATATCAAATTTTAGTGATTTTGTGCATAAACAAGAAAAAAAATCTGCCAATGGGGTAAGCAAAAATTTTTTGCACATTTTTCTTAAACACAAAATTCAAGAAAAAAAATGCTTACTCCATTGCCAGATTTGTTTTGCTTGTTTTGTGCACAAAATCACTTAAATTAGATATTTTTGGTCTAAAAACTAGACTTTTCTTGGATTGTTTTGCTCATAAAGAAAAAGCATCTTAGTTTAATATTTTTTTGGTATTTCTACTAAAAACAAGATTTTTTTCTCGAAAATCATTTTTTGCAGTGCAGCCATTGCTTTCTCAGATCGGTTTGTGCTGCATAAATTAAAGCTTTGGATTTTTTCTTTTGAAGATGATGTACCAGATGTTTATAATATATCTGACCCTGGACCACAAAACCATAAGAGTCAAGAGTTAAATGAAATCTAAAAATAAGCTTTCCAGCGAAATATGGTTTGTTATGATAGTTTAATATTTGTCAGAGATACAGCTATTTGAAAATCTGGAATCTAAGGGTGCAAAAAAAATATAAATATTGAGAAAATCGCATTTTAAAGTTGTCCAAATGAAGACCTTAGTAACACATATTACTAATGATAAATATTTATATATTTATATGTATATATGTATATGTATGTATGTATGTATGTATGTATATGTATGAAAATTGACAAAATATCTTAATGGAATATGATCTGCACTCAATATCCTAATGATTTTTGGAATAAAATGGATAATTTTGACCCATACAATGTATTGTTGGCTTGTTTTCTTATCTTGTTTTCTTATATATATGTATACACTTTCTTTGCAGACGTTACCTTGAGGAAGAATTCATCCTGCGAGTTTTGGCACAGTTGTCCCTGGCATTAAAAGAGTGTCACGGTAGAAAAAACGGCAGCAGTACAGTTCTGCATCGTGACCTGAAACCTGCAAACATCTTTTTGGATGCAAAACAGAATGTGAAGCTTGGCGACTTTGGGTTAGCACGAATACTCAACCACGACACGAGTTTTGCTAAAACATTTGTAGGGACTCCATATTACATGTCACCAGTAAGTGTCCTTTCATCTTAAGTCATTGTTATTACGTTTACAAGTCAATTTGTATGTTTTTTAAACAATTGATAAAGGTAGAGTGATTCTTTTTGCATAAGCATCACCGAAGACAAAATAACAACAGTTTTTAACCTGTTTTTCATACACTCCCTTATTTGGTCTGCTAGTAGTCAATCAAACAGATACTTTTGCACAAAACTCGAGTCGTGATGCTGTGTATAAATGGTCAGGATGTTTGAATAGTTTGGCCCACCTGTATATGAAGCTGGGGTAGGAGACTGTTAATTATAAAAATGACACACAATATACAAATGTATTAAGATAAGTATTTCATTTGGTTACGAGAGATGGTAGAAAATGACCAAGAAAAACTACATTTGGACTTTATAGGTCGAAAAAGAAACTGCCATTGTTATTGAATGTTAAGGAAAAATAAGGGTATGAGATTACCATCTAAGACAGCAAAAACAAGTTCTGCATGCTGTGCCCATTGTCTAAGCACTTGCAATGATCCTAAGGTAGTGAAAATAATTTGGAGGTTTAAAAAGAGATTCAACTTCGAGTGAATTCATCAATGTGTTGAATTAAACAGATTTATATCCCAAAATAAACTAGATTAAAGAAAACATTTCACTATAGGGAGTCTGGTAAGGAGAAATTGGGTTAAAAGCAGAGCACATGTTTTCAGGTGTCATATTCACATGGAGAAGGATAATATAGTCATTTGTGGCATGTTGTCCTTTTCGACCCAGCCCTCTTCAGAAACGCTCATGTGGTGCTCAAATAAGTCCCACATTTCCAAACAGCTTTTCCTAAGAATCTCTAGCTAAGCTGAAAGTATAGCCCCTATTTTACACGTACGCAAGGGTCTTTGTACAGTGTGCGTGGCAATTTTCATCATCAGAAATGTGTCCGTGTACTGGTCTGCGGGTTTTCATGTGCATGGGTTGAAGTGACCCCAACAATGTGATTTTTGCCTTGGTAATGCAGGTTTATAAGATAAAGCCCGCCAAAAATGCTGATTTTACCCCCATAATTAAACTGAGGACTTTGCCTGGAAACGCGATTAAGCTACTTTTCGGAAAGTTTTGAGTAGCAATTGGGTGGGTTTAGCTGCGAATGCCTGGCAACCCTGGTTAGGTGTCATGTCATGACATGCACATAAAAATATTTGAATGTGCCACAATTTTTTCATAATCGTTTCTGTCAAAATATCACATTGTGCATTTGTAAATGTTACAAGTAATATTTTCACTGTTTTATTCACAGGAACAGATTAATCGCATGTCCTACAATGAAAAATCAGATATATGGTCTTTAGGATGTTTACTCTATGAACTATGTGCTTTATCGTAAGTATATATTTTGTATGTTTTATAATGTGCATATTTTTAACTGTAATCACAAAACTTAATATTATTTGAATTGTGGTTATGCACATTAGCAATTCTTAAAAACCTACAGTTTTGGCATTCAGACACTATTAAATTCTGAGTCTTTTTTTAAGTCCCCCATTCACAGCATACAACCAGACCGAGCTTGCTGGAAAAATCAGAGAAGGGAAGTTTCGAAGAATCCCATATCGATACTCTGAGAATCTAAACACACTTCTATCAAAAATGCTTAACTTAAAGGTACATTCAGTGGATGTCTGTTAGACAAATAACTTAAAATGTGGTATTAAATGAGTCTTTCTAGCCTTTATGTATGCAGGTTGTAGTCATAAAATCCAAAAAGACAATTGACATTTTTGTGATTGCGTAATCATTGGTGTTGTCAGGACTATCTGAGGCCTTCAGTGGAGTCCATCCTACAGAACAGCTTGATCTCCAGTCACGTGGCTCAAGAGCAGAAAAGACTTCAGGAGAAGCAGCGACGCAGGTCAGCGGACGCAGAGCAGCCCGGGCAGATGGAGGCGGGACTTCTGATAAAGGAACAGGTTCTGCGGGAACGTGAGCAGGCCCTCAAAGAGCGAGAGCAGCGACTGGAGCGTAAGTGACTGTTTTAACATTACAAACTCTTTCACCGGTTACATTTATGTGTTTCGCAGACGCATTTATCCAAAGCGACCTACTTTGCACTATTGCACTTAACGATAAGAAAAGCGATAATAGATGATTGCTTACAAGGGATTGTTATGAATCAGGGTCTGACACCGAACATGATATGCATGAGGTCTCTATATTTGCAAGCTTTAAAGGGATAGTTCGGCCAAAAATGATATTAAACCCATGATTTACTCACCCCCAAGCTGTCCGAGTTGCATATGTCCATCGTTTTTCAGACAAACACATTTTCGGATATTTTAGAAAATGTTTTAGATCTTTCAGTTGATTAAATGTAATGTTACGGGGTCCACCCATAGTCCACAACCTTCAAGTCCAAGAAAAGTGCTTCCATCCTTCACAAATTAAATCCAAACGGCTCCAGGATGATAAACAAAGGTCTTCTGAGGGTAATCCGCGCGGTGTTGTTGTAGAAATATCCATATTTAAAACTTTATTAACGAAAATAAATACCTTCCGGTAGCGCCGCCATCTTAGACTCCTCTGTATTCAGGAGAGAGTATTAGCGTAGTGTACGCACTTTTCTTAGTGACGTATGACAAATTCGGAGGGCGGGGGCACAGAGCAGCAGCAGAGTAGCCTCTGTAGGCTGCGTAAGCTCTCATCCTGAATGCGGATGCGACTAAGATGGCGGCGCTACCAGAAGGTAATTATTTACGTTAATAAAGTTTTAAATATGGATATTTCTACAACAACACCGAGCTGAACACAAATTTTGAATTAGCGCCCCTCGAAAGAGCAGTCACGAGCCGCCACCTCATGAGTTCAGTGTTGTACAGATCAGTAGTTTCAATCATAAATTACAATGAATCGGTTCTAATGAGTCATTATTTCGCATATCAGACATTAGATAAAATAGACGCATAGTGTGCTAATTCCAGATGGACATCGCAAAACATTTGTGTAAACGAGATGGAAAACATTTCCTTGCTGGATAGGATTTGCTGTGCTAAGTTTGTAGAGTGCGCTCGTGCGGGGCTCTCTGATCGTTCTCTCTCCCACAATCATCAACGTTATTACTCCTTAATTACATTAAATTATCAAAAAGACAAAAAAAAATTTGCCGGTCTCTAAAAAAATCAATGCAGGAAATACCCTGCAAAAATAAAACGTATAATAACAATAAAATAATTTGTAAGCTTTCGCGTGCCACATAAATTGAGGGGCGGGCTGGATTTGGCCTGCGAGCCTTGAGTTTGACACTCCTGCTTTAAAACATTCACATGTGATTTTGGCGTAATTGTTTAAACAAAAAATAATTATTTTATATAATTACACAGCCAAATTGTGATATTGATTAAAAAAAACCTTTTAAAGCAGTAAGTACAAAATCAGCTCCCCCCAGTTTTGCCAAAACCTTTATTAGTTGACCTTCAGTTTCACAAAACACAAACAAAAAGTTATACAAAATATATATTCAGACATTTAATTTACTGTACTTTTGATGTATCTATTACAGAAAGGGAACAGGAGCTGTGTATAAGAGAACAGCAATCAAATGAAAAGCTGGCAAGGTAAACATACAGCCTGTTTTAATGAAATAAAAGCGTTTTCCATGCAGTGTTTTTGTGATACACAGTAAACTTATTTTTTACATAGTGTTATTTGTATAACTTGGCCTTTATTTTGTCTGTCTAACAGAGCTGAGAGCTTGTTGAAAGCCTATAACCTGATTCGTCAGCAGAGGGCGCCATCTGTACTCATTTCCAGTGATACGGGTATAAAACTATTTTGTATTAACACCGTATTTAACCCTTTGATTGACAGGTGACCATATTCAACCGTTTTATCCTTATTTAATGCTCTCTTTTATTGCCTTTTTAAAAAATGTCCACCCTCTGAGGGTACAAAACAATATTTGTAAGGGCAGATGAGTGCAGTGTGCAAAGAATAACAAGGAAAACATGACTCAGCTGAAATGTAATACCTTAACGTTGTTTGGGTATCACTAGCAACAAATACTGTAATGAATACAGCTATTTTTTTTCATGTTTAAGTGTGTGGATTATAATTGTTATTCTATCCATCAACAGAGAATGAAGAAAACATCTCCCCAGGAAAGAAGCGGGTCCACTTTGCAGGTGATGGCAAGGAGAATAGCAAACCCGAGAGGACTGCCAAATCTCAAGAAGAGTGTTATGCGAATCAATGGGCTAACAAGCGAATCCAGGCTTTTGGTGAAGAGGAACAGCTGTACCCGACAAAACCCAGAGAAATGCAGGGTATTCGCTAACACCATAAAATGAACATGTGATTTACTACTGAAAATATCGCGTGGCCAATCAAGTGCAGAGACTTTTTAGCAATGTACATTAGGATGCAAGATTGCTGCTGTTATTTATTTTGTACAGTGGAGTTCAAAAAAAGTCTTTATTTTAGATGTCTTTTAATATGTTAGGAGATGGATGATTGTATTAAGTAATAATGTACTATATTAGTTTACATTTTAATGTGTTTTACGTGGAATATCTGTCTCCTTGCAATAAAGAGTTAAACTCCTGTTTTGGATTTCAGTTGATTTATTCCTGTCAATGGAGAAACTGAATTTAGCAGTCTAGTTCTTCGCGTTTAATTGGGGGTAGTAATTTTCCCTCTGTCCCTTGGTCTCAACCAATCGCAGACAAGGATGGGTGTAGACAAACGCTAAATGAGTTCTGCATGGAAAGATTGATGGTCCGGGTGCAAAGTTTAAACTGTCTGTAGCTCCGGCTTAGTAAAACCGGACTGGTGCTCAGTACACCGTGTACGGCTTATCAGTCGGAATGAGTCCAGTGATGGGATTTTAATCCGTAGTGATTGACAGGTGCCCATATTTTGCTGTTTTATCCTTATTTAATGCTCTCTTTGAATGCTTTTTTAAGTGCTTGAAACTATTTCCACCTTCTGAAGCTACCAAACCATATCTGTAAGGGCAGTGTGCAAAGAAAAAGGGAAACATGACTCAGCTGAAATGTAATACCTTGTTTGGGTACCATTTGTATGCTGGTTAAGTGTGTGGATTAGAATTGGTATTATATCCATCAACAGAGAATGAAGAAAACATGTCCCCAGGAAAGAAGCAGGCCCTACCGAAAATCCAGCTAAGGTCCTCCCAGCCTGGCAAAGCTGGTGACCAAAAGTCAGCTAGACCAGCTTGCTAAACCAGCTTATGGATTTTTCTGTAGGGGGTCCACTTTGAAGGTGATGGCAAGGAGAACAGCAAACCCGAGAGGACTGCGAAAGAAGTGTTTTATTTGAAGAGACATCAGTGGGCTAACATTAGCGTCAAGGTTCTTGATGAGGAGAAACCGCTGTACCCAACAAAGCCCAGAGAAATGCAGGGCATACATTGAAATATGTGATTTACTAATGAAAATAATGCATTGAGTGGTCAATCAAGTGTATCCTTTTTAGAAATGTACATTAGATTATCTTTGTTTTATTTTGTACAGTACAGTCCAAAAAAAACTTATTTTAGATTTCTTAATTTATTGTGTTTTGAGATGGGTTGTTGTGTTAAATGATAATGTACTATATTCGTTTATATTTTAATGTGTATTATATAGATTAAATGTCTTCTTGGAATAAAGAGTTTGTAGTATTAGTTTGTTTTTATTCATCAAAATAAAGCGCCAAAGGGATATAGTGAGTTTAGCAGTCTGGTTTTTCGTTTATAATTGAGGACGGTAATTTTACCTCGGTCCCTATGCCTCAGCCAATTGCAGACATGGATGGGCGTAGACAGACACTGAATGAGTTCCGTGTGGAAAGTTCGCCGGTCCGGGTGCAAAGTTTTAACCGTCTGCAGCTCCAGCTCAGTAAAACCGGACCGGTTTCAGTGCTCAGTACACGAGGATCAACGCACCACGTACGGATTGCCGGTCGGAACGAGTCAAGTGAGGGGATTTTAACCCCTAGTGTGCCGCGTTTCGATAAAGCATTATTGTTTTGTGTGCGTATTACGGTGAAAACATGGCTTGCGCCCCGAACCGGGTCCGTCTGCTATGTATGCTATCACTCACCTTCGGCTTTTTCATCGTGGAGGTGGTGGTAAGTAGGATCACGTCGTCTCTCGCTATGCTGTCGGACTCTTTTCATATGCTGTCGGACGTGATTGCACTGGTCGTGGCTCTGGTCGCGGTGCGGTTCGCCGAAAAGACCCAATCGACCAACAAAAACACGTTCGGTTGGATCCGGGCCGAGGTGATGGGAGCGCTGGTCAACGCTGTGTTCCTCACCGCGCTCTGCTTTACCATCATCCTGGAAGCCATCGGGCGCTTCACGGAGCCACACGAGATCGATAAGCCCGTGGTGGTGATCGTGGTGGGTGCCGCGGGGCTGTTGGTCAACCTACTCGGGCTCTGGCTGTTTCACGGACACGCCGGTGGTGGGGGGCACGGCCATTCCCACGGAGGACACGGCCACAGCCACGGGGGGAACAAAAAACACAAGAACGGAAAAGTCCGCAGGTCCGAGACGCCGGTCGACAGTCGGTCCGCGGGAGAGGAGACCAATAATCTGGTCGGGAATCACAACTGCAGTCCAAATGGCGTTAATCCGGACCGGAGGGGAGCCGGTAAAATTGGGTTTTGTTCTTCAGATTTAAACCGATTCATAGTAGATATGATATCAAAAGCCAGTAACGGAGTGTTAGTCATGTTAAGGCCTGATAATAGTGCGTGTGTTTCTCTGGTTTTACGAAACTAAAGTGCCACATTTTTTTAGGTTTTCAAAATAATGATGACATCATGTATTTTTTTACCATGTATAAATGATCCCGTTATAAGTTATTATATATTACAGTATATCAAATGCTTTATTTTTATTGGTTGAGAAGGAATAATTGACGGCAGGCCGTTTATTATTGGAAATTATAAAACAGTTTGTTCCAATCCTTGATTCTAATTGGTCAGTAGGTGTGCTTTATTTACGATAAAACACGGCTATGACCGCTTCACCCAACGGTTCTGTTTATCACTGCGCTCTTAGCAACACCCTTAGCAACCACACATATCGGTTTGTTGTTTTTATTTGAGCTTTCATGCATATTACACATTGGAACACATTTTTTTTCATGGTCAGGGACTATTTTTTTTAGTGGAAGGAATGCTTTTTATTGATTTTACAGCACAGCCTCTCGTACCTTATTGCTTACATAATACCGTTACACAGCTGGTGTGCTTTATGTAAGCAAGTATTCAATTATTCACGATACAGCACTTCCCTCAAGTACCTTATTGCCTTTGTAAAACTGTTACCACACAATATTAAAGTAAAAAAAATTTAGTGCAACTTGCATGAAGTTAAATCAATAAAAAGCATTCCTTCCGCTAGAAATAATAGTCCCTGACCATAGACTGTAAAAAAAGATGGACGACGCCTGTTCGCTCCTTTCCATTGGTGAAAAGTGAAGCCGCCAGTGTCCCGATATGGCGCTGACATCTTGGGTCTTGAGTCTGCGCAGTAGCGATTTCGGGACCAGTCATGCGCAGTAGTGAGCAGGAAGTGAAGCCGCGAAATCAAAACCCCGCCCTCGCTCTCGCAGAAGGCGCATATCACACGATATCACAGCTGTCAATCATGACGTGACACCACCGTTTTTATATCATTAAATAACTAACTAAAAACAAACTTATTTTAAAAACAAACATTTGAATTCACATCAGTGTGATAAAAACTACAATAAATGACAGAAACCAGGTTCGGAAAAAAGATAATTGAAGTGTAATTAAATTTTTTAGTTGGTCTCAAGTCCCATTGACTAACATGGGGAGGCGGGGTTTATGACCTATACTGGGACCAGTCACTGGGGGGCGATCGAGACGTTTTGGCTTCACTTTTCAGGGCTTGTGCGGCACGCTTGTCCCTGACCATGAACAAAAATGTGTTCCAATGTGTAATATGCATGAAAGTTCAAATAAAAACAACAAACTGATATGTATTGTTGCTAAGGGTGTTGCTAAGGGCACAGTGATAAACAGAACCGTTGGGTGAAGCGATCATAGCCGTGTTTTATCGTGAATAAAGCACACTTGACCAATCAGAATCAAGGATTGGAACTAACCGTTTTATAATTTCAGTTATACCATGGGCCTGTTGAATGCTTTATTTTGATTGTTTAAGAAATGTTTAATGGGTGTGCACTATTTTTCTGTAAACCGCACACCTGGCAGGTCAAATTTCTTAAAATAACCACCAGAGCAGAATAATTGACTCTGGTACTTTGAATTATTGGAAAATAATGCACACCCAAGGTGGTAATGCAGCACAACACCAAAGGGTGTGCATAATTTTCAAATAATAATACAAAGGACTGAAGTTGATTATTCCGCTTATACCGCAATTACCAAAAACATTGCTCTGGTGGTTATTTTAAGACATTTGACTTGTCCACTGTGCATTTTACAGAAAAATAGTCCACACCGTGAAACATTTCTCAACCAATCAGAATAAAGCATTCAACAGGCCCGTTGTATAATTGAAAATAAAGCACACAGCATTATTTTCGAATAATTCAACGGCAATTTTTTCTTAGATAATGTTTAAGCAGTGTGTAGACTATCATTCAATATTATATAGGTCCACTTACTAATTTTTATTAATATTTTTTTTTCTTCTAATTTTTCAATAGTAGGAAATTCAAACACAAGGTTTAACTTTGGAAATTAAGTTGTGACTAAAAACTATATTTTAGCATCTTTAGCATAGTCATTCTTTGCCCACAATTTGTAAAATATACACATTTTTATAAAACATGCCATTTTATTAAGCAGCATCTTGAGATCTCACCCTGTGATGAACCGTGTTGAAGGGGTTCCTATTTATTTTTGGCTTTCATTGGGCCAAATAATAAAGAAAGGGTTGGCATGTAATCCATATTATTATTTTTTTAAACATCTTTGTTTCATAACATGGTTTTTATGTCTAAAGCAAAATGGCTGTAGAGCCAGTAATGTGCAGATACTTTCTGTGTCTGTATCTGTTTTTATCTGATAACAGTACTGTAGTTGGCCTCCTTCAAGAAAACAAGAGATTATTACAAATACGTGTCAAAACAGCTACAGTGCTTATCTGAAGGAATTTCAGATGAGGCCTTTTGTGCATGTTAAGGGCAGCTGAGATGAACAGATGGGGTTACATCACTGGCAGGCATCAGTGAATCATAAACTCACCTTAAATAAGTTTTATTAATAGACTCAAGGTCCCAAATGGGTTTTTAGACAAACAGTACAATGATTTCACCAATGAGGCCAGTTGTAGTCAACACATGGCTGTTAAAATTTGTTAAACAAATAGTTCACCCAAAAATGAAAATTAGCGTAGGATTGATTTGTGTTGTATGCCGTATGATAGCTTTGTAAATGGAGAAAAACTGCTTTTGCATAATGTTCCCCTTGATGTTTTTATTTTTATTATAACACAGATAGTTTTTGATGCAGATTGGCCTGTGGTTTATTCATGATAAAGCACCGATAATGATAATACATGTCCGTTTGTCAGCATGTGGAATTTTCCTTAACGCTTGTTTTTTTTCTTCTTCATTTTTGCAGATGTGTGTCATAGCGACAGTCTGGATTTACAGATCAGCGACAGCACTTATGAGGACCTCGCACATGACTCTGCTTCCCAGCTCAACATGCGAGGTGTTTTCCTGCACGTCTTGGGCGACGCTCTCGGTTCGGTTATCGTGGTGATCAACGCCCTCATCTTCAATTTTGTGTGGACACCATGCCAGCCAGGCATGACCTGCGAGAACCCCTGTGGCGGCGGACACTGTGGAGACCACCCGATCGGCGAAAACACAAGCAGCCACGGAACCAATCACACGGCTGTAGTGGGGCCCTGCTGGGTGCTTTACCTGGACCCCACGTTGTGCGTCATCATGGTCTTCATCCTTCTCTACACTACGTTCCCCCTGCTGAAGGAGTCGGCGCTCATCCTGCTACAAACTGTGCCCAAGCAAATCGACATACATCAGCTTAACAACCGGCTGCGGGACCTGGATGGCGTTCTGGCCGTGCACGAGCTGCACATCTGGCAGCTGGCGGGCAGCCGCATCATAGCCACGGCACACATCAAGTGCCACGACCCCACCTCCTACATGGACGTAGCCAAACGCCTCAAGGACTTTTTCCACGACGAGGGCATCCACGCCACAACCATTCAGCCGGAATTCGTCACGATGAACTCGGATTCTCGCGCGTCGCTCTGCGAGCTGTCCTGCAGGACGCAGTGCGCCCCGAAGCTGTGCTGTGGCGCAGCGGACGGCGCAAAACAAGATGGCGCGACGGAGCAGAAGAAACCCAGCGAGGCCAAAACCCCTGGGGTGCTCCCGGTTTCTTCCACGACTTCTCTGGAGATTATCAGCGAGTCTGTGGAGAGCACGTTTGGGTCGGAAGCTCCGGTGATAATCACCAAGGATATGGAGTCATCGTTGTGAGAAGCGGTTTAGAAGGAGAAGGATCTGTCAGGATCCGTGTGTTTCGGTTCAGTTGCCGGACTTATTTCTGCCATGCTGTGAGAAGAGCTGAGCCCAAACGCACTCGTTCATGATCACACGCACACAGTCTAGTAGATACTACGCAAACATAGTGACACCGTCAATAGGCGGGAGAGGAAAGCCTTCTGCATGTGTGTTTATCGCATTATCTGATTGGTGTGTCCGTGCCAAAGCTTCTCTCTCTCTATACAGGACGTCAGACACTCGTGTCTTTTCTGTGAATGAAATGCAACATGCAATTTTCAAGTCCAGCTGCTGGACCAAGTAGAAATGTCTGGACCAGTATTGTTTTTTACCCATCTTTTTTATTTTATCTTTCACTTTCTGTTTGTTTTCTTAGTCATATTCAACGTTTGTGAGAGATGTTATAATTTATGTGTTTAAGTTATTGGTAATTAAATATTTTTTGTACAATTTAGATTTGGTATTATGATATTAGAGGTAAAAGTGTGAATTTTATTCGCTTCCCTCAAAAAACAAATGATCTATGCTTTAACCTAGAGTATTTTTAGATGTGATGTTTTTAAATCTTTCACTCTTTTAGACCATTTGTTTTATTAGACATCAGAAACAGTATTTCACAATGCCTATAATTCAAGCTGCTGTGTTTAAGCACTGAATCTAGACGGTGTAGGAACTAGACGACCCTCTCTTATTGTTCATATGCGAACTGTTGCCGTTTGTGTTGTGTCAATCAAAACTAAAGGTGAATGCTGTTAAACATTTGTATGTCGTCAGACTGCTGGAGGGTGAATGAAAAGTTTCGTTCATGCTGTTGTTGAAGGGAAGCGACCTCAGATTTATGACAAATGCTCTTGTGGCAGCTGTGCATGACCAAATATAATTGTTTAAATTATTATAGCTTTGAGGGAGAAACCAAGCAACTTTTGTAAACCTTGAGACAAGGGAGTTCCTTTTTGAAATAGGGAATGGGCACTGGGCGTTCCTTGGGGTGTCGCACAATCTACTTGGTGGCCTTTATTAGAAAACAATGTCGGAATATCAACTCTTCTTCACTACGTTATTTATATCTAAACACTTTAGCATTTGGTAATATATGGGTGAAAATATGCAATTTATGAAACACATGGAAATGTGCTTGTCTTTATGATTTTAGTTGTTTAGCGAGTTTCCTAGAAGGAATATCTAGAATAGATGTTATCTCATAGTATATATGTGCAGGCAGAGTGTTTGTTTCACTAGGGACTTTGTACCACCTCAGCTGAAATGTTTTTGATATATATACCTGTCAAATGTACCATTGTGAATTAAACATGCTTGTTTACTGTTCAATCCACATGTTTGTTCTGTCACTTATTTTGATATGCTGTTATCACAGATTTAGTGGCTTTAACATCAGTTGAACAATTTAATGAATAAAACAACTGCTAAGAAATAATCCTTTAGGCCACTGAACGTTAACATGTAAAAGCTAGTCAGGGGCCCAGTACTGATCCCTGTGGTATACCAGACTTAACTAGACCAAGAATACCTAAATTCATTTTCCATCTTATATATATATATATATATACACATATATATATATATATATATACATATACATGCATACATATGAAGAGTTTGGTTTCAAAATGCAATAAATCCATTTTGACAAATTTTTGTAAAAACGTGTTTAGCAAGAAAGTGACAAGATGAAAACCACTATTTACTGTTACAAACTTTCACATTGCATCTTTAGGTTATAATAACATTAAAAATTCAAATCCATCATTTGTTTTTTAAAGATTTATTATAAATTCATGACTTTTTTTCAAAATGCTATAAATCTATTGAACCAATATATAAATGTGCATTCATCTTTGCCACGTTATATTCATTTAGTTGACTAGTAGTATACACTGATAAATAAACATTAATGTCATTAATCAAAACACTTACTTTGTTATATATATGAACACTGTCATTGCTGCTGTCATCCTTGGGATGTCTTCGCTGAAATTTTGACAGCGATCAGCTGTAAAATGTTTTGGTCCTTCTTGATTTTTGTTGACTTTGAGTAAAATAATGAAACGTTTTTCGTAAGATCCCCTGGAGTCAATGTGTTAGCATGATAGAAGCTTGATGCTGTCGTCTGAGAACAAGAAACAGCCGTAATTTTTCCTTCGCATGACTGCTTCTCACATAAACTATTAGATTCTCCACCACAGAAAACCACCACAGGTTTATGAATGCCAACAAAAGTATTATTTTGTTTTGTTTGTTTGTTCATCACAAAGTACAGTAGATGAAGAAAACTAAGATACTGTGTGTATTCAACGCACTGCCATTATTGTTTACAGTGCGTGGAATGGTGCGCTGTGATTGGTTAAGCGGATTTATTGCCTTCTGCAGAGAAGGAGGACTGCCGTTTGTCGTGGTTTGGAAAAAAGGAAGAAAAGATGACAGAATAACACGGCAGATATCACATTTTGTGTAAAATGAAACATTTTAATACTGACCAGATACAATACTGATTTTGGCTGTAAATTTTTGTTTAAAATGCGTTTTGGAACCAAACTCTTCATATATATCTCATATATATATCTATATATATATATATATAGGCTTTTATGTTGTTTGTTTTACGTGCAGGATATTTCTGGTGTGTCATCTGCCCAAAAAAAAAAACATACTTGCCCACATTGCACAGTGAACAGTAAGTTACTACAATAAGAATTACATAAAAACAGAAATTCAGTTTCAGGCTTAGAGTCAGCTGCTTTTCTGCTTTTCAAGTAAACATGTTAGATAAAGACAGAGCGAGCATTCAGACACATATTGCAGAACTTTGAGTCATATGGAAACTTAAGTCAGCACAATTAAAAGATCGAGAGAGAGAGAGAGAGAGAGAGAGAGAGAGAGAGAGAGAGAGAGAGAGAGAAACAAGTCTTTCCACTGCAACATATGCAGCTTAATAATTCCCCATAGCAACTTTAAAGTCCTGACCTGTCACATGACATATCTGTCCAGCAAATGTCTGCAGCTTAACCTAAACCCCATACAACTATTTCTCTCAACTTCAAAGAACAAAAACGGACAACGGGGAAATCCATCGTCCAGTGGTTTAGACACAAATGGTGCAGCCACAGTCAGCAATGTTTTAAACATATATAAGATGGTAATTATCAAGTTAAAATGTACATGAACATTTTGATGAATATCAAAAATTCATCAGATTTGTTAAAACATACATAGTGTTAAATGTTGTCTTCTGTGAACATGTTTTTCAAATGATCTACTGTAATGAAATATTAAAACAGGATACAGGGAGTTGCATAACATCAGGAAATAAGTTTATGATGTGTGGAAGGAAAAGATAGCAACACAATCATGTCTTTGGAATATGCTGATAGCTGTAAATATAAACTCGTTTTTTTTTAAAATATGCACTTGAATCTGAAAATGATGTACTCATGCATATGTAAGTATGGTCAGTACGTCTAAAACCATGACAGATAAATCAGTACCTTGAACCAGAATCGTTTTTGTGCTATCGAGGCATAGTTTGTTAGATTAAAGAGAATGCGGGGAGTGTCCTCTGGTACAGTAAGGATCAGAAGAAAGTAATAATGTAAGCGGAGATTAGACTTCAATGCAAACCTCAGTCACCTGTAGACTTTGATCACACATGGAGGTCCTTAAGTCCAACATATTGTACAGCATGCCATGAAGGTGTCGTAATATCATTTTTAAGATCTTTCGTGTCACATATGAATCCTTGCAATTCCTATAAGCACTAAAATAACTATTTTTAAATAAAACACAGTTGATATTGTGGCTTTATATATGGCCAGACACTTGAGGGTTACCAACATTGATGGTTTTTAACTTGTGTTTTGTACGTCACTGGACGAAGTTGGTGCATCCAGCCTGATCCCAGGTGAAAAAAAATTCTATTAAAAATATACTTTAAAAAAGTGTACTAAGTATATTTTCTAGATTTTGTACTATTTTCGTCAAATCCAAGTATAGTTAAGTGTACTCAATTATGTATTAACTTCAACTTAACACCTATTTGATTACACTTCAAGTGTAAATAGTATGCTAAAATGGAACAACTTTTTTTAAACTTCAAGTGCACTAAAATACACTCCTGAAAATCAAGATTTATGAGTAATTAAGCACACTTACAGTACAATTGCATTGTATTGCAATTTTAATGGAAATACACTTAAAAAGCCATTGCAGCACAAATAATAGTTGTGTTTAAGTACATTTTGTGCATACTGGTATCATACTTATAATTAGTATAAACTATGTTAATTTAGTATGCCTCTGTAATATTTCAAGTGTTCTACAAATGCACTTCCTAACTATTTTTAGTGCTTTTAAAGTGTCCAACTATGACAATAATAATGTTTTTAAAGTGAAGTTCAATTACAACCTAAACATCATAGACACATACTTTCAGTGCAATATTATTATAGTGTATTTTTATATTTTAAGTATATTTAATTTGTACTTTTATCCCCATTTTGTTATACTTAAGCATGAATAATTATATAAAAATTCAGTTCAAATGCACACAAACAGATTACAAACTGCATTTAAAAAAATGATCTTTATTAATGACACAAAAGTAACACACAAAACAGATATTGGCAAAATGAGAACCTTAAACAGTCGACTTTCTTTGAAATGCCGGGAAGAGAACAATTGCGAACAACTTGTACTATATGCACATCTAGCTCTGATTTGAACTACTGGAGGCCTTGTAACTGGCATTGTTGCACTTCCTCCGTAGAAGGTCCCAGATCTCTGCCACCTCGATGTTGGGAAATCACTCCCTCACTGCATCTGTAAAACAGGAAAGAGACATTTCAATTTCAATTTTATTTATATAGCGCTTTTCACAATTTGTAGTTGTTTCAAAGCAGCTTTACATTAAAAGAAGCAGGGGAAACATAGAAAAATCGACAGACAATATAAGTAGCAAAATACAGCGGCTATGAATAAACTTTACAAGCGAGCAAATTAATAATGTCTCGTATAAAAGAGGGTGCTAAGTTAAGCCAATGTTGGTTGACTCCCCGAGGTTGAAAAAAACCCTAGGAGAAAAACCTCAGGGAGGAACAAAAAGTCCTAGGAGGAAAAGATATACACATATATATATGGGATGTAAGCGGATAAGGAGATTTAGCGGGTTCCGTCGGTGGTCAGGCATCGGCTGGGCATCACGTTGAAGGGCAGCCAGTAGATCAGTGGTGTGTTGACCTCCACGGCAGCCAGAACTGGTCTGTTTGTCTCAATGTCCTCGGGTTTGAGGACGAGACAGGGAGAGAGAAACAAAATCCTATTAGTGTAGGGGCCATTCACATGTAATGCAAGTGTTACACAGTGTTGTGTTTTAATATATGCTCGGTTCCAGACAGGCTAGCTATTGCAGCATTAGTAAATTACCCAGACAAGTTATGTGAATGCTTTGTTCTGTACAAGCTAACTTTTGTGAGATAAGTATAATTTACTAGACAAAATATGTGAATGCTTTGTTAAAGAAAAAAGTCTTAAAGAATAATTCCGGTATTAAACACTTTGAGTCTCATTTCTGGTTTGTTTTGGATGAACTACAGTGATGGTCACTGAAATTTTGACAATGGGTCGTGTCTTGACTTTTTGACTTGTTTAGAAGCGTCTCTTGACTGCTTCAGAATGGAGGTCAAGGGCCATGCACAAACATGTCATTAAAACAACACTTAAAGGAACAGTATGTAGGATTGTGGCCAAAACTGGTACTGCAATCACAAAACTTGTGGCCAAAACTGGTACTGCAATCACACAACTGGTGGCCAATACACAAAATGACAACATAAACATCAGTTGAGGGCTGCAACTCCACTTTTTAAATGACAATATCCTGGCCGGACCACTGTTGTCAGTGATATAAGTATTTGAAATGAAAATGATTTCTTAATGTCTAGTGACATATCAGGGCCATTTTATGATTAATTGATATAAATTTCTTACATACTGTTCCTTTAACGTTCATTTTCAAAACTGTGCTACTCACAGAGTGGTTCGTGGTGTATGTTGATGATTAAAAACAAATATATCAGAGCAATGTATGATTTCAATCCGTGTTATTTGCTATAGTGGATCTATTTTTTCAGACACCTCACAACCACGTATATACTTCCGCTCTATATTTGATTCTGAAGCGTTAGCACACTCCTGACCACTTGATGGCGACAACCACGCTGAACGGAACTTGGTGTCTAGCGTATAGACAGTCACTGAGCCATCAAATATGGGAAAAATTTGTGCCCCACTCGGAGGGCACAGTTGCTCTGCTCATGCTAGCCTTCTGAGAGAAATCGAGCGAAAAAACTACAACCACGTGTAAACAGACCCCTTTTCCATTTCCAGCGGGTGGTATACAAGTGAGCAATGAGTCTTCCAAGAGAAGTCAATGGAATTTTACAAAATGCCAAATAAAACACGACAGAAACTGTATTTCGCTACACTACTTGTTTTTAATCATCAACGAAAACCACAAACCACTCGGTTTTGAAAATTAACGTTAAGTGTTGTTTTAATGGCATGTTTGTGCATGACCCTTGACTTCCATTCTGAAGCAGTCAAGAGACGCTTCTAAACGAGTCAAAAAATTCAAGACACGACCCATTGTCAAAATTTCTGTGTCCATCACTGCAGTTCATCCAAAACAAACCAGAAACGAGACTAAAAGTGTTAAATGCCAGAATTATCCTTTAATGCAGTGGTTCTCAATCCTGTTCCTGGGGACTAGGGCTGGGATAAACGATTATTTTTTTAACGATTAATCTAGCGATTCTTTTTTCGATGCATCGATTAATCTAACGATTCATTTTGTCAGTCCGATTCGACTTCGATTCGATTCTCGATTATCTCCCCATTAATTAACTAATAGCAAGTTATACATGTTGATTTACATATCTGAATGTAAACATTTCAATATATCTTTATTGCTCTTAAAATTTCAAAATAAAAAAAGACTATACAAGTGCAAAATAATGCATTCTTAGACAGAGGTAGCATTCAGTAAAGCATTTGCAGTGCATACTGTGCAGTTAAGTAACCGTATAAAAAACTCAAGTTCAAATTACTTTATTTTACATGCATTTATGAGCAAAACCTCTTCAGTGTGCCTTTTGATGGTCTGTGTAATTTTTATAACTAGATTTGTTTAATCCACATTGTTTTCGTGCTGTTCTAGTCCATTTAATGACAGATATAAACTTAAGATAGACTTATTATAGACTTAAGAAGCACGTGCTTCTTAAATGAGTCCTAAATGAGTGTAAATGTATGAGTGTAAATGAGTCCTAATCTATTTGAACAAACTTAAGAGAAAGAGATTTAATAATATACATATATTATTAAATCTCTTTCTCTTAAGTTTGTTCAAATAGATTAGGACTCATTTACTGCTGGACAGAGAGTGAATGAAAGCGCAGTCTTCTGGCAACAGTGACATATTTCATTGCTTTCTGTTAAATTGCTCAAATGACTGTTTAAAACACACTTGGCATCACATTCATGATTTTATGGTAAAATGACACTTTTTCGCGTAAATCCACGAGCATTTAAACCATAAACAAAGCACTTTCACTTTAATTGAGCGTGAGCAGCGCAGCAGAACCACGCAGAAACGATTGCAGCACTGTTGCTATAGAGCCGCCCAAGTATTTGCGGCTGGCTCCGACCTCCGTTTATATCCGTTTCGAGCCGCGAGCTCGCGCTGCTTATGCAGCGGGGTGCATGCTTGTTAACATGGGCGCTGAGAAAACCAAGCGCCGCGCGGCCGCAGCCATTGCTCACCCTTGCTGTGTGAAACCGGCGTGGACTGAAGCAACTCGCGTTGCTACTACTGCGCCGCCTTTTTGGGTCTGACGAATCGATGTTTCTACTGGTGAAATGGTCCATTAAAGCAGTGGTTCTCAATCTTGTTCCTGGGGACCCCCTGCTCTGCATATTTTGTATGTATTCCTTATCTAACACACCTGACTCTAATCATCAGCTCATTAGATGAGAGCTCCATGAACTAAGCAAAGTGTGTCAGGTTAGAGAGACATACAAAATGTGCAGAGCAGGGGGTCCCCAGGAACAAGATTGAGAACCACTGCTTTAATGGACCATTTCACCAGTAGAAACATTAATCTTTATTGAAAGTGTCTCATATTTGTAGTGGAAATGTAACATACATTTCGAATTTGGTGCCTATTTGACTGAAAAAGGGGTGTTTGTAGTCTCACCCCCTCAACAAAGATATTGGACTTCCTTCTTTCAATGATGCAAAATGATGATTTTTACATCATTGAAAGAAGAAAGTGCAACACTGAAATCTGTATTTCTCCTGTCTCAGGAAATGATGCACGACCATTCAACAGACATCAGTTGGCAAATCATTTCAGAGCTTAGACACTTTTGATATTCTAGGAATAATTAAGAGACCAGAATTTTGCGACCGCAGTGTACGTGTTGGATTGTATTCTGATATTAATTCTCTAAGATACGAAGGTGCTGGGCCATTTAAGGTTTTATAGGTGATTAATAGTATTTTTAATTGTATGCGATATTTGACTGGTAGCCAGCATGACATGGGCATGAATTAAAACAAGATTAATGATTAAACTTACATCAGTTTAACACAGAAACCTCTTCAGCATCAGCAAGGTCGACCACATGGTACATGACCTCTGTAAACACAAACATGGATAGACATCATATTTAAAAAGAAGGCAATCATACAACTTTAAAATATATTTTGACTCCAAGCTTCTTTACAACAGCATCTAACGTTAGTTTATCTTAAACTTAAAGTGAAGCTGGCTTAAGTTGGTTACTAAACAGAATAAAGCTATTAAAACAGGCTTGCAAAATAAGCAGCATCTATCAGAACTACAGCAATGAGCTTTTAAACAACAGAAATCGTCTATATCGTTTAAAATAGCAGAAAGAGCCATTTGCTACAGTTAGCTGAACATCTCCAACACAAGTAATCTTGCAGTTTTATTTTTAAAGTTTTAAACATCGAATTGATTCGTTTATCAGGCATTTTGCATGTAACTTTGCTCACTGAAAAACCGCATGTTGAACTTAACTTACTAACGTTAAGTTACTGTGTACAGTCACAGTGTATACTCTTAATGTTTCCTGTGTGTGCTTTAAATTAAAACACTTCTCGCATAAAGACAAAAATAATCACAGTGAAGAACAAAATAGGAACAAATACGGAACAGATCTGCGCGATGTAGAGGAATGAAAGTCAAACTAACCTCAGCCGTACTGTTTAGCATGAAAACGAAGACCGAGTCAGTAGCGGTTTGAAATAATGCCGTTGATCCTGATTGGTGGGAATGAATGGGTGGGTGCAGGTGCATTCTGGGAATTGAAGTCTTTTGCCCTGGCGTTCTTACATGCTGTAGATGTAAATTTGACTACGAGTTCCAAGATGCATTGGATGTTTCAAATGTTTTTTTTTCTTCATTATTTTGGATCCTCTGCTGGCACTTTATGTACTTTTTATAATCTGCGTTTTCACACTGATTTGTTCTTTATACTTTATCAATAATAAAAATATAAAATATTTTTATAAAATGTATAACGTTTACAAAACATGTTTAGTTGACAAACATGTTGACAGTTATTTTCAGTGATGCTCAGATTTTCTTAAATAAAAAAACCTTTATCAATTAAATTACATTAGCATAATACATGTATTTAGTAAACGCACTTGTAGATATATAATGTTTTTATCCAGTTTTTATTCACAACCAGCACTCCTCACATCCAGCTTTGAAAACAGAGACAGCACCTCTGTCATTAACCCTTCACACCTCACAACCAGCACTCCTCACATCCAGCTTTGAGGATTCCTGGAAACTTCCACCAGTTCCTATATACACAAGGTTTCTGGATGTTTCACGAGTTTACTTCTGAGTACGTTTCCAAGCACTCTGCCTCATTTATCTGGCAAACCTAAAGTTTAGCAGGGATTTCCCATCCGTATTTGTCGGGATACAGCTCTTTTCATGCAGTGTATACATTTTATTATTCTAACGTATTTTATTAAAGTACTCTGATATGCAATTAAAAATACACTTATTTTAGAGTGTACCGTATAAAGTGTACAGAAGTCACACTTCTAATGAAGTGAGATCATAGTACACTTTAAAAAAGTAAATTAACAATTAATTTCCAAAAAATATACTTCCCATAAGTATATTGAATTGTCACTCTTAGTATGTCAAATTTAATACACTTAAAAAAATTAAACTTCTATAGGCCTACAATTTAAAATACATTGACAACAAAGTACACTTTCAAAAAGTACATTTAAAAAATTATTTAATTACTGGTAAATTAGTATACTTATTTTTTTGGACTCTTAAGTTGAACTTAATTACATCTATTTTTGAAGTATACTTTCAAAAAGTACATTTAAAAGATAATTGAATTACTGGTAAATTAGTATACTTATTTTTGGACTCTTAAGTTGAACTTAATTACATCTATTTTTGAAGTATACTTTCAAAAAGTACATTTAAAAGATAATTGAATTACTGGTAAATTAGTATACTTATTTTTTGGACTCTTAAGTTGAACTTAATTACATCTTTTTTGAAGTATACTTTCCAAAAGTACATTTTAAAAATAATTGAATTACTGGTAAATTAGTATACTTATTTTTTGGATTGTTAAGTTGAACTTAATTACATCTTTTTGGAAGTATACTTTTAAAAAGTACATATTAAATACTCTTTAAATTAAGTACAACAAGTAGAAGCATACTTGTTTTATACTTCATGTACTTCAATCATATTTCTAATACACTAAAGTATACTACTTTTTTACCTGGGATCTCATGGGAATTCATACGTATTGGTACGTAAAACTGAGCGCCCGCAAATTTAAGCTACAATGAAGTGTATCATTTGTAAGCTGATGAAAATGTAATGTGATGAACACAATCTCCTGGCAATTCGAACGTATTTTACGAGTTGGTTTATTCGTATGAATTTGTATGAGGCAAATTGTACACTTATTATAAAAAGCAATAATAAAACCCCACCCCTAAGCACAACGTCACGGGGCGAAAGCAAATTGTACCAGACGTACGAATGTGGTTGTACGAATTTGCCATCTCGTAATATACACTATAAATTGCCATGAGATTGTGTTGGTGCATTTCATCACATTTTTATCAGTCTACAAATTATACACTTTATTGTAGCTATGTGGGCCCACAGGTTTTTTCTCATGCTATAAAGATAAAATGCTATGCACAAATTAATTAGGAGAACACTTTTCTTTAAGATGGTCCAAAATGCACACTACTTATATCTATGGTCCGAGGTGGTGCAAAAGAGTGGAGGTGGGGACTAATTTGCATGTTTATATCTATGGCCAGCTGTGAGATTGAGTAGAAGCAGGGACTAATTTGCATATTAATAGATCCACATGTACTTATTGAAGCAAAGGTATACACTCTACCCCAGCAAACAGTAACAACATAAACTATCGTCTGTCGTGGTCCGCACGTAACGTCCGCTAAGAATAAATAACAACAAAGTTCTTTAAATGTAGTTTATTTATATTACAAGCAAAAAAAACAACACATAGATTACCTAGGAAACCAAAACATTTGTTATTTTCGACGAGGCATTTGTTCAATCCATCCAGTCAGACCATTAAAAAAAACGAAACCGGAAGTAAAGTTCGGATCTAGACGTGTATAGTGTCAGCGCACGCGCGTCCGATGAAACCGTCTATAAAGAAATGGTTCTTTAAAGAACCTTTGACTAAATGGTTCTTTGAGGAACCAAAAAGGTTCTACTTTGCCATCACTGTGAAGAACCGTTTTAGCACCTTTATTTTTAAGATTGTGACTAAAGTTACATTCAGGTTATAAGCATGAAGAAATTACTATCAGAGGAAAAACTTTTACATACGCTATTATCATGCTCAAAGATGAGTTTTAACTGATAAAATTCTCGACTAAAGGGGGACTTTTAACAGTTTTATTGGTTAAATATTTGCCAAATCCACAGACAGAACCAAACAGTGATAACAGATCTATAACATCAATAACAATAATTAGGATAAACCATTGATGTATATGAAAATGCATGTAAATCTTAAAACCTTACATATACATACATACACATACACACACACACACACACACACACACACACACACACACACACACACACACACACACACGCACACACACACATTGTTATGAACTTTTTGTAATTCCATTTGTTTATCATTTTGTTGTCATATTATGCAGATGTAACAGAAAATATCAAATAATTCAGATAAAGACATCCAGCTATAGAACCTCACCCAAATGTCATACATTCCTCTCACAGCTTGTACAAGAAAAAGAGATTAAGATATCACAGCAGGTCTATAGAGTTCATGACGATCAGTTTGCACACATAAACAAGGGTGAGTCTGAAAAGAAAGATCAGTAAACCAAAGCACTCCAGGGTTTGGGCTTTCTGGAACAGACTATGTTGCATTGATACTTAGTTTTGTGCAGTCATTTCAGTGAAGTAAATAAGCAGAAAATATTGCTGCAGGCAGCCATGAAGGCCCAAGATCGTGCCAAACTTTGCCCCAAAGTGCCCCAAAACCTTGACTGAAAGATTCTTAGGACAACAATATGTGTGACAGGGACGAGGGTGTGGACATCAGGAATTATTATTATTTTTTTATTTATCAGGTTTAGATTCCTAATCAGTCCCCATTATCAAGATCAACTGTTTCATCTAGGATCATAGTTTAGTTTACTTAAGATGATGTAGCCTACTGTACATCTCCTTGAGCCAAGGCCAGTTAAAGGGACAGTAAGTAGGATTTCCCCCATCTAGTGGTAAAACGGTATTTTGCATTCAAACGAATAGTGCTCTCTAGCGCCTCGCTTTTCCAAATGCATGTTGCAACTACAGTATCCGTTATGTAATCACTGATCTCCTTGTCCGTTTCAGCTGGTTCACGTGTTCTGAATGAAAACGCTTTGTGGAAACACGTTGGTAGGCTAGTGCTTTTTGTCCCTCTCTGCTATTATAGTTTATGTACAGCAGTAAAGAGAAGAAATTCTAAGCTTACAAAGAAAAGTCAGATTATTGGCAGAGGTCATTTGACACCAATGAGGACATATATATATTTATGAATAAAGACATTGATTTGGACTAATAAAATACTTCACAAAAACTACACATTGTCCCTTTAAGAAATGCTCATGTCAGCAAATTCCCATCTAAGATCACACGATCTGCATTCATACTTCCCTTTTCTTATTCAGAATTATTGTGATATTTTTATTTTAAATGTTATCCGTATATTTATTTATAATCAAAAGTAAAATTGTACATGCACCAGTCAGATTTCTCAGAGACTTCAGAACATTTAGTTCTTGACATCACAGTGAAGAATTTCAATATATCACGCCGTCTGTTGCTGTTTGATACATGAACACGTGTGAATCATGATCACAGCGAGTGAGTTTGTGCCATGACTCTCAGGCTGTGTTCTGTTTTTTAGGTCCCATTTCCTTCTTTTAGGGAAATTCCTCTAATACTAAAGAATGAAGTTTGTTGCACATTTACATCACAGATTAGTGGTTTCGTTTTCGTTGCAGAAATTTGGAAATCATCAGTGATGTTCAGAACTGTCTGTCTGTCTAGATCTCAGATATATCTGTCTGTCTGTCTCTCTTATAGATCTCTCTGTATATGTAGCTATGTAACTGTCTCTCTTTCTGATAGATCTATCTGTTTCTTAATATGTGTGTGTTGTTATGTCTGTCATTCTGTATGTCTGTCTGATAGATGATTTATCAGATATCTGTCTGTTTCTCTTTCTATCTCTCTGTCTGTCTGTCTGTCTGTCTGTCTGTCTTTCCATGTAGCTATGTGGCTCTCTCTTTCTAAAAGATCTATCAGAAAAAGAGAGAACTTCATAGACAGACAGATCTATGAGAAATCTATGTAGCTGTCTCTTTTTCCTATAGACCTATCAGTCTGTCGGTCTGTCTGTGTCTTTGTGTCTCTGAGTGTTTGCGTGTCGTGTGTGTGTGTGTCAGATCTTTCTATCTATTAATCAGTCTCTTTATCTTTCAGTTCAGTTTATGTCAGTCTAACCTTGAACAGTTTGACATTAATCAGCAGTTTATTTTTTAAGCACAGCTACATGAAGATTTATAAATTGAACCTTCAGCAGACACTTCTAGCAGTAAGAGGTCTCCACCTGCTGGTGGAGAGACAACAGTTTTAATTCTATTGACTAACATTGATTCATAAACATTGATGAACAATGTCTGTCTGTCTGTTGGTTTAAGCAAAAGAGGTTTTACTTTGGTATTGTTTAGAGTTTATGTCAGTCGTGTTGGAGCATTGTTTTGGATAAATTGCAAAAGCTTTGGTACATTCATGAGGTTGATTATGTACAATTGTCTGTTTCCTACGTTTTAAATTTGCTTATTTAATTTTTTTCATCAAAATACACTTTATTGGTTTTCTGTTACAGTTTTTCTCAGTCGCTTTGGTGCAATTCTCACATCACTATTTACATTTGCACAACAGTTAATGCAGTTCTCAAAACAATTAGTACTAACTGCAAAACCTAGTTGATAATCTGCAAAAGCGTGTCACTTGCTCAAAATAGATAGGTCATTCCTCAAAAGCAAGTTTTCATGTCAATGTAAGTGTCAGTGTCATCAAAATTAAAAGTCCTGACACCATTGTTTATGAACAAGAGAGTCAAATGGCTTAACCATGTTTTCATTATGACAGTTTACTTTATAAATGTTTTCCAGAGCAAAAAGTCAATTCTTGGTGACACTACCTGAAAATGTTCAAGACAGCACTATATACTATTTGCAACGCTATTTGAAAAATACCATAAAGTTACACCTTACTGTATTTAGTGGGGTAACGGAGTACAAGACACTGAATACTGTGTGTTTCACATTTTTACTGCATGTGCTCCTTGAAATTCTAACTTGTTCACAGGATTGTGCAAAAGAAAAAATACACCCTTCTTTACAACAAACATAAATTCCCTTTGGGTAGAGCTGTATTGCTAAACAATATTGCAGTACATATTGGAACTGAACATACAACAAACATAGTACTGTAATCATTCTTGCACATTTAGACATTTGTCTCTGTCTGGCCACATAATTTCCAAAATTGTTCATTTTAGAAGCCATTTTCAGAAAAAAAAAGATTTAAAAAAGTGATTTTGACAACAAGTTCAACATTTTTATATGTAATGACTCAAGCAATGAAATGAGGACTCTTAGTTTTATATGGAATGACTATTCAGCATTCATAAGTATAGTTAATTTTGACTGACATGACATAAGCAAATGATAATGTTACAAAACAGCAGAGAATTGTATGAAAGCAATTGATGCATGTCCAAAACCATTTGCAATTTGTTTGAAGGAATGAGAAACTGCTACTATGATGTGCACAAATTACTAAATGTTGTGGAGGTTGAACTAACTGTTGTGCAAATGTAAATAGTGATGTGAGAAATGCACCAAAGCGACTGAGAAAAACTGTAACATCAAGAAACTAGATCATTCATCATTGCATAAGGGTCAATGACAAAACAAGCTCCTAAAACATATATATTTTTTAAATCCTTTAAATAAGGAGTAATTGATGACGGGACGTTGAATTATAAGAACATCAGAGTGCTGTTACTCCGTGGGTTTGCATTATTTTTAAATAATTCAAAGGACCGGAATCAATTATTCCTCTTATACCACAGTTACCACAAACATTGCTCTGGTGGTTATCTTTAAGAGATTTAGGTGTGCGGTTTAAAATAGTCAACACCTATGGAACATTTCTCAGCCAATCAGAATAAAGCATTTAACAGACCCGTGGTATATAATGGATGTAATTCATTTTTGAGTCAGGAACGATGTGTTTAGAAGTTTTGTTTATTGAACAACATGATTTTTCTTTACAAAAATTTTTAAATCCCTTTTTACTCTCTCTCTCTCTCTCTCTCTCTCTCTCTCTCTCTCTCTCTCTCTCTCTCTCTCTCTCTCTCTCTCTCTCTCTCTCTCTCTCTCTCTCTCTCTCTCCTTCTCTTTCTTTCTTTCTTTCTTTCTTTCTTTTATTATTCGTCATGCCATTCCTGTATCTGTGGCTATATTCATGGCAAGAGCTGGTTAATCCGTACACAAGTTGATCCACCCTAATTCATACAGGTTGGGGAAGGGGCTGGTATATTCAGTTCACCTAACTTGAATGTTTTTGGCCTCTGGTAGGAAACCAGAGTTACCATTAAACCCACACTGACACAGGGAGAACATACAAACTCAGCAGAAATGCCACCTGACCTAGCGATATTCTCTTAAAAAAAGTCAGGTGAGGTGATACAACCAATCATTGTCTATTTACCAGATAAGATTTTATGTACTCCCTGTGTCATGCTGGTTGTTTGTTTATTTAATAGTTTAATAATAATTGTAATTTATAATCCTGAAAATAGTTTTAAAGTTGTAGAATAACTTTACCATAAAACTTAAATTTAAGAACCATACATTTAAAATCCATAATTTAATAAAGTATATTAATTATAAACAACCTTAGCTTGGATTTATTAAAACTAAAAATGATTATCTACATTTTAACAGACTTCTACTTGGATGCTGGTAAAAGCCTTTGCCTTTGATATCAAATTTATAAATATATGTCTTAAATACAATTAAAAAGTATTTAATAAAATAGCATTTTTTTTTCTAGTTTTACATTGGTTGCACCACATGATACAGAAAGTGTATCAGCCTTTTGTGAGTAGACGTCACAGTGGAATTTAATTATACACGAGTGAAACGAGCAAGAAAACTCACTAGAAAATGTCCTGCTGTGCTGTTGAGTGTCAGAATAGGAATGCCAAAAAAAGATGGCCTTCATTTTTATAGAATACTGTCGTTGAAGACACCATTTGAAGATAAACGTAGGTGTTTATGTTTGCAATAAGCCCTCAACCGGACAGACTGGAGTGATGAAATCATCTGGAAATCTTTTAATAATTAGAATAGAAAATAATTAGAGAAGATATCCGGTGTTCTGTCGAAGTCTGATCCCTCTATGTGTTTCTTATAGCGTCTCCTTTAAGGATCATGATTGCAGTTCTATGGATCTAAATTGTTGGACAAAAGTTTATAAATTGATCCTAACATACCAACCACTTTTGATATTCCTGAAATTTGTTTGAGATACCAAAACAAAATGTAGTATTTATAATTAAAAATACTGATAATGTATTTTATGATTCAAGAAATGCCCCAAAGCGATCGAGAAAAACTGTAGCGTTATGAAGCATAATTATATTGTGTTAGTGTTTGTGACTCATTAAGAGACCAAACTGAGTGACTGACCTCATCCGTCATGGTTTAACAGCTAAGCTGAGACATCTGCTTAGATTTACCATCTGCTGTCCTTTACTTTACCACAGAGCTGCTAACTCATGATGTAAACATGTCTGTAATGTCAATAGAGAAGATGCCTTATAGTCCTTTAAACGCCAAGATAGATAGATAGATAGATAGATAGATAGATAGATAGATAGATAGATAGATAGATAGATAGATAGATAGATAGATAGATAGATAGATAGATAGATAGAAACCCTTTAAATGCTGGTTATAGTATAGAAAAAACATTAAACATCAGTCTTTTACCAGCTAACTCGTCTTCATTGCGTGACTGTGTAGCCTACACATCCTCATAATCTCTTTTTGCAGCACATGACCCCGCCTCCCCTGCACCCGGCCTGGCTTTAAAGCTGATGATGCATGTTGCTGAATAGGCTTGGGAAGCATCACTATAGCAACCGCAAACTGAAAGGCACTTCAGAGGAAAGCACCGAGAGGAAATGTGACCTGGATCATTACTGGACGAATCCTACAAGACCTACAACACGCCAGGACCACTTCTCAAGGTAGGCATAAAATAAATGAGAAATAAAGAGAAGACATCATTAGGAAAAAAATCAAAGAGGATTAGTGAGTGCTTAAAAGACAATTTTAAGAACAAGACAATGCTAATATATTTAAAACCCATTGGAGAACATTGGGGGTTATTTCTGGTGATGTTTAGAGTTTTGAAAGTATTCAGTAAACATTATGGATGTGATTTAGATGTTTGTGAGTGCAACACTGGTGGAAAATCAAATGAACACAAATGAAGTTCTAACACTGTTAGCAGAAAATCATTACCTTGTCAAACTGTAAACACAAATATGATTTTCCACGTGAACGCATATACTAGAGAAACTGCCTGGTAGCAGACAGACAGAGTCACATTTGGTTATGTTAAAATTTGATGAGAAAGAAAGTTTTGAGATCTCTTTTCTTCTAAGGAACTGTAAAGGAGAAATGTGTGATATTATTGTAATCTTCATTCGGTAGAAAACATCTAAAGAAGCAGATAATCTCCATGTAATCTCAGAAAAAGATTGAGATTTTTTATGATTTTTTTCTTTGGGGCCTTTGACATTATCTGAAAATAACCTTTCATTCTGATCTGCTCATCCACCTGAAACAAGTTTCACATGTTTGAATGACAGCTACAGTCCTTTAGGTATATTCACGGCAACAGTTTGTTCACTATCACAGGAAACAAAAGGTGTTATTTCTTGCAGCTGTCATGAACACTATAAACAGACTGTATGCAGAGATGCTGGGATGTTGGTCAGGTGTTAAATAGCAGCTGTTCAAGATTAGGCTTTGCAATATTTAACCCCAACAAGAGAGAAAGAGAGACAAGAGAAGAATTGAAGAACCTTAAAGCTGAAGTCAACAATAATAAACTAGAAAATGCATTTCCGGAGGAACTGCAAAAGTGTGCTTGCTCTGGTGCCGCCGATTTAGTTTGTGCATCCTCACATTGGAGTCCCAAGTTCATGTACAAAGTTTGGTTTCAATACGTTTAAGCGTTCCTGAGGTATAAACTACTTCCTGTTTGGCGGCGTAAATTGTTTGAAAAAAAAAAAATGTGTTCTTTTGATGTTGTCCATCCTCATATTGGAGACCCAAGTTCATGTACAAAGTTTGGTTTCAATACGTTAAAGCGTTCCTGAGATATAAACTACTTCCTGTTTGGCGGCGTAAAATTTTATAACAAAAATTGTTATTTTGATGTTTTACATCCTCACATTGGAGACCCAAGTTCATGTACAAAGTTTGGTTTCAATACGTCAAAGCGTTCCTGAGATATAAACTACTTCCTGTTTGGCGGCGTAAAATTTTATAACAAATATTGTTATTTTGATGTTTTACATCCTCACATTGGAGACGCAAATTCATGTACAAAGTTTGGTTTCAATACGTCAAAGCATTCCTGAGATATAAACTACTTCCTGTTTGGCGGCGTAAAATTTTATAACAAAAATTGTTATTTTGATGTTTTACATCCTCACATTGGAGACCCAAGTTCATGTACAAAGTTTGGTTTCAATACGTCAAAGCGTTCCTGAGATATAAACTACTTCCTGTTTGGCGGCGTAAAATTTTATAACAAATATTGTTATTTTGATGTTTTACATCCTCACATTGGAGACGCAAATTCATGTACAAAGTTTGGTTTCAATATGTGAAAGCATTCCTGAGATATAAACTACTTCCTGTTTGGCGGAGGGTCCATTGTTAAAGTTTAAAACTATTGGATCTGCCCAGAGTCACTCAGGATCTGCCAAAGCCAATTGCTAACGTGTGGTTGTGACGTATATCATGCACCGAAACCGTCCGGAAACAACAAGTCAGAATAATCAGCCAAACAAAACTTAGCAAACCTGGTTCTTGCTCCAGCTTTAACTTCTGTATATTCGGCAGTTTTGCAACAACGGACTGAATAGCTTTTCTCACGTCTTTCTCCACTGCCATTACTGAACTACAACTCAAACTGACGCACGACCTCAACGTCATCGTTCTTAGCCACCCCCATCTGTTCGCTGATTGCTCCTGCAGATTTTTGCAGGAGAAACGAAACTCCCAGACGTACTGCTGAAGCGAAATGAAAATTAAGAGGAAGCACGTAGGAGGGCGGAGCCAGGCTAGTGCCTCACATCCTGAAGAGTGAAGCTGCTGGCTCTTTGATTGCCCCCTGGTGGCTTGCTGCAGTACAAGTCATAAACTCCGCCCTCTCCATGCAAACTAACGGGACTCAGGTCAAAAAAAATAAAATAATTACACGTCCAATACAATTTTCGAAAGATGTTTTTGGTCCTTTAAGGTAGTTGTTATTGTACTCATATATGTTCAATTGTCCATTTTTGTGATAAGTTCATTTGTGATTGACAGCACTTAACTATTACTTACTAACTATTTTCTTTCGATTGTCGGTGTGAAATCACACAGAAAAATTGGTTGCATTTAACTTACCTTATTTTAGCAAGCCAGTCAAATAAGACATTCAAGGGGCGTGGTTGAATTGGGCGCGCAAGCGTTTGGACGGAAGTTTAATACCGTAACTCAAACTGACGTTTTTGCGTAACATGTCAGTGCCCATTTTCGTACATTTTATGTTCAGTTTATTACAATGGAAGAAAGCTGTGTCGTGTCGTCGATCTTTTTTTTACAGTCTATGTAGAAGCATTAAAGGGACACAGACATTCCACTTTTTTGAAAATATGCTAATTTTCCAGCTTCCCTAGAGTTAAACATTTGATTTTTACAGTTTTGGAATCCATTCAGCTGATCTCTGGGTCTGGTGTTACCACTTTTAGCATAGCTTAGCATAATCCATAGAATCTGAATCTGCGTTATGATATTACGCAGCCAAAAATAGTCCCCTTAGTAACTTTCAATAACAGAGGACTATTTTCAGGCAGTGCGTAATATCACTACGCCTGCAGCAGCCATGTTACAGCAGCAAAGTCCTTGATTATTACGCCAGAATGAGAGTTTAGTTCCTAGCCATATCTGCCTAGAAAATCACAACTTTTAATTTTCCGTTGGTCTTAGTACACGATGTAACTACAGAAGAGTCAAGTATTAAATCGGAACAATTTTGAAACTATTTGGTTATTTTCCTGATGCTAATGATCTATGCAGATTCAATTGGATTGTGCTAAGCTATGCTAAAGGTGCTAGCGCCAGACCCGGAGTTTGGCTGGATGGATTCCAAAATGGTAAAAAGAAAAGGTTTAACTCTATGGGGAGCTGGAAAATGAGCTTATTTTAAAAAAAGCAGAGTGTGCCTTTAAACATTAAAGGGGTGTAATAGTGTGAATATCTGACTTTTTTCATGAGTGCATAATTCAGAAAATACAAAAATATTTTGAGCTAAAAGCTCACATACACACTTTGGGGACACCGAAGACTTATTTAACATCTAAAATCTCGACCCCTTTAAAAAAAGACATGCGTATGGCTCATGGAACTGGCTTACACAACGTCACTGGTTCAAATCTGCCTTTTGACAACCTTGCTCTTTTCCTATCACATATCACATTAAAAAGGCTTTTTTTCAATAAAATAAACAAATTTAAGAAACAAAATAAATGAATAAAATAATTTTTTGGCTAGGGTTAGGGGTCAGTGTAGGGAGGGTTTTTATTCTCCCAATAATGCAGCATCCATTTAATAATTTTAATAAAAATAATAATTTACACTGTTATTACTGCATCCTGTTAATCTACAAAAATACATCTAATTACTTTTTACATTTTGATCATTTTATTTATTAAATAAAACTCATTTTCACCTGCTGTAAATATTGCTAAGAAAATGCTGATATTGTCACTTAGTGTAAACATCTCTATATTTAGATTTTTTTTTACTGTAAATAGAATCTATTGCTATCTGCACTTAGTGTAAATACCCACTGCCTTTTATATTTTAAAAATACTTAAATCATTTTTTAACGTAATTTCAAAGATAACAATAAAAATATAGGGTGATTCCTCCTAAACATGCCTAACCATGGTGGCTCTGTGATGCTTGTTTGCTTAAGGATTTTAAGTAGAAAGAGTAAAAATGATTAACTCAGTTGTGTGAGTTTTGGAAAGGGAGAACCCCATTTGAAAGAATGATTATTTATAATACTTGTCGAGGATGCTAGTGGCACAAAAATTGATACACAGTTTAAAACCCGACCATGCAAAACCCCTTTGTACACTGTAATGAAGAGTATAGATGATACACTACACTGTTAAAAAGTAATCATGCCACAATGTCAAAGAACCATAAAGAACCTTTAACATCCACTATCTGTTTTTGAAAAGGTTGCTAAAGTCCAAAGCATCTGTTCTACATGCGCATCATTTCAAACACCTTTTAAGTTCATGTATTCATTGCAACATTTTCCACACCTATACAGGTAACAGTGAGGATTTAGGCACCCAGACGATCATGTCTTGGTTCAGCTGGAGCGAGCCGTACTATCGGAGCCCACGGCGTGAGCCGTCTGATGTGGTTGCGGACACCCTGATGCTGGAGCTGAGCTGGCAGATGAAAGAGGCAGAGAGGCTACAGCGTGAGCGGGACAACGAATACCGGAGACTGAAGAGTGGTGTGGACTACAGCTGGCTCATCAGCACACCTCGCAGTTCATATGACATCAGTCAGGGAGAGAAACTGGGCCTTGAAGATCTGTGTAGTCAAGTGCCACCATCACACTGTGGATCTGCAATACAACGGTAAGGCAGACGTTTGGTTTATATTATAAGGATGTTTGTCAAGGTTGGTTCAGGGGAAAACGAGCGTATCTCTGGTGTCTATGCTCAAAACAGCACAAGGAGAGCCATGTTTTCCCTTGGAGGACAAGTCAGCAGCTTTTAGTGTGACTTCAGGTTGTTTGTTACGCTCTGTGTTGAAGTGATAATTGTAAATTACATGTAAGTCTCATGGGATGTGCACCTGATTCACCATTGTTTAGGTGTATAGCAACGCCATAGCAACCACAGTACCAAATTCTTGGTTCACCCCCATGTTTATGATATATGCCTGTGCCTTAAAGTTTTGGGGATGCCACACTGTAAAAAGATTCCGTAGAATTTACAGTATTACTGGCAGTTGGATGCCAGTAACTTACTGTAGATTTAAATGTATGTTAATTACCTGCAACAGTTTGTTCAAAGTTAAATGAAAATTAAACATTAGCAAGTCTGTATCTTTACAGAATAAAACTAAATAACAGACTCAAGCAAAGCATTCTGGGAAACAAAATCTGAAGGAAAAACCCAGAAAAAGGTTGATGAGGATTTTTGGTTCCTTAGGCTGGTGGAAGTTCCAGAACAACATCACTTCCTGGGAATTTTACTCTTTCCCCGCCATTGACGGGTTATCTCGTCAATTAAGAGAAAACCTTTCCCTGCCAATTAATCTTTCCTGACAAGTTTTTACGTTATTCTGTAATTCTTGCGCTATTATCCACTAGATGGCGCTCGTACCCAACTTATAAAAAACTGAAGAAAAAACTAATCCAACAACATTTTAAACTCTGTGTATGTTTTGATCATCGTCCTGAATCTGATCTCTAACAAAATTATTTTACATAAATGCAATTTTTTTAACATTTGGTATTTTTGAAGAAACCTACCCAAATGAAGATAGGATGAAATGTTTTGTTTCCCCCGTTTTGTTTGTTTATTTAAAAGCAGAGGGTCTGTTTTTTCATTTGCTATATTTGTATGTTTATATTTTTATAGAATATTTTTTTCCTGGAAGGCATTTTGTGAAAATCACAAAAAATGTTGGCAGGCAACCTTTTAATAAAAGGTTGACAGTGAATGAGTTAACAACTTTTCCATGACGTGGGGTAAAAAGAGAATAATAGAACTTTGTAAGGATCTAAAATAAGGCACAATTAAAAAAGACTAAAGCAGTCCCTTAAATTAGGCTTTTACGAAAATAGAGGAAGGATTAAATTAATGAAGGAAGATTAAGAGAAGACTGATTCATTGGTATAATTAGAAAGATAAGGACTTTGCATGGAAATCTATTTTAGGAGTATCTAAGAGCATCTTAATGTGCCCAGGATCTGAGAGGTTGCTTTTACGCTGATGAATCATCTGCTTGTGTGGTTTAACATCATAGAAACTATTACCAATGACAATGAATAACTTTTCATGTCTAACTATCGAGAAAGTATCGAGAATACACTAAAAGAAGTTTATTCAATCAATTAATTTAATTAAGAAAAATGTTTCAACACACTTAGTTTATGTTGTTACAAGAATAAAATAAGTGGGTAACCATCTGCACGATGGTAAATCTAGAGAAAATATAACACAAACTCTTCTACATTTTTAAAAGGTAAAGAAACATAAGTTTTTCTCTTTTCTTAAAATTGCATAATGGAGTCCAAACAAAAAATCTAATTTTGACCCATTTAAGTAGCTTGAACATGATAAAAATAAGTAGAGACAATATTTTTTATCTCCATTGTGAAACAGCTGAAAAAAACCCAGTTAAAAACATCCTTAATTCATTGGCCGTTCTTATAGGTGGTTTAGGCTGAAAGTTGCTGGTTTAAACTGGCCCTCCAAGCCTGGTCAAGCTGGTCTTCCAGCCTGACCAGCTACGATTAACTTGACCGGCCTAAAAGCCTGCTAAACCAGGCTGGGACCCCACAAAAACCAACCAACCAGCTATAGGGTTTTATTAAAATGAAAAAGTTTGTAAAGCTTCTCCTTGCTTCACAGGTTTCGACAGGTTCTGATGGAGAACGAGCCAGAAGTGCATGAGGTTTCCGGACTCTTCCGGTCGGTGCTCACAGAGACCCTTGAGCGTGTTCAAGAGGAGCAGGAGGTTCAACGTCTGGGCCACCAGTGGAACAACAGACGCTCGTTCAGCCTGTCGCTGCTGAGCTTCAAGTCACGAGTCAGGATCAACCCGTTCAGCAGCACGCTGGGACTAAAGTCAAACAGCTACGGCTCGGAGGAAGACGGCGTAGATGTCAAGACTGTGTGTGGTGATGTTGAGAAGGGCATTGCACACACACCAGATAAGGCACAGCAGATGTGGAGCATGCCAGAGATTCGGCACAACGGCATCAGTGGGAAAGCATGAGAGTCAGCGCAGGTGAAATTGTTATACAAAAGCCGTCTGGTACTCCTGGTGTTTACTGAATTTAGATACATTGATAAAAACTGTCCTGAACAGGGATTGTTTGAGAACTAAAGCTGTCATCAGGACATAACTGCCCTCATACACCCAACAGTGTAATGGATGTTTTGTCACGATCATTCAAGAGCTACAACAAAATTTTCATGAATAATACAGATTCTACTATAAATTAAAGCTGTCCTTCATATTTTTGGTCATTTTAATGTTTCAATTTTGCAATAAAGGGTTTTAAAAATGTTCAGAAACAAACTATTTTGTAACTTACGTGCGTTGCCGCGGTAACGCGTTTGGCCCATGGTTAACTTCCGGTCTGTGCTTGTTGAGCTGACCTCTGGAATAATGTGGAAAAAAACTTTCCGGTTTCAGTTTCATAAAGAGACATTGAGCATGGATCATCGCTGTACGAATTTGGCAGCCAGGCAAGAATTTAAAGTCGGCAAGAAACGGAAGTTGTGATCGACTTCTGCATTGTGCCGTATTTCCGACTGAAACAGAATATTAGGAGGGAACATAGTGGGCGTGGCTTGTGTTTTCCACTGTGTTTTATTAGATATAGAAAAGTAAGTGTTTCATTTAAAAATAGAACTGGTAGACTGACACTATGAAGGGGCGGAGTTAATGGATGCTCCCACCCAAGTGGTTTAATTGACATTAGAAAGTACATTTTCAGATTTCGATTAAAGTTTATGAGGGCACATTAATTGTTTTGTTTTTTATAATAATGACTTAAACAGATATTGTTTATAATAAACACAGCAATATTACATTAAAAAATAAGAATTGTTCATTTTAATTTGTTAGTACTTTAAGGATCTGTAGCTAACATTGTAGGGATGTAGTGGATACATTGTGCGATTCTGCTTGCTGTGTTTCTCAATTAATAATTGTGAAATGTCACTACAACCAAAAGCCAGATGGTGCTCTTGTGCAGAAACTTAAAGTGCACCTATTTCATTGCTAAAAAAAACAATGTTGTGTATTTGGTAAAATACAATGTGTTTGTGTGGTTTATGGTTAAAAACACATTATTTTCAACATACCGTCCATTTTTGTAGCTCCAGATTTCACTCTCTTTCTAAAATGCACAGATTTGAAAAGCTCTGTGTCCCTGATTGGCCAGCTAATCTGTACGTTGTGATTGGTCTGAATACCTCTGACGTCAGCTGGAAATGTGACGCTCCTTACCATGTTTGAAAGATTCGGTTGCTAACCGGAGTTAACTTACAGGCTGTGAGTACAAGGTCTTGTCTACATCACCAATCCCAGGAAGTAAACTGTTGACTACAATCCAAATGTTTGTTGTAGGCCAAGAAATAAGATTTACGTTGGAGACGATAACTCGGTCATCGTTTACTTTGGGGGTTGTACCTTTTGCACATTGTTAACATGAACTAATACAGACTTACACACCAAAGGTAAAATCGTGAATCGGACCATAGGTGCTCTTTATTATGCGCTGCAGAAGAAGAACCATTACACAGGCAGCTCCAGGAATGTATAAGCATATTTATCCCTGTTCTTCAAACATTTACAGGTATTTTCATGATAATAAAGAATATTTAAAATGATTATGAGTGTTGATTTTTCAAATGCATGTTATAAACGACTCAAACTGTGATTTTAGTTTAAAGGTCTTACTAATGATCAAATAGCCGTAGTACATGAAAGAGTTGTGCATAATATCGCCTTTGCGATTCAGATTCATTATAGTGTGTATTGCGAAATATCGCTACAGCCCTAGAACATACATTCATTTTAAACAGTAACGTTAGCTCAGTGTAGCCTAATGATTAATACGCTTTAGCTATGATTTGAACTAATGTAATTTACTGGATATATTTTGATTATTAAAAAATAATCTACTCTAGAAATTATTAATTTATGCGAAAATCCAACATGTCAGCCGGAGGGGTAGTGGGGGTCATCACTTTTGGCTTCAACAAGATGGCAAAAGACGAACAGTGCTTTGCAAGACATGCAACATAAAAATCACAGGCAGCCAGACGACAACCTCCAATTTCGTCCGTCATTTGAAGGTTAGTTGGTAGTTAGCTAATGTAATAATAGCTAAAGTAGCCATTAACCCTCATCATACCGTGTTGGGGACAAATGTGGGCAAAATAATTTTGATTTATTTTTTTAAAAATACTTCCCTTGTTCTGAGCGGTACGAGACTTGGCTACTGTGTAAAAGTTTGCCACCTGAACACACACAGAGAAAAATGACTGGATTCTACAATGTTAGGTCCGGTTCACATATCACGTCTTTTGCGCACTCAAGTTTGCTATTTCAAATTTAGGCGCGCGAACGGAAGAGATTACAATTTTGTTTGATTCCATGATGTATTTTACTGAACATGAGTATTTCTTAGTATCTTTATATTCTATATATCTTTATTAAAATCAGATTCTGCAGGTAAAATTACAATAATAAGGTGACTTGACGTAGCCTGTGACTCGACTTGACTTACCCAAGAAAAAAAAATACTTGGGACTTACTTGAGACTTGAAGGTTCAGACTTGAGACTTACTTGAGACTTGCACATGTGTGACTTGGTCCCATCTATGTAGTGTATGAAGTTTGAAAATTGATTTTTTTTTTCAAAATCCCATTTATTACCCGCAGAAGACCTTTATTAACACATTTAAGCTGTATAGAATACTTTCGTGAAGGATAAACACACTTTTTTGTGGTTTTAAGTCAGAAGTTGTTCCCTGATCCCTGTTTTCTAGCGTTATAAAGCAAGGAAGAGCAAGCCAAGGACATTTACTAAAATAACTCCAACTGCGTTCATCTAAAAGATGATGTGTTTCAAGATGGCTTGAAAGTAAGTAAATCATGAGGTAATTTTGATATTTGGTTTAAGTATCGCTTGAACTAGTTTAGATACACAATCAGAGAGTGACGTGATAGGGTGAAGGAGGTGAGCTATGGCTTTATATGACCATACTCCTCCCAAACTTAGTTAAATAAACTTCAAATAACAACACAAAGACACAAAGCAAAGTTTATTTTACAACATTGTCACTGTATTGTCAAGAAGGAAGATCATAAAGTGTTGTTCTCATCTATTTACCAGTGAAAGAATTCTGCTTGAATATGAAAATATGCAGATTATTGGGGAGACTTCAACAGACTTTAACTACACTGTTGTTTCAGATTTTAATTGTTTTGGAAAAAGTTAAGTACAACTTAACTTTCAAAAATAGCACCAACTTTATCTGATAAAGGGGACTAAAAATGTCATCATTTTTTTTTCGTTCTTCTAAAGAATAAAAGTTTGACACTCTTTGTTTTTGAATACAATGAACCTGAATGTCAGCCTCTGGTCATTATTCACTGTATGAACATGTAGGGGTGTAAACTATCATTTGTGTTCCAGGGATAAAAGCAAATAAAAACAAAAGTGGGTAAATAAATACCCAACTATCCCGTTATCACAGCAGAACATTATTCACTCCCACTAATTCTTCATCTCTCAGAACAATTCCTTCTAGGATTTACTTGAGGTTTAAATAAAAAAATAAAACAAAATCACAATCCCTATGCTATATATCTTTTTTTACAATTTAAGCGTAACATAACATTACATCAAAGCTACAGTCTTCATTGGGGATATAATAAGTCATATACATACTGTAGGAAAACGGGGGATGTCAACCATTTACATAAAGGATTTATGTTAAAGAATTGTCATTGTATAACATCAGGACAAACAACAAGATGGTCTCTTCCTGAGCAAATAAAAAGGTCCAGTTCTGCATCAGAAGGTGGAGTTCAAGAATTCCAAGAGATTAGCTCGGTTTTTGTCCATCTGTTTTAAAGAAAAAACACAAGTGAATAAAAAATCTGGGCATCACCTTTAACTTTAAAGATACTGTGTTTCTCAAATTTACAACCCAGCCGTTGGGTTAAAAATGAACCGAGAAATGTTTTTTATATGTGACCCAACAATAGGTTACAAGGTAAATTACAACCCAGCGTGCTGGGTTTGTCCCTTTTTGACCCAACGTGTTTAGAATAACCCAGCATCAGTGGTTCTGTCCTTACCAGCCATAACCATAACAAGCAGACAATTTGGACCGATTATTTTATTAACCCTATTTAATCTGTGTTATAGTTTTTTCATGCATTCTCTTTCAGCCGTCATGATGTGCATGGACACCCACCTGCTTGTCCTTCTTCGATTTTTTTACTTTCATTTTAATCTTTTTTCCTGATATCATACTGTACGAGCCGCTTTTCTTCTTTTCCTTGAGATACTGCACACAAACAGAGAAGTTTTTATGCTGTCTCTCTTAACATGTAACGGTCCATAATCACAGGTGAAACTAAAAACACATAGCAGTCGGTACCCTTGAAATTTGAACAGGTCCGCAGTCATCATCCTGGCCTTTGTTTCCCTTTAATTTCTTACGCTTGCGTGTCTTCTCTTTCTTTCCTTTCTGGAAATGGTCAAATTCAAATGCAACTTTTATTAGTAAATGTAACAGACTGGTGCTTCTTAACAAGTCAGTACAGAGTCAGTTTTTAGTTTGTTGGCAATCTATAGATGGTTTAAGACGTACATAGCTTCAAAACAATTTACCTTTTTTCCATGCTTCTCTTTTCTTTTCTTTGAGGATTTTCTTTGTTTTTTACAAGAATCTAGTAGCGGAGAAGCAAATAATAAATAGGTTAAAAATAGTAACTTGTTACACACTATATAATACATAATGATCAGTTTTGAATGTAACATACCTGAACTACTGGAGCTGGACTTACTACGTGAAGAATGTGACGAAGAGGATGATGAAGAGGAAGAACTGGATGATGATGATGAACTGGAAGATGATGATGACCTGCTTCGGCTCCTATCGCGTTTCCGTTTTTCTCTTCCTGTTGAAGTATTGATTTGAACAAATGTAAATAAGTGAAATAATTTCTCTTCCTAACAAACTGACAGACACCTCACCTCTGCTCGGAGATCGGTTTCTTTCTTTTGCACGTGACTCACTTCTCTCTGGAGTGTCCACTTTGGCAGACTGAATAAAAAAATAAAGCGTGAAAGCAACCAGATGCTTTAAATATTAAAAACATGATGAAAACCTAGTGAGCTGCATACTTGTACACAATTGATTTCATAAGCCAGCATGATGCTTTAAAATGCTGTCTACGTAAACCAAGATCTAGCTTTATTATGTATGTATTTATTGATTCTACTCGTGCACGTACCAAACACAGCATGCACACTCTTTTAAGTGACTGGAAGCTAAAAGGTGTAATCCTTAAACTAAGGTAAACAAATGGAAAAGACTTAGCTCAGAACTTTACCATGTTTATTAAACAGTCCTCTGACTTCTCCGATGTAAAAGCAACAACAGCAGCATATAAATGGACGCAGAAATCAAATCTGTATACAAATCGTGTCGAAAATAAGCTCGGACGAAAATAAATAGGAGTCTTTTTGCATTTCTGTGATCAGTAGCTGCGCGTAGTCAGGTGAACGCTACTGCGCGGCCATATTGGTTTACGTCATCTATCCATAAACTGATCCATCCGGGTACTTTCACGCAGTGATGGGTGATTTCGAAGCACGCTTCATGAGGCTTCGAAACATTTGTGAATCTTTTGTTTCGAATCATTAGGCTTGTTCGACTTCATGCGGTGCCGCAAGAACCGACAGCCGGATGACATCAAAGTACCGCGAGAATGATTCAAGGAATCATATTTCGTCTCGCTCTCGCGATACTTTGACGTCATCCGGATGTCGATTCTTACGGCGCCGCATGAAGTCGAACAAGCCTATTGGTTCGGAGCTTGTTTCAAACTGGCCAAAGTCACGTGAATTTAGTAAACGAGGCTTCATTACGTCATAACTGTTTCGAAACCCGACGATTCACCACTAGGGGGAGTTGATCACAAATGACCAATGTAGGTAAACTCGGTTCACTTTCATTGTAAAGGTTTATAAAACATTCTTCCTTCTGACTAATAACACTACCATTTTGTCTACTTTTTTTTATAGACAGATTTAATGTCAAAAATGTGCATAATTAAAAAGGGAGTTCGTTTTAATGATTTGTTTGCCATAAATAAAACTAAAAACACAGAATACACTTTTAATTATGTCTTAATTAAATTAAATGATTTATTTTTCTTAAAAACATATTTTTAGAACAATCTTGCTATTATTTTGTAAAAAGTGTAAAATATTTGGACAGATCTTGCTGCTTTTACACTATTTTGATGGCAGGTGTCGACAGTTGTTTCGAACGCTTCGAAAAACTGAATCATTTTACGAAGCAATTGGTTCAATTGATTCGTTTCAAAAGCTTCGTTTCTCACATCACTACTTTCATGTCATGAGCATGCGCGTGAAGCTCATCAAAGCTGTACTATTCCCTAAAAGTATGTGCTGTTTTTTTATTTATTCATTATTTTTAATGGGAAAAGTATGGTACAAACATTGGAATATGTAAGTATGAACAAATTAGTATGCATGTTCTGGTACATACTAAAGTCCTCATGTCATTTATACCAAAGAGTATAGAAGTACAAGAGAGGAAACTCAATATAATTATGGTAATACAAAATTGACAACAAACAAAGTGTGAAAGCTGAATGAATGTTTGTGTGTACTCGTGGTTAATAACAGTGGTAAATGTTTATATACCAGCATGTCTTGTTGAAAAACATGATGCGATTTGTGTGTGTGTGTGTGTGTGTGTGTGTGTGTGTGTGTGTGTGTGTGTGTGTGTGTGTGTGTGTGTGTGTGTGTGTGTGTGTGTGTGTGTGTGTGTAATTATTGATTTCCTCACCAGAGAGCGCTGTTTTCCAATTTATCGTAAAACATTAGACTGGCCTGGTGATGTCTTAACTGATAAAAACTGAAAACTGTAAGGCTTAATCCTGGCATAATCGATCTAAGCCTATTCTGTAAAACTTGGCCTGGGAGGAAGAACATTTAGAACATCTTCCTATATGACAAAAATTAAAAATATTCATTCAGAAATATGTTTGAATTGATTGCTGAATCCTTATATAGGCCAAATATAAAGTGGTGATTGCACAGTGGATAAGACACACACCTTTGGTGTGAGAGACCCGGGTTCGAATCCACTGTGACACTACATTGTGTCCCTGAGCAAGACACTTAACCCATAGTGTGCGACGACCTCTGGCATGCATATATGGCAATTGTAAGTCGATTTGCAAAAAAGCGTCAGCTAAATGAATAAGTAAGTAATAAAGTAATCACATTGCTGTAAAAAGATATAGATAGTTTACCCAAAAAATATCATCATTTACTTACCTCGTGTTGTTCTTAACCTGTATGTGGTTCACAAAAGAAGATATTTTGATGAATGATGGTATTCACACAGTTGATGGTAGAATTTGTTCCCTTTCGAGAACGGTCTCTCGACATTGCGTCAGTAGCTGACGCTATGGGAGAGGTCCTCCTCTCTTCCGATTCTGAAGCTTTTTTATAGAACAACGCCAGTGTACTGGCTAATGCCTGTCATGACGACGTATAGAGGCGTGGCTTTCGCCGCTATATAACGACCGTCTCTAAGGCATATCGACAGATCATTTCTCTTCACTTCGTGATACTGAAGCGTCGCCGTTGAATATCGCACCCGTAACGGACGTAGGCGCGTCCCTTATACGCGTTCCGGCTGACATTTACGCGGAAATATTGCTTCGCTCCTCGAGAAAACAGGTAAGCGAAGAGAATCGCCGGAGGTTTTCGCACGTGACTGTGTTCTCGGCCGCGGACCACCGCCGCCAGCGTGCCGCTGGTGGGTCGCAGCCAACCTGGAGAGAACACCAAGTGCCCCCAAATCTCTGGTGCGTCGACGACCCGTCTCAGCACACAGCTTTCAGTCCGCTCTTGAATGTGCTCGTCACACACGAGCTGCAGACAGTGAAGGGCAGACCGAGCAGTGCGAGACACCCCGCCCTATAAGCTTCCCCCGAGCCGAGGCTATGGAAGCGGGGCGGCGACGTGCATAAGCATCCCTTCCCCACATATGCAGTGCGGAATATGCCACAGTGTGCACAATACATTCACAATAAACTAAATCCCGGGGGTTCTCGGTATTATGTTAACACAGCGTGCTTTGGCCGCTTCCCTGCGCGCTACGGTCGCTGCTCGGACATGACAGACCTCATTTCAGCGGGGCCTGTCGTGGACGAGCACGGCGCGCGCGCCCCCTTGTACATTGCAAAACCCTTTCACAAGTCGTTTTGCCTGTACAAGCGCTGCTATTCACTGTTATTTACTAGAGTAAGCATCATTTTTTGGTGTCTTGCTTGTACAATAAAGCGCACTTTGGCCGATTCTCACGGGTTTCGGACAAAAATGAGCCTGTTTATAGCGGTTTGCCTTGCGAAGCACATGCTTTCCTTGCGCGCGCTCAGGCTACGTATGCCGTCGAGCGTGACGTAATACGGTGAGGGGTCTGCTTGCAACTTGGCTATCAGCTACGAAACAGCGTGAATAGAGAGTGAACATTGCCCTCAGCGTGTGTGGTTCATGCAGCAATGCTCTGGAATTCTTCGCGTCCCCCTGGCTGTTCCGGGTGACGACGGGAATTCGTGTTGGCTGTTGGGCTCTGATGTGTTGCGTCTGATGGCCGCTGAAACACAGCGGACCGTCGTAGATTCAAGCAGCATTTATTCAGTTCACTATGTGTACGTGGGGAACCAATATGTATAATATATACGATTTATAACCCCCTGCGGACAAACACAGCGCATAGCGCCCGGCCTCGCTCTCGTTGTGCCCGTTACACACGCGCTACGGAGAGAAAAAGGCAAATTATATCGAGTGGGATCCCTCGCCCAGCGTAGCGATCCTTTCCGATGTTTAATACATAACATTAAACCCTACTCGCAAATATGCCCGTCACACGGGCTACATAACGAAGGGGGTAACTGTTATGTAGTCTTGCATCGAGGAGAGAGATATTCTCTCTCCTCGCTCTGTGTCTAGTTAGTACGAGCTGATACGGATGCATATTTTTAAAGCGTTATGCCCCAGCTGTGCAGCAGCGGGTTGCTGCCATGCATTGCACGTCGGTGCAGAATGCATGAAGTAGGTGAAGTACACAATGTCCCCGTAATTCGGCGATATTTTACCTCACGCGCCTGTGATATACAGCGGTCACCCCGCAAAAACATGCGTATCTGGCACCCTGCGTGCGCGTGCCAACTGTTGCAAGTGTTTCTGTGTTAAAGGAGATGTCTCTCCTTTTTCCGAGTGCTGGGTCTGTCCCGTCAAGCAGCGTACGGCTGCAGACCCTACCCCTATGAAATTGTAGTAAAGTGTATTCATGGTCTTATGGTGTATTGATTAATATCACCAAGCCATAATTACTATACTACCCATGGGTGTTTGAAACAATGGTGTCATAGCCATGATTATTTGTGGTTATGGTTTTACACTGTGTACCTAAACACGTATGCATACGCCCTACGGAAGATTACTCCGCTACTTTGTCATGCACGTCCACGTTGTGCACTGTGCAGTACAATTTGGGAGTTCACAGCGTCACTGTACAGCCGGTGACGTTCTGCCCTGCATTCCTCACGGCTAGTTCACAGCACACAATATGTAACGGGCTCCCGGCGCATGCGCGGCGAGCCGTTTATATGTGTTTCAGTGCGTAAGGAGATTACACTCATTTATGCATGGGCTCTGTATATCAATACACGTAAGCCTGTGCGCAACAGTGTTCACTCACTTCTCTGTTAATACACAGCGGTGCTACGCTCTGTGCATTTCAGTTAAGTAATTCAAGTTCACAGCACACAATATGAAACGGGCTCCCGGCGCACGCGCGGCGAGCCCTTTATATGTGTTTCAGTGCATAAGGAGATTACACTCATTTATGCATGGGCTCTGTATATCAATACACGTAAGCCTGTGCGCAACAGTGTTCGCTCACTTCTCTGTTAATACACAGCGGTGCTACGCTCTGTGTGTTTCAGTTAAGTAATCCAAGTTCACAGCACGCAGTATGTAACTGGCACCCGGCGCACGCGCGGCGAGCCGTTACTACGTATTCAGTGCATAAGGAGATGTCACTCCTTTCTGCTCGGGTTTTGCGCACAGCTCAGTCCAAGCGCCGAGCTGCTGCAGACCCACTTGGTTTTCCACAGTATGTAACTGGCCATTACTTTGTGTTTCAGTGTATGAGAATATGTCTCTCTTTCCGCTGAGTTCTGTATCCAGCTGTGTCCAACAGCGAGCGGCTGCAGACCCTGGCTCTTTCTACAGTTCTGTGTATCTACAGCACATATCCTGTGCCCAATAGCGGATCGCTCCGCTACATTGTTCATGCACGTCCGCGTTGCGCACTGTGCAGTACAGTTCAGGAGTTCATAACGTCCCTGCACTACGGTGACGTTCTGCCCACACTCCTGCGTTACACAGCAGCATAGTTTCCCAAACACAGTGTGCAACTGGCACCCTGCGTGTGCGCGGCAAGCTGTTGCTAAGTGTTCCTATATGCGTGGAATCTAATCTTTCCACGTTTGTATCCTGCATCCAGCCTTCCCAAGTGGTGTGCGGTGGCAGGTTTGACTGGTCGTGCCCGACATATAAACCTCTGTGGTTCAGCCGTAGCTACAGGCACATACATGCCTCGCTCAGTCTGCCATGGGTTCGTAGCATCCCTGACCCACCCCACATGCGTGTGTTTAGCGGTGGGTTCTTATATAGCGGACAGCATGTAATGGGCACCCGCATGCGTGCGGCGAGCCATTGCTAGACATGTTCTTATGGGGCCCAACACTCCGATCATTCGGCAGTGTTTACCCCCTTTTTTCCTAGCCGTATGGGTTTGGCTGAATCCTTTTACTTTTTTTTCGGGATTCTGTGTTAATTTGACGTCAGACCACCCAAGTTGGCGTGGTCACGTCACAATTTCGGTGCAGTGCGCCGGTACCTGGTCCAGCAATTGTTACTGTGCATCGGAGTACGTGCCTGACGAGTGGGTTAGAGCGGCTTGTATAGCTGCTACTATCTCGGCCTAGGGCGATGGTTCCGTTGGGATCGAAGCCCTAAGTGCACGGTTTAGTGCACTTATGGTGGTGCTTCATGATGGTATTGTTTGGACGCACATGTTCACTGGCTGCGGCGCTTTCTCATTTAAGAGTGGGCAGCTGTGCTTCATACTCCTAGATATTGCCGACCGGCTGCAGGAGCACTCTTTTTCTTGAGGGGTTTTCTCTGTGTGTGTGGGCATAGGAGGACAGTCTGCACGCCAGCTATATGTTGTGTGCTTGGTTGTGGTTCGGACTCGGGCTCGATGCGAACCCGTCTCTCTCAGGAGCGCGCACTAGTTGTGTGTTTGCTCTGAGCTGTTCCACCCGGGGCACTATTGTGCTGGCGGCGGACGCCCCTAGTATGCCTCATGTTGCCCTGACCCCCCTTTGACACTGTTAAGTGGTCAGGTGTTGGGAGCCGCTCGGCTATCTGCTCCCCATTTGGTATCTCATGTCCCGCCCGCCACAGATGCGGCACGGATGTGGCTGAGGGTGTAAGCTGATTTGAGTTTGGTTCGGGCTTACTGGATCTGTGCACAACAATTAGAGAATACCTCTTTGTGATTCTTCCAGTTGCACTCCCGTAGGGAACACATTATGCTTGGCCAAGCGCCAGCAGTTGTGTGCCCCAGTTGGGTTCTGCTGCCGGTAAGCGCGGAACTGGTGAGAGGATCAGTTATTCAGGTTCCCGAGCTGACCGAATCAGCTGCGGTTCTGTAAGGGCACTCCAGCACGCTGTACACTCTGTTTGTGGGGGTGTTATGTGATGGTTTAGACTCGGTCGTGTTGTGCTTTGAGACGCATACGAGAGTCGCGAGCCCTTTCTACTCAGCACCCCTCTTATGCTGTACACATAAGGGTGTGAAGTGAATGCATATGACCCGGTACGGTGTTCCGTGTCGAGTGTTCTACCTTTACAACAGCGGGTAGTTGGCCGCGATACAGGCTATCTACCTCGAGGGTTTTGCCACTGCTCCTGTGGCGTTTTGCACAATGCCTCTGGGCACGCAGTGGCTGGGCACCATCGGGTATTAGAATTAAGTGAGTGAAGCAGTCACCTCGCTCCCCTTATGTTTACCAGTTAGGGATTAGGTGCCTCAATCCAACCGCAGCGCTGTTAGAGCGCAGCCGGTTAAAATCTGCCTTCTATTATGGCTCTAAATGAGCTATGCCCGGCTAGGCTTTATATGTTCATCTGAGTGCTCGACCCCGACACGGCAGTCTGAGCAGCTCTTTGTGCCACAGCGGCAGTGTTTGGAGCAGACTCTTTGTAAATAGAGGATATTGCTTTGGATGTGGATGCATTTGCTGGGGCTTTCCGAGCTCTCTCGGTGAGTAACTCTCGCCCCATCTTGCAGTCAGATGCTTGATTGGGTGCTGAGGGAGGGCGACACGTCGCCTCCGGTCTCAGGTTGTGGTGTGTGTCAGCAGTCGCGTGGTTAATGTGTATTCACAGTGTGTACCGCATGTTGCCAGTACTACTGTGTTACTGCTGATGTCGAGGTATGGAGCTGTATTCACTTCATCTTCGTTTCTTTCGCACTAGCTATCCTGATGTGCATCTTATGCTACGCCAGCAGATGCCGAATGCAGGTATGCTTGCTATAGCTTGCGTTGTGCTAAGCCTGACCGTTTGGTCTTTTGTTGCATTGTGCTTATCTGCTGCCCTGGGTAGTGCAGCGATAAGATCTTTATGCTGGCTGTGTCTGTATGTACTCTGCCCTGGGTCAGGGCGAGTTTCTGATTGGGTCCCTAGAGGCATCCAGTCTTTTTCACGCCGACTGGGCTTACGCCGACTGGGCTAGGACTGTGTTATGTGCTACTGCTAAGCGCTGTGGTGCATGGGTTTGAGTAAACTCCACTGGGGCTGCTCTTTGCTGTTCTCACGGCGCGGTTCTATACAGTCTCCCATAGCGTCAGCTACTGACGCAATGTCGAGAGACCGTTCTCGAAAGGGAACGTCTCGGTTACTATCGTAACCTCGGTTCCCTGAGAAACGGGAACGAGACATTGCGTAAGCTGCCGTGTCACTGCTCAGATCAGCTCTTCTGTTGTTCAGTCGAAATGATCTGTCGATATGCCTTAGAGACGGTCGTTATATAGCGGCGAAAGCCACGCCTCTATACGTCGTCATGACAGGCATTAGCCAGTACACTGGCGTTGTTCTATAAAAAAGCTTCAGAATCGGAAGAGAGGAGGACCTCTCCCATAGCGTCAGCTACTGACGCAATGTCTCGTTCCCGTTTCTCAGGGAACCGAGGTTACGATAGTAACCGAGACGTTTTCCTACAATGGAAGTCAATGGGTACCGTAAACTGTGTGCTTGCCATTATTTATCATAATATCATCTTTTGGGTTCAACAGAATAAAGAAACTTAGAGGTTTAGAACAACATGAGGATAAGTACATGATGACGGCATTTAAATTATTGGGTAAACTGTCCCTTTAAGGAATACTACATAAGACAGACATCATTATTCCACTAAACATGCACTCTAATTAATGTTAGGGTTTTTTTCAAACCATTGGTTGGGTATATTATGTACAAACAAAACCATTTGGTTAAATAATATAGACAATGGGTTGGAACAACTCTCTGTAGGTTTATGTAAGAAATAACTGACGACAGTCCGTTAAAATAATAGGAAAATAATGTACAACCAAGGTGGTAATCGCATTGTGCTATTACACTGCCGGTGTGCATTACTTTCAAATATAAATAAAGGAGCGGAGTTAATTATTCCTCTTACATCACAGCTACCACAAACCTTGCTCTGGTGGTTATTTTAAGAAATTTGACAGGTTAGATGTGCGCTTTACAGAAAAATAACCAACACCCATTAGTAAATAATGAAACATGCAATGGTTCTCAAACTGTGGGCCGTGTCCCCCTGGGGGCCCCCAGATTAATGACATTTTATAAAATACATTACATGTATAATTAAACCTCAGAAAAATAAGGCTACAACAACAGCACTACATTGCTTAATTACATATGCTTTGTTTAATTTAAATGTTATATTTTGAAATGTTTTATGTGATTTTTTTTGGGGGGGGGGGGCATGAACCGATGCACCGTACACATGGGGGCCGCACACAAAAAAGTTTGAAAACCACTGCCTAAATGTAAAACTGCTAAATATCAATAGTCTCACTGTTAATACATCGTAATAATAGGTAACTTTTAAAAACACAAAACATACTTTTTTGTACGTTTAAATATAGGACTTACAGTGTAGATGTATTTGCAAATATTTAATTGTAGCATAATTATGTTTATTATGAGTATTGGGTGCTATCTTTTCTGACCCCAGTCATGCACAGTGGGAACCGCGTGTGACGTGAACCCTGAAGGTGTCTATAGCATTTAAAAGATATTTTAAGCCACTAATACAGTCCTACACACACATCCTCTTACTTACTATTAGAAATAAAAAGCATAACAGACAGACAAGTGTAATCACAAATAATTTTTTATTGCGAAATTTTAAAAGCAGTTCCAAAAGTAGTTAAATTGATGAGGTGCTGCAGATGCGGTCTGAGTACAGTGAAATATTAAATTAAGTTATTAATCCACGAGAACATTAACCTGGCTTCTGTCTGTCAAGGCGCATATTTCAAATTTAAAAAGTTCATTGACTCAAAGACGGCAATGTTGCAAATCTATTGATGTAGCACACGAAAGCCAGTGAGTGTTTGATATCACTGCGTAATGTGTCATAAAGCTTCTTGAGGCACAATATTTGAATTTGAATTCATAACAAACTTGAGATTTAACGTTTACGGTCCCTGATGAGAACTGGGATCAAGATCGCTGGATAAACGCCTGAATTTGGATTTCCTTGCAATCATATGAATGTTTAAGATGTGGATTACATCTGTAAATTTATGTTGTGTTTTGGTGTAATTATTATTGCTTAGGAGAAAACACCTTTTGGGCCCTATTTTAACGATCTGAAACGCAAGTGCGAAGCGCAACACGCAAGTGAGTTTGTGGGCGGATCTTGGGCGCTGTTGCTATTTTCCCGGCGGGAGAAATAACTCTTGCGCCGGGCGCAAATCAATAAGGGGTTGGTCTGAAGAAGGTTCATTATTCATAGGTGTGGTTTGGGCATAACGTCAAATTAACCAATCAGAACGCTATCCAACATTCCCTTTAAACACAAGGACGCAAGTTTCATGGCGGGTTGCTATTATTATGACGGATTTACCAGGCGCACGCCAGGAGCGGTTCACAGCCGAGGAGACTGACGTTCTTGTAAGAGCAGTCAAAGACAGAGAAGTTGTTTGGTATGGGGATGAGAGAAACCCGCCCAAATCAGCGTCGGTTAAACAGGCGTGGGAGGAAATAGCCACAATTGTCTCATCAGCTGGCGTCCCCATCGTTGCGCCAAGCGCTACAATGATGTCAGGAGACGGGGGAATCCCAAGCTTGCCAGCATAAATCGGGCACGCCGTGTAACGGGAGGTGGATCTGCCTCAGGACCTGACGCCAGCAGAGGACATCGCTGCGTCCACCCTCACCGCTGAAAGGGTTTGGGGGCTTTGAAATCGGACCCAAGAAACGCAACCAAGGTCCAACCCCAAAGTAAACTTACAAATCAAGTTCACATTAAGGTTTCTTATGAAAACATTTTAATTATTATTTACATAAAATAAACGTAATACAGCCACACAACAAACTTATGAAAATATTTTAATCGTTATTTGCATGAGAATTTTTTAACGCAGCCACACAATAAATAAAAATCACCACAATGCTCACCACTATGATTTCCCTTATCTCGTGTATTAATATTTTTTAGTGTAACAATTTATGATTTGCAAAAATAACTGTTGCATCTGTGTAGATTAGATAAGCAAAGTGTGTGCGCGTTGTGCACGCTATACATTATGGTCAAGCATGCGCCCTTAAAATAGCATAATGAACAACGCGCCACTGACTTTAAACTTTTTTTTTCTGGTCAGTGGCGCAATTGTTTTTTGAAACTGCAAAATAGCATCAGGGATGGTTTGCGCCGGAACACGCCTCTTTTTTTGCGCTGAACCGCCCAGGGAGCGCAAGTTCATTCCCTAGTTTGCCGACGTGCGTCTGTGGAGGGAAAAACCCGCTGTGCGCCGGTGCAAAATACGAATGATACATGCGTCACTGACAAAGTCAATTGCGCTGGGTGCAAGATAGGGCCCTTTCTTTGTGTGTCATTGCAAACAAACGAAATATTACAAAATAGTTAAATTATTACAGAAATGGTATTCACTTAAGGTTTTAAAGTGTTGTTTAATATTGTGTAATTCTCTGAAAGTCATGAAGATTTTATTAGGTAAAGAGTCAACTTCAAAAAAACTAAACCAATATGTAAACTGAAAAAACGACAGAAAATACGACTGAAAACATTTAAAGTCATTAATATGAATAGGACTATGAATATAAATGTGTACCAATCTCTACATATGTAAAACAGTTAAAGTCCCACTAACCTAAAAAATGCAGTTTTAAATGCGTTTCTATCAGAAACAGTCACACAAAACAGGCTGTTGGGGATCCATAATCAATGTGATGATCACATACGCCCCAACCATAGCCGCTCAGCCTCGGCTTATCGGAAAGTAGTTCAATCTTCTGCCAGGGACACATGTTTTGATGTATAGTCCAAAGTGTAAGCGCTCTAACCCCTACTTTACAACAAGGGGAGGGGAACAGAAACTTTCTTTCCATTTAAAGAGACACACATAAAAACTGCTCGTTTTTCATTGCAGCCACAAATAGTCAACATTATATAATGAAAGATCTGTGGTGTATTTTGAGCTAAAACTTTATAGACACATTCTAGGGATACCAAAGACTGTCTTGGTAGAACCTGGCATTAAGCAGCCTATTAGGCCACCCAGCAATATAAAATAGTACAATTTGGGTTAAATCTTAATGATGAACTGATCACCTGTGGTCTACCGGTTGAAGAGCCCTGACGCCAACGTGTCTTCCAACCACTGAAAAGACGAGCTCTGTAAGAGCTCTTTAACTACTCAAACTCTTCTTTGGTTGTCAGGACAACTAACTTCAAAATCACATTAAATGATCATTCTAGCGTTTGGAGTATGTACACTCACTAAGCCAAATTGGACATTACTTACAAAGCAGCTGCATTTAAAGACACACGGTCCATACTTAGGAGCCATGCAAGTCCAATTTTCTGTGGAGATCATTTTAATTAATTTCAAAAAAATGTTTTACTAACTTTCTCCAAGAACTGAGAGTGAAAACATGTCTTGTGGTTTAAGCCGATAAATAAATCGTAGTAAAAGAGTTGAACTTATTCAAATACTTAAAAGCATAAAGAGTATTTGACATCATTCAAACGATGGGTCTCTGGACATAAAGCAGGTGCTATCTTTGTCTCCCAGGTTAATTTAATTTCTCATGAACTGAAATGGTTGAACAAGCGCATTAAATAACAGCATAAGGGCTCATGGTGGCACCGTGTGATTGTGGATCAGAAAGTGGCTGCTGATGATGTGGCTGAAGGAAGGCGCACTTGTTTTTTTGGAGAGTGTTCAAGGATGAGTTTTGTCTTAGCCGTAATGGACCTTTGTAGCCATGCCTTTATTCACGGCTGTATTATCTCATATAAAAGGACAAAAAAAAACCTTTAAAAAAGGTCCTCTACCTCTGATCTGTATTCAAGTCATAAATGCTCACATATTCTACAAGTTCCAGGTCTGGACTGGCCCTGGTTAAAGTAATTCAATTGAATACGTGAAAGGATCAAATCCCAAAAACAGCATTGATCTTTACTTTAGTCTTCAGAGTATTTTTCCTCAGAAACTGCTGGGTGGTTCATCACCGGGGTGATGAGTGGGTTTTCAGGAAGATTTATTTGGAATACCATTAGAGAAATAATCATAGATGGGAAACACAGGCAAGAATGTAGCATAGGTTAACTTGTGAAAGATCTCATTACTTTAAATCCACAGCGTTTAGATAGAAACAGATGGCGGCATGTGGCCTACAGTGAGGTGCAAATGTCTAAGTCTCCATTAAAAATGTAAAAATTTTCACGCAATAACTATAAAATCATTACATGTTACATATTTATACAAATGATAGCATCATGTAAGAATACATATTTAGTTTGCTATGACCCTTTACATGCTAAATGTCATCTAGAGTATTTATTTTATTTATTCACTTGTTCAATTTGTGCATTTACCTAATTTATGCTTAAAAATTGAGACACCAATGAGAGCACATGTGGGTGTAAAATATTAAAAAAGTGCTTTCTGTCTTCATTTCTTGGAACTGGCCTGGTTAAAGTATTGAAGCAGATGTTTAACACGAAGTCCCGTTATCATTTCCCTTCATTTTGCTCTCAACAGATTGATTTCCAACCAGCTATGCTTTATTATAATACTGCCAACAAACTGTTTGGCACTGCTAGCCAATAAGGAAATAAAGATTGATACATTGAGAAAGAAGGTGCGCTTTCATGTCGGGGGGGGGGGGGGTCCGCACGCCAGAAATTGTGTTTTTTATTCGTCAAACAACCATTTACTAAAAGGTTCATAAAAGCCTCGTCTTGCCATTCTCTCCAATCATTCACTAACAAGAACTGAGCTTAATGCTTGCAGTTACTGTTTGCATTTAACCAAAGATCTCAACCAAAATATAAAAAACTAACCTGGTCTCTTAGTTAATATGTAGTAGCCTACTGGAATTGAGATTGCTGGATAAAGGACTACATTGGATCTGTTCCTCACAATCATATCAATTTTAAAGCAAATTAATAAAATTAAGATCTTGAATTTATGTTGTGTTTTATTATTGCATAGGAAAAAATGTCATGGAAAACAAACTGAATATTACAAAATGGTTAAATGATTAAATGATGTTTCAGTGTTTATTATTACATAAGTAAATGTATGGTACAACTACACTTTACGTAAAAATACACATGTATTCTCAAAAGATGACATTGAAAAAAACAAACAAACAAAGGATTTTTACTGCTTTTATTTACTTGCCCAATTTAAACAGAACAGCTGCCACTGGCAGGTGAATTCCCTGAAAGTGTAAACAATTGTGGCTCAGTATCAAAACATCGCTTTTTATTTACTAGTATCAGATAACGATCATGACTCAACCAATGGTGTGAGTTTAGACCAGGACTATCAGTTTGAAAAAGTCTTTTTTGCTTTTTGTGTGACACAAGTGGTGCAAAAATGACAACATCATTACATTATTGAGCAGTCTGAAACCACTTTTAAACAGTCACAATCTATGAATTACTCAATATTATACATTCAGAATCGTTTTGTATTAAAGGCACAATATGTAGGATTTTTTACCACTAGATGTCACTATTTAGCAATAACAAAGGAGAAGCATAAAGTGATACTGTTCTGGGTCAGAGATATAGAGATTCAACCCTTCCCAAAAAGCGAAGGCATTGCAAACTTACAGTGTAAAGTATGATTAAGTTTGCGTATTTCTTGAGAGGTGTGCATCAGGGTACACGTCTATGGGTATAGGCTATGCCATGCACTTGACGCAGAAGTATAAATTGGACTTGATGGCTTGATGCTTTTCATCGTCAGTTGCACAGAGGAGGAGAGGTTGGGGGAAAACTTTTTTAACTGCCGTACAAAGTTAAACCGCTAGATGTCAATATCACATGCTGTTCCAACCTTTAAAGTTCACCTAAAAATGTTATTCTGTCTTCATTTTCTCATCCTCATGTTTTTTTTTAAATCTGTATGAATCTTTTTTTCTGATAAACATACAAGAAGATATTTTAATAAATGATGGTAAGCACAAAGCTGATTGTAACCATTGACTTTGGTTGGAAACCTTTTTTAGCGAAGACCAGGAGACTTGGATTTCCTCGAGCAGTAGTCTTTATTGCAGAAAGCGATCTTCAAATCAGAGCACAGAGATCGGGGCGCTGCAGCCACCAAGACTTACACTACATTGCATTTATACAGATTTTAGGGGGCAGTCCCCTAAATGGAAAACAAAGCACTTCACTTTAAACAAAGCATTAAAAGGAAGTAACCCTGCCATTCCCAATCCCATTCCAACCTTTAATCCCATCAACATTACTATCACACCCACTGTCTTACTCAGACCATTTCATTAGAAATGGGTTCACACCTTTGACTCAGACCCTTGGCCCAAGCTTAAGCAAATGGCCACAAAGTAGGGTGGCCATACGTGCCATTTTCACCGGATCCGTCCTGGCCAAGATTTCGGGGTGCGTCCTCCGGAAATCGCATTGGTCAACCTCAGGTTTCAGGTTCTATTTCAAAAAAGCAACCGTTAAATTTCAAGGTAAGAATACAACTATAATGATTGTATGTCTTAAGAGAAATAAATCTTAATTTTATAATGTTTTTAACTGCAATGTGAGATCCCTGATGACGTATGCAGTCGAACAATACGACTTCCGGAGGACATGGACATGTCCAACGAGAATGGCATGTATTGCCACCCTGCCACCCACTCAAACATTGGAACAAAGGGAACCAAGGCCACAGTTACCGGCCAATTTCTTTCATATTAAGATGAGACAGGAACTTGCAGGAACCCACTTACATTATCATTTAAAGGACAGTGTTACTTTGTTTTATACATGATGAACATATACATACAATAAGATAAAGACAATGACTTAAAGTTATTTTCCCACACTTCCATAGTAGGAAAACAAATATTATGTAAGTATTGTGATAAATGATGAAGAAGATATTTTGATAAATGATGATAAGCACACAGTTGATTGTTCTCATTGAATACCATTGTATTTGTTTTCCTACTATGGAAGTCAATGGTTACCATTATTAATCAAAATGTCTTCTTTTGTGTTTATCGGACTAAAGAAATTCATACAGGTTTAAAACAACATGAGGATGAGAAAATAATGACAGAATTTAAATTTTTGGGTGAACTGTCCCTTTAACACTAAAATTAATAAATATGGTAAAAGAATTGTTCATTGTTGATTCGTGCCAACTAGTGGTTAACTAATGTTAATGAAACCTAACTATAAATTGTTACAATTTTTATATAAAAAATACATTTAACATTACATTTAATGAGATTTTCAACAACAAGTACATATCATACACAACTAAATGGTCTACACACAGGCTCATGATGTAGGAATGTGAGGCTCTCCAACATAGACATTATAAACACCAGACTTCATTAATAAACACAAGCAGAACAAATTTCTGCGTTAAAACATAATTTACAAAAAGTACTGTATTAAATCAAATACATCCATATACGTATGAATGGCTTAATAAATGATTTAAACTATGCAAATGACAGCATAGCATATCATTTTCTTAAAAAGCTGCTTCGAAGATATGAAACACAAAAAGCACTATACAAACAAATGTAACTCAACAATTTCCCTATGCTTGTCTTTACACCAACAAGTTATCAGAATTGGGTTTAAAGCAACACTATGTAGTTTCCATGTAAAAATGACTCACAGCTCCCCCATGTGGTTGAAAAGCGCAACAGTGCCTGTCATCAGACACTCTTCTGGAGGCAGGGGGAGGGGCGGGGCTGTGTTTCCTACCCTCCACCGCCACTTTCAGAGTGTGCTTGTAGCAACTACGAGGCTGCTCAGGTTGCAGCAACAGAACAATTTGTCCAGTTAAAAGTTGTTCTATCACTGAAATAATTTTAGAGACATTATTTAAAGGTAAAAAAACTACATAGTGTTACAATATGTCATTTTTGCCACTAGAGGTTGCTAAACAACAACCATCAGCCACCTCAGTGGTAGAACGATGTCATGTTCATGAATGATGTAATAAAATACAGTAACATAGTGTAATCCCACAGTGTGGCTTGAGAGAAGAAGCAACAACAACAGAGTCGGACTTGTGATACTTTGTTGTCACACATCAATCGGTCTGCGCAGTGCCACATAAAGTCAAACACACCTGTGGTTTATACAGCAGCAGCAAAAGATAGCCGGACTTGACACAATTAGCAAGCGACCCTATGAACAGGGGTGGAGCGCTGCTTAAAAACCATGAATTCTCTGAATTCAAACATTCTTGAAAACATCTGGGATAATATAGGGTGACCATACGTGCCATTCTTCCAGGACGCGTCCTGGCTAGGATTTCGGTGCGTCTTTTGGAAGTTGTATTTGTTGACCGCATACACCATTCAGTTAAAAACATAAGACATACAATCGTAGTTTCATTCTTAACTTAAAATGGAACGGTTGCTTTTCTGTTATAATAATAATAATCCTCTATGACGTATGCGGTCGACAAATACGACTTCCAGAAGACGCACATGAAATCCTGGACAGGGAAGAATGGCACATAGGTCACCCTAGATAATATAAGTACACATTAACAAAATATAGCACTACTGTCATCTTTTCTATACATTGCATTGACTCCAATACTCCAAAAGTACATTCCAGTTGTTTGGTCTTGTGTCCTATAGATGGTTTCATCAGACGCACGTGAGGTGATGCGATTACGCATCTGGCCTAAACTTAACTTCTGGTCTCTGATTGTTTAATGGTTTGACTAGTGTCTAAACTGAACTCTGGAACAAATACCTCATCAAAAACCATAAATCTTTTGGCTTCCTAAAGACGAGGAAAAAAGGCGATCATGGATCACCGCTATTACTTATATAGTACACATTTTACACAGTAACGTTAGCTCAGTGTAGTTTTGATACACTTTAGCTGTGATATGAACTAAGGTAATCCACTTATTTTGCTTGTTATCAGAAATAAACCACTAAAAGGACTTTTGAGGAGTTTACAGTAAGTTACGTGTGTTTACAAAAGCCGTTTGTTTGTTGTTACTGCTGAAACCGTCTATAGGGCTCACGTGACGTGTCCTACCCATCACTCTCGTCTTGCTGTTGGGTGACTTGCACATTTCCTGGGTAATTCAACAAGATGATGTGGGTTTCCTTAGCTCCTGCCTGCTCCCTCTCCTGTCTGCTGCTTGCCTTGAAGGATACGGTCTGACCTCTGTACAGCTGAGCCCGTTGTTGACAGAGACCCACTTTGCTGAGCAGAATAAAGACGTCACCTTGGAAGGCCTTGGTGAAGATGGCATAGAGGAAAGGGTTTGCGCAAGAGTTTAGCGGGTAAAAGAGCACTAACAGGATCTTGGAGTTTGAGACGGTGATGAGCGGGCGGTCCAACGCGGCCGTCATGGCATACAAAGATATGGGTGCCATGCAGAGAAAGTCAGTGAAGATGAGCACAGCCATACGCTTGGCAATGCTGGCGTCTTTGTTGGCGGAACGATGATTGGGGTTGTGCACAGAACAATAGATCTTGATGTAACATCCACAAATGACCACAAAAGCCAGGATGTTAAGTACAAGAACAAATAGGATGTAGACCTGATCCACAGAAGTCTGGGTGTCCATAGGCAGACAAATGCTCACTTTCTGGTAGCTGCTGACGCCGACAAGAGGCATGAGGGCTAGCAGAAGGCAGAATAGCCAACCAATCGCCATGATGACGGTGGCATGGGACAGTCGCAACTTGCGGTCCAGCCGCATGGCAAAGGTGATGGCGTACCAGCGCTCCAGGGTGATGGTGGTCAATGTGTAGACCGACAACTCACTGGCAAACACGGAAAAGAACCCAGCCAGGTTGCAACCCGGACCTGTCTGCCAATCAATGGCGTGATTGTAGTATTCGGAACGAGTGTGGAGGTCGACGGAGGCGATGAGCAGTAGGTAAATGCCCATGCACAGGTCAGCGAAGGCCAGATGGCACATTAAAAATCGCGAGACTGATAGTTTGTAGTGGCTGGTGAGCAGCACCAACAGTACCAGCAGGTTCCCCACCACAGCCAGCAAGCTGACGAACCATACGGACACTCTCAGAAAGCTGAAGCCCATGATGTCCTCGCAAGGGTTGAAATCATCGGGAGCGGGATAACAGGCGACCTCCTCACCCTCCTCGCACACGATGTAGTCGTAACGACTGTTGAAATCGTGGCTGTCCTCCTCCTGGGGGTTTTTCAGTGTCTCCCCGAAACCCATGTCGTCATCTGGGTGCCCGCCGAAGTAGGTGTGGTAATGTAGGCTGCTGTAAAAGTCCTGGTGGTCGTAGGTGTCCCTGAAGAGGGTATCGTCCGAGTCGAATCCAGGTTCCACGCTGCTGTGTAGGCCAGGAATCGTAAAAGAACCCACAGATCGTTTTTGAAGTTGATTATACCTTGCAGTCAGGTTACAAATGATGTCTTCTAGGAACCTGCCATTTAAAAACACGGAATGAATACAAGCCAAAAAATATACTCCATGCTGAAAAGACCAACATGAATTGGATTCTGGCCTGTGCTGTTCACCAGCAACTTTTAGGCCAACTATTATGTTTTTCTTTAGTGTAATTGGCTCAATAATCTTATGAAACTAACTGAGAAACAAGCAATGTTCATCTTTTCAAGTGGACTTTTTTACAGGTTCAACTGGTGTCTTTACTGCATTCCAATAAGTTCTTAAACAACATTTGGCAACCAGTTGGCACAGTTCAAATTAAACAACTCAAAGTAAACATTTACACTTGTTTTTTACACTTTTAACTCTTTCATAGCAATGGTTGAGTTATCTCGTCAATTAAGAGAAACCCCTTCCTTGACAACGACACGTTTTTACGGCAATCCATATTTCCACTATTATTCATTAGGTGGTGCTCTTACCCAACTTATAAAACACTGAAGTATCCACTGATTCAAAAACAAAAAAAACTCTGTGTGTGTTATGATCATCGCTCTAAATCTGATCTCTAACAAAAGTCCTTTACAAAAATGCAGTTATCTCAGCTTTTTGCTCAAAACGTGCTATTTTTAAGAAACCTACCCATATTTCAGATGTGATAAAAAAATCAAATGAAGTTCATAGAGGTTTTTTGTTTAAAAGCAGAGGGTCATGTTTATATTTAAAGAAGAAAATTTTCTGGAAGGCATTCAACTTTGTGAAAATCTTAAAAAATGCTGGCGCTGGCTGGCATCTTAAAAAAAGTAGTGTAAAAATGTATTAGAATCTCACAAACCCCCTTTTCTTCTTCAGGTTTTTAAATGCACAGCAGTGGCTGGGATACGTCAGGTCTGCTGTAACCAGGTGTCTGAAGGTTTTGATTGGTGGTAGTTTTTTTAGCGTCCAGACGTTCCGAGCGCAGAGTTCTCGAAGCGACTCTAAGCCTCTGCTTGGGAGGGAAGTGATGGCTGATTCGGAAACATCCCTAATAACATAAAAACAAAGATTTTCAGTCCAGAAATCAGTAGGCAGTCTCCAGATTACTTGCCCATTGATTTTGATAATCCCTCCATTTCACATGCTGCATCTCTGATCTTTAAAATGCAAGGCTTTGAAAAACCAGAAACTTTTGATGTTTTGCAAGGAACAGAAACGAAACCAGAAACTTAAAAAAAACGTGTTTCAAAGGTTTTCAAATGTTAACACTTAAGTGATTTTAAACAATTTAACCACAAAAAGGCACTAAAGTGAGCAATTTTCTGTATGCACAGACTCACATGTGGTTAAATGTGTCCCGTTCCAATCAAATGTCATTATCCCTATGCCCTTCAAAGATCAGAACTCTCGATGTATAAACTTGAGAAAGAGTTGCGCTATACTGTGCCTCAAACTGTAGTTCATTAAAATACATTTGATGAATAAAGCACTGAAAAACAACGTAATATTCACTTTATGTGGAGCGACTGTTTATGCTGCATCTTCTTCCCGAAGCGCCATTTGGATTTCGTCCTACGTCTGTGTGTGTGCACGTGTTTAAGTGCACTCAAAAGTGCATACACGGAGAGACTCATTTCAAAAAGGAAGCGAACAATCTTCTGTTCTTGACAGGACACATACAAACAAAACGATCTCGAAATACCACAGTATTCTTTTTTCTAATGAAAACATTTGTTTGAACGTCATTATCTGGTTGGGGAACTTTATTTTTTGTTCTAACCGCTTCAGGAATGTCAATTTAAGGGTTGAACCAAAAACCTGAAACGTTAAGATACCGTTTCTGTGTGGAATGAACCAATTGGGGAAAATTCTGGTTCAAAGCCCTGATTAAATGTATTTATTCCCAGACTTGTTTTTAGCCATTAGAAACAGGGATTAGAAGCTGAAAACACTTTCTTCATACCCTGATGCATTCAAGGGTTAAATTGGGGTTTGGAGGTGGGGACACCTCAAGCTTTCTAACCAGTACCTAGCTACAAGATGCTAGCCAGCAACTTCTTGACCCTTCACAGTCTTAAAGGTAAATGGAGACGGTAAGTGTGCAGAAAAAAACTCTTTCCCTTTTTAGCCCCTGCCTGTAGTACTGTATTATAGGTCACTTTCAGTTTCCCAGAAAGGAGATCATTTTCTTCATTCAGTCTGAATAAACACACTAAATAAATCGGATTATCCATGCATCTATAATTGTTGGCTTGTGAAAATCATCAATCTTTATTAGGCTCATAACACACCAGGAGGCAAACATATCCATTACATGTGAAATTACCTTTTATTAAACAGATGTCCCAATAAAGCCCATTGTGCAGCCGGCTTGTGCCTGATTTTGTCATTTTGAGATATTTAGCCGGTGACCTCATGGCAATGATTTCTCACAGGCCTGACTCATGAGAGATCACATTGTTTACTTTAACTTATTAAAAAACATGATTTCAGCAGACCCATATTAGCAGGCAGATAAGTCATCATCATATGGTCAACATCCTGCATTAAGTGTAGAGGATATTTTAAGGTTTACCTACATATTTTTAATTGCATTCAAATTCTGAATAAAATTGCAATTAAAGTATGCATTAAAAAACGTTTCACTCCAACAACCCTCACCTGCGGTGGATATATTTTTGCACATCATGAAAATCAAAAATCTACCAGGAGGCAAAGCCTGTCTTTAAAATGATTGGGAATAATTTCCCAGAACTGCCTGGCATGCTTTCTTTTATGTTCAAGCTGTGCACTTTACAAACAATAAAGCTGGATTATTAACTTTGCTGTATTAACTGTGAATTGTTTCTGCACTTTACTGTAACAGCAATAAAATATATTTTAAGGGTATACCATTCAATTTACAGTATGTATGTACATGAACCATTCATTTTACCTTTATTTTACAGGATGTGCACGCATGATGTATGTGAAACTACTGCTCCAGTGTTTATAAGTGTGGAGAAAGAGGAGCTTTCAGACGTGGTTGTTTGTGGAATGATACCAATTAATGTCTTTGTGTCAGTTTATTGTTTAAAATGGTCCGCATATGTAACGCTAACTTGGGTACATTTACATTATAGTAATATTGATTAATGTATATTGTCCTCTTTTTAAATAAATAAAAAATTAAATGAAATAACATGTGACCTTTCTACATGCCTATGCAAATACGTAAGGTCACTGGCGTGTCACACGGCTGGTGCAAGACAAGAAGTGCTTATTTTGTATTTGTCTTGTCAAAAATAACAAGTTGGGATGGTTTAAAGCCCTTTAAAGCTGCGTTAAAACTGTGATTTTAAACTGCATTAAAACTGTAAACTGTTCAGGTCCAATAAAGTTTTAGATTATTTTAACTTATGCATGATTTCTTATTCTTTCTACTATTTTTTTTACTCTTTTGACTGGGTGGGCTAGTCGTCAATCTGAGTGGGCCAGTGCCACCCTGGCCCTTATGTAGCCTCACCACTGGAAGACATGGAGCACTTTTTAATCCCTGTGTGCACCAAAGCCATCATGTGTTCCTGCTGCCAAAAAAACTCTTTTTGGTTTCATATGGCCACAGAACCCAGATCTGTTTAAAGTTCCAGTACGGCAAATAAATATTCTGGAGTGTTTTTGCAGCAGAGGATTTTTTTCTTAAACTGTGTCCCAAACAACTTGGTTATGGAGGTGTGAGGGTTTGCAGGAACAGATGAACCCAAGAGCAGACGATGTCGGGGAAAAACAGAAAACACTTTTATTCTTACAAAAAACAAAAACCCACGAGGGGGTACACAACATGAAACTGACAGATAACTCTACAGCTTGACTGGGTAACTAGACTAGGTAACTAGACGTGGAACACGACACAACACAACACAATGATCCTGCACAGAACTAAAGATACACTGACATTAAATAGAAGAAAGCAAACAAGATAACGAGCGGGAACAGGTGATGGGAATAAGTGATAATTAACAATAAGCAGGAGGACGAGGGAGCGGGGACAAATGACAAGACACCGGAGGTCCATGCCAAACACAAAAACAAGGCATGAACCTCCACACAAGGCCAGGGACTGCCAGAACTCTGCCACCATGACAAAATACAAATATAACAAGACTTCAAGGCAGAGTCCTGACAGGAGGTGCTTTTATGGGCAGAGCGTGTGTCCCTGGCCCTGGACTTAGTGATTTTTGGCTGGGTTTACACTTTGCATTAACATGCGATCTCGGTGATCCGTTCACGCAGATCCGATCATCAGTATATCAGGACACGGTGCGTTTACATTTGCCAATATCAAAGTGGCTTCTGTATCTGGATGTGTGATCGGATCACGTTCAGGTAGATGCGCTGGGTGGATAGCTGTCAATCACAAATGGCTACAGCTGTCTTTAGCCACATGATTTAGGGTTGTCACGTTAACCGCAAAACTACTGAGAAGCCAACAGCAGAGTATAACTAGGAAACCCAAAAATCGTGATGTTACATTTTAAGCTTAATCTTTAAAGGTTTTATCTTGGTTTATCTTCAACGTCCGCATCAGGGTTGCACGTTTCAGCCTGAACTTGACTTTCACCCGCATGCTTTTCATCAACAACAAAATCCGTGTGAAACATTAGGATGACCATCCCGACTCTGTAGTCTGCCTGAATAACATGCTTTTGATTCGCTCTGCCCGAATTTATACGTTTTTGATTTATGGTTTAAGAATATGATTTAACTAAAACAGCTAACAATTTCCTAAATGTCCTGTTCATGTCTCACTCTATAGTGTGTATAGTAATGTAATTTACAAACACATTTATAAGTAACTTACTTTGCATAAAACCAACACTGAATACATGTATTTGGTTAATGTTATTATGGTTTGTACATTTTTCAAGTAACTTAAAATATGTTAAATGAGATAGAAACTGCTGACTGACCAGAAAGAAGGGCAACATATACGTTGATATGTCGCCATGGAAACTCAAACATTATAACAATCCATTAAATTCCGCCATTAAGTATTACATCACTTTATTAACAGTGGAAACATATTAAAGATATGCTTTAATAAGTTAAATACAGTCAGCAGTATTAAAATGCTTTGGTAGGCCTTTATTTCTTTATGTAGGTCGATTTATTTCAAGATACTTTCTAGCTTAGCTAACATTGCGCCACAAATATTTTTGACATCTGTCAGCGAGAGGAGATGATAGTGGGCGGGGTTTTGTGTGACGTTGACCTGTAAATGCAGATACGATGGCTGGATTGCGTTTACATTACACTGAGATCCGATCACAAAGCGTCCTCGACTACCTCTGCATCAGGACACACAGATCGGATAACATTCCGAACACAAACGCGTTTACACTTGTCTTTTCAATGTGTATGTGTACAACATCCGCATACAGGTCACATGTTAATGCCAAGTGTAAACGCCGCCAATGATTAAGGATTTAATTTTCTCCATGCATATCACTTTATCTGAAAGGCAGCTGTTTCTGCTGCTTTTACATGAAAATACTGTTTTCTCCATCCCAAAATCCAATGAGCTCTATCCTGTCTGGCTCTAAATCAGAGCAGCTGTGGAAGAAACATAACTGAATCCTGCGTGCAAGCGCAATAAAATGAACGTGTTATTTTTGTAAATTCTTTAGAGACAATCCAATTTTTAATCCAATTGTGAATACATTACTTAAAAATGAATTCATGTTTAAACTTATTTAATTTATATTTGATGACACATATTCGGTACCCGCTTAAAAAACGTGGGGTAATGAGCGTAAGTTAATATTTGCAGGCAGCCAACACATTTTCAAAATGGACATACGCACATATTTCAAGATCATGTAGGGCTCAACATAACTGTCCAATTGTCTTAACAAATGATGAATAAAATTAATATCTATATAATTATATTTGACTTTTGAATTATTATTTTAGAAATGTGCAACTAAAATCTTTTTTTGGTGGGGCCAGTGAAAATTTCAGCAGGGCAAGTGAAAATCTAAACAACTGGCTCGATGGGGCCAGTATAAAAAATTATTTGCGTTAAGCCCTGTCATGTTTTACAGATCAGAACAAATCAAATTTAATTTAAGTTTAAACTCGACATAACAACAGCATTAAACATCGAAGACATTATTAACACATATGATGCCATGTACAAACGCAGGAATTTTGCTTCATTATGTAAAGGAATGGCTATTTATAATTATTGGCTGCCATGTCAAATGACTCATACACTATGCCTACTTATTTTTAAATTATTTAAAATAACATTACTACAACATTATAGTTTCTGAATGTATAGCTGTTTTAAATAAATGTACACTAGCAGCCAAAAGTTTTTGGACACTCACTCGTTCTTTATTTATATTTTTCCATATAACAGAATAATAATAAACTCGTCCAAACTATGGCATAACACAAATGTAACTGTGGGAATCACGTTGGTGACTAAAAGCATCCAAAATAAATCAAAACTCTGTTATATTTTATTATCTGAAGTGCAGTCACCCTTTGACTAGAAATTGCACAACCGTACGCATGTCATTTTCTCCAGAAGCTTCTCAAATTTTCAATTTAGGATGAATTTTAAAGAGTATAGAAGGAGTTCATATTTAATCTGGGCTCTTATGGCTGCTTTTTCTTCAATATTCAGTGTAAGTCATCTATTTCAAAAATAATATTTTAAAGGTGACATAGAATGATTGAACGGGGTATTTATCGTTGTTCTGTGATGTGACATGTAGACAATTTTTTTTTGTTTGGGTCTGTAATGCCTTAGAGCAGTGGTTTTCAATCTTGTCCTAGGGGACCCACTGCCCTGCACATTTTGCATGTCTCCCTTATCTAACACACCTGATTCAGATCATCAGCTCATTAAGGGAGAGATCCATGAACAGAACTGGGTGTGTCAGTTAAGGGAGACATACAAAATGTGCAGAGCTGTGGGTCCCCTAGGACAAGATTGAAAACCACTGCCTTAGAAGCTTCCTAAAAACCTCTCTCAGATAGCTCTATTAGGGTGGGGGATTTTAAACAAGTGGTTTTGCACCTATTTGGCTCCCCCTACTGGCTTAACTTGCAATCTCATTACTGATTGGCTGACTTTGCTGCCACTCAAAAAATGTAGCCAATTATTTTAAAGTGGAGGGGCAGTGAGATGCCTGTGATGTCATAAGCATCAGTTTTTTAGATTGGGCCGTTTTCTGGCTGACATTTCTAAAAGAGGAATTTCTATGAGACTGAGATGTTTAGCATGTCTAGCACTTTTTGTATGTTTGTGAATGCTGGTAGACTACCATTATTCAACAAAGACAAGGTAAAATAGGTTTTTCATTCTCTGTCCCCTTTAAACTAAAATTTTAGTTTTCTAATAACAGAAATTAATGTGTTTGGCACAGCTATATTTTTGTCTACAAAAGAAATTTCAAGCATTTAACCATACACCTTCAGATTAAATGATTTTTAAGATTACAGTTATAATAGTTATAATTTTTGTAAAATGTCCCAAAACTTTTGGCCGCTAGTGTATGGGGAGTTATTATGCTTGAACCTGTAGGTTGTTGCTCCATGGCAGGTGGCACGTTGGATGTTTTGAAAAAGAATTATTTAAATATAGTTTTGCATTTTAAGTTTGATTCTGTAGAGACAGACCGCGTGTTTACGTCTTAAATGTGAGAGCTCGTGAATTGTTTTTTAAGCTCAGCACAAAATGCGAGGATGCCTGAAAGAAAACCTGCAACGCATGCCCCACCTCTAATAAAAATAATAATAATAATAATAACTTAGACTTATATAGCGCCTTTCATGGTACCTCTGGGCTTTTCTGATTGGTCCACTGTGCTAGATCTGACATTAATGAGCTTAAAGGCGCTCTAAGCGAATAATGTGCGACGTCACTTCCTGTTGATGTTTGAACTGTTTTCAAACAGACAGAGCGTAGCTAACTCCTCCCCCTCCCCCTCCCTTCCGTGCTTTCATGAACGCGCCCAACCCCCACCCCCAAATCCTTCTTGCCGTTTATTGGCTGGAATACTTTGTTTTGTTTTGTGCTGGCTAGGTTTGGCCATTTGTTGGAATTGCCGTTTATGAAGCCTGGGCTGTCTACAGAGATCGCGTTTTTTTACAGTTTGATCAGCGGACAGGCAGCAAGCAGATAGTGAGGAGATGTTTCCGGTATGTAACAAAAAATGTTTTATGGTCTAAAACGCTTCAATTCGCTTAGAGCACCTTTAACACTGCGTTTAAAGACCACCTCAGCAAAATCACGTCAATTTAGCTTGTGTTTAAAGGGAAACAATACAATTTATGGAATTGGAAGTGGAATTCCAAAAACATCTTTGGCCCTGATTGTGGAAATAGATTATTTTTATGGTTTTAACTTTCCTTAAGTTGCGATTTTCTAGGCAGAATGACTATGAACTATACTCTCATTCTGGCGTAATAAAGACTTGCTGCCATAACATGGCTGCAGCAGGCGCAATGATACAATGCAACACCTGAAAATAGTTCCCTTGGTAACTTTCAATAGCATGGGACTATTTTCGGGCACTGGTACCTCAGCAAAGTCCTTGATTATTACGTCAGTTTGAGAGTATAGTTCCTAGCTAGCCTAGAAATCTAGACGCACCCTAGCGGCCGCAAAATATATTTGCTGCCAGGGTTTAGTCTAGGCACTCACAATACACTTAACAGCTCCAAAAACCAAAATTTGGTCAGGCCAATCACATCGTGTGTAGCGTCTGTGGGGCGGGCTTAACATGATGACGACAGAGCTGCAACGGTTCCTACTTGAATGGCTGCTGCTGCTGCTGGCGAACAGCTTTCTTTTGAAGCGGCTTTGGCCGCGACTCTGGAGGACTTAGACTTATGTTTTTCTTTGAGAGAAGAGCAAATAACCCTACTGAAGTCCTTTTTAAGCAAGAAAGATGTGTTTGGAGTTTTGCCGACTGGTTACGGTAACTACGTCACCTTCTTCGTTGCTCTGATTAGTCATAGCGCTATCCTATTGCGTGCAGAGGCATTTTGAGGGACAACCTTATATCCCGCCCCTTGCATTGAGCCGTTTGTGTGAAGAGTTGCCAGACCTTACATCTTGATGTAGGTCTGGCTAACCAGGCTAGTTCCTAGCCATATCGGCCTAGAAAATCACAACTTTTAATTTTCCGTCGGTCTTGGTACACGATGTAACTACAGAAGTCAAGTTTTAAATAGGAAAAATATCCAAACTCTTTGGTTATTTTTGAGCACGATGCTAATGGTTTAAACAGATTCAATGGATTGTGCTAAGCTATGCTAAAAGTGGTACCGCCAGACCCGGATATCAGCTGAATGGATTCCAAAACGGTAAGAATCAAATGTTTAACTCTTATGGGTGGTTTCCCGGACAGGGATTAGCTAAAGCCAGGACTAGGTCTCACTTTAATTAAGAAAAATAAATAGTTTTAACAAACATGCCTAACTAAAAACATTACTTGTGTGGATTTTGAGGCAAAGCAAAGGGCACTGATGTATTTTAAGATATGTCAGTGCAAGTGGTTTTCAGTTTGGATAGCTCTTATATTTATTTTAGTCTAGGACTAGTCTAATCCCTGTCCGCGAAACCGCCCCATAGTGACAGGATCATGGCAGTCCCATGTTTTGTGTGAAGGCACTGGCTTTGTTTATTCAGGACATGTGCTTTCTGTCTCGTCTCCTGAAGTCTAGTCTAGTCTAGTTTATTGTTACCATGTTTTTTATTGCCTTTTTTGATGGCCTGGTAAAGTAATAATTTGAATAAGAAATAATTTGTACTGCGTACATGTCGAACACGACCATCCGCGCATAGACACGATGAGTATACTTTAAAAATTATATATAAATATAAAAATGTATATACTGTACACATGTTAATATTTCTTAAATGTATACTTTTATATGTGTGCATTTATTTATACATAATTATTATACACAGTACACATATATGATGTAAACAAAAACTTTTATTCTGCAAACCATTAGTCGCGATTAATCGTTTTGCACCCCTAATTAAAACTTAAAGCACTTTGGATTGGTTGACAATCAAACTGATGTTCTCCTAATAAATGCGCATCACTTTTCTCTAAGGGATTATTTTGATCATTAGAAATGCGCATTGGTACTTCCATTTCCTAAATAACTTTAAAATCAGCCATCGCGTGTGACGTTAAGGGACCTGTTATACACTGAAAAAAATATTAATTCAATTTACTCAATTTTTTAAGGTAAGTGGTTGCAATCAATTTATTTAAGCTACATTTAAACAAAAGTTTTTTTTTTATTTTATTTTTTTTTTTTTACAAATGTTTTGTTTAAATATAGCTTAAAATTTTTATTGCAACCACTTACCTTAAAAAAATTTAGTAAATTGAATGAATCATTTTTTTCAGTGATTTTTTAAGGTAAAATGGGACTTAAGGACTTTGTAGCAATGCATAGCAGAACTTAAGGGAAAACTTGAGCATTAAAGGTTAACACTTATTGACAGCCTTATGGTTCCCCAAGTGAACACTTAGGTTTTTTGTTGCAAGTTGCAACCCATTTTAAATTTACATTTAAGCATTTAGCAGATGCTTTTATCCAAAGCGACTTATAAAGATAAGGAAACAATCAAGCAATTTGTCAAAGGGAGTCAATAATACAGAATGTGCTTATACCAAGAAGCCTATATGCTGACACACTGAAAAAAAATGATTCATTGAATTTAATAAAAAAATTTTAAAGGTAAGTGGTTGCAATCAATTTATTTAAGCTACATTTAAACAAAAAAATGATTAAAGTAAAATAAAATATAAAACTTTTGTTTAAATGTAGCTTAAATAAATTGATTGGAACCACTTACCTTAAAAAAATTGATTGAATTCAATGAATCGTTTTTTTCAGTGCAGAGAAAGAGAGTTAGTTATTTTTTTTTAGATATAAATGGTGTGTCTACAATCAGTATCAATTTGCCAAGTATATATTTGAATGTAGGTAGAGATGTGGCTGATCAGACTCCTACAGGAAGATCATTTCTTCAGCAGGGAGTAGTGAAGGAAAATGAGCAGTGCCCTTTTGTGAAGGTAAGACAAGGCGCCGCTCCATTGCTGAACGTAAGTTTCTGGATAGGGTGTAGGAATGCAGGAAAGTGTGAAAGTATGCCGGTGTGGTGCCAGTGAAAGTTCTGTAAGTGATTTTTTATTAAGTGTACCCTTAACCAGGCACGTGCACAGATAGGGCTCGACCTGTGCAGAACACATGCCCTTTTTGTCCTAACTCGCCGAAGTGCCCTTTTTTGGAGGTGTTTTTATATATATATATATATATATATATATATATATATATATATATATATATATATAAATTAATGCTATTGGTAACCATTTACGTCTGTCTGTCTGTTTTACAAGTATATTTATTAAATAAAATGTATAAAAAAAATAAATCTTTTTGGATCCTATCAGTCAAACCTCTTAACTCCGCCCCCTGAGTGCAGCGAGCTGAAGTTCCACAGCAGTCAGAGCAGCTGAACGTCTTGCAACGGTAAATAAATATCTTGTTGTTTGAGTACAAAGCTGTCTCATTAAGAAAGTAACACTAGTATGTCTTTAACGGCGCATGTTTTATAACTTTAAGCCGAATTATCCATAGACGGGATTGGGCGAGTGGGCAATCAGGGGGAACCAAGGGCTCCAAACTGCGACCAAATGGAATTTTTGACACAGCGGGAGCAGTTTTTTTAACAAGTGTTCACGCATGTGAAGGGCACCCGTGACAACAATTCGGAATGCAGGGTCGGGTTTTTACCGCTTTTTTGCATGACGCGTCTCAATCGTTTAACTACGCAACCCGGGGAAAGTCAACACATACTCAGACCCGCGAGAAGACGCGCCCGCACGCGTTTAAATTTAAACATTGCAGAGATGAGAGATAGAGAGAACTTCTCTAGCCTACATTAACACCAAAAACATTACAGATTAGAAAGGTCTTAGACATCAGATACCTAGTTAAGGAAAACTGGATATAAGACGAGAAACGTGTAAAGCATACAAGTATGTACAGTATTATATTGCCCTGCCATTACAATATGTTATCTGGATATAACTAATTGTATATCTTATGCCTTGAATTAGTCAAGGGAGTTGTATGATTATTTGGTTCATAACTTTTTATTCTGAAATCAACTGCATAGAGTTAAGTCTATTTAGTATTAATTATATTTTTCAGTAATGCAGTTATTTGCACCTTCTAAAGACCAAGGTTCCTGGTCCTCAGCACAGTTTTTGCCAGGTAGGCAGATACATGTTGGATATGCTAATGGTATGGTTAGTATAATCTCCTGTTTTGATCTTTAATCTCCTATTTCCCCCTCTTCTCAATGACATACATAAACATGTTTACCAAATAATGAATATTACTTTTTCAGTTTCAGCACATGCCCCTCGAAAGGTCTGCCCTTAACCTTATATCTAAGGGCTTTCTTAGCTTAAGGATTGTGATAAATGATTAAGGGGACATGGGCTTTTTCTTACTTCATATTTTTCTCCTGTGAACCAGGAAGTCATAACTGTGGGAATAACCAATGGGAATATACTTCAGAGATATTTTACTAATAAAAATTTCTAGGGTGGCCAATAATTGTGTCCAGCGTGTACTAGAAAAAAGAATTTATTTAAAAATGTTTGTGATTATTTTAAAATAAATCTCAAAAGGAGAAACTTTATAAAGAGAAACTTTTTAAAAAGAAATAGATTTCTTTTAACAGCTTTCTTTGCTCATATGTACCAAAGAGGCCAAATTCTGCCAATATTTTTGTCCACAACTGTATACAAAAGATATGTGAACATTTTTAATTCATATGATTAAATTTTTCTATCAAACTCATTTATGCCAGCAACCCCCAAGCATGAAAGCTGAGAAAGGCCTGACCTACATGTAGGCACTGAATCTCAAGTGCTTTCAGGAGAAACAAAAGACACTCACAGAAGCATTGGGCCATTGCTGGTTCCTGCAAACATTTTCTCATCCAACCTTGTCAGCTGTTTATTTCTGTGCAGGTACCTTGGAAGCAAAGGAGTGTTAAGTTAGTTACACAATGGGGACAAAATAATGTAACATTTCAGATATGAATGTCATCATCTTACTGAGTTTAAAGCAACATATTCATTCACTTAGTGAATGATAATTAACTACAGATGAACATAGGAGACTAGATTGTTATGGACAATTCATAGCGATGCCATAGAAGAAACATTTTTGTTTTCTCAAAAACATATTCAGTCAAAAGCTCTTTAAAGTTTCTTTTATAGCTTTTTATAATCTTAGGAACTTTTTTCAATTCAAAGAACAAAAAAGGTTCATTTATGGCATCGTGAAAACATTATGTGGTTGTTAAAATTATACCAAAAATACAGTCCAATGAGTCTTGCTAGGGGACAAAACATGTCCCCAAGACTTTAAAAATAAATGTTGGTAATGCAGCATCCTTTTCCTGGTTTAACAGTCCAATGTAAACACATGCAGAAATATAATAAAGACATTAGCAAGAAGTTACAACCTAGAGGAGTGAGGGGAGGGCTATCATAAAAATTTCGTATTCTGAGCAAAATACTCTTGGGAGCTGAGGTCAATGAGAGGAGAAACATGTATTCAGATTTTGGGAACAACAGTGGGTTTGTTGATTAAGATTTTTCCTATGGGAAGTAATTGGAAACACAATGTTATCCATTTAATCTACTCTACTGAAAAGAAAAGGTCACCCAAAAATAATTTGGTCATTTTATTGCAGACTAGGCAAAATCTTCAGTATGTTCATCACACAAATTGGCTTTAGAAGACCTTAAAGATAGCACAAGACTCATATTGACAATTTTGACAATACTTCTTTGTTTTTTTTTTTTTGGGGGGGTAAGCTATTGTGGTCTATGGTCATTACAAACTGTTGTTTTTTTATTTTTTGATGTATAGAAGATTTTTAATACATTAAGATATTTTAAAATACATTAAGGTGAGTAAAAAATGACTATAATAATGGCCATTTTGGGGTGTAACAAGTTACCAAATAAACAATTACAATTGTGTATTTAATTATTTTTGTCTTTAAAATGCCCATATTATGAAAAACTCATTTTTACAGATTTCTGATTTTCCTCTGCCTTGAGTCTCAGATTGCACAGTTTCAAAATCAGCTCCGTTGTGACGTAACTAGCCTTGTCGTCACATTCCGTTTGAATTTTCCCGCCACCACCCCACTACCCAGGTCTCCCCCCACCAGGTAGCTAAGCAGTCACTCCGCAAAAACGCTCCATACTTTACTGTTGTCATCATTGAAATCTTACATATTGTTATCATGTCACACGGAAATAACAGTTTTAACGCGTGTTTATATGTTTACTGGAACCTAAAGTGTAATCTCATTGTTTTGACGTAAATAGTCCTCAGATTGTAGACTATATTATATTCTATTACAAGAAGTTCATGCGAAATCTGATATAAACAACAGACCATATATTTATATTTCACAGATTTTACGCATTTGTGGACAAAAATGGTAATTGGATGTATTTTATTGGATGGTTTTCATGGATTATTCACACATCTAAAACAGACTGGATTCTATTCGCGATCGTAATATCAACACAAAGTTAAAAAGTCACGTTTATATTCTGCATGTTGTCATCTGGACTTCTGTCACAAAATACTACATTTATGATGCTAGAGCAGGGATTCCCAAAGTGTGGTGCGCGCACCCCCAGGGGTACGCGAGCTGCCACCAGGGGGTGTGCGAGAGGAAAAATTTAATGGCGTTCTGTTTCTTTAAGTGGAATTTTTTCATACAATAAATAAATAAAAAAATGAACAGTAAACATTTCCTTTGGAATCACTTTTATTTTAAATAAAAAACTATAATTTATTAGTTTTTGATAGAAACGTAGAAGACAGGTGCTGTCTTTTTCTACGCACTGCTCTTTTGTTATGGACTGCAGCCGCTATATGCGTGCCAACTCGTTTCATTCATTCCATATATTATAAATATGCTTAACTGGCTGAAATCAGGGAAACTGTCAAGTGTGGGACATCTTATGATAAAGTTGTTAGTCACGAAGGAGGAGAGGGACCAAGAGAGAGAGACTTTTTTATTGCAAAAATAGACATAATGAAATGTGACGAGACATGGGCACGTCTAATGCACAGGATACGCGAGCAATGTGTTTTCATGCATGGTAAAGAGACCACCAATGAATTATATAATAAAATACATAAATACTTACAAATACACTGTAGAGAACTTATTAAAAGCTTTCATTTAATTTTGTTTTAAACTTGAGCTATTATAATGAATCTGCAAACTATTATACACCTTTTGTGCGAACAGTAAAGGCTTTCGTGAATGATGGGTCTGCACGTTACGCACGCATCTAGAAGGAGAGCGCACTGGTAAACATGAGGAAACTCTCATATATCATCTATTAGCTGACGACAGTAAGTGTACGTTTTTTACCATAGTTAACTTGACTGTCATCTAAATATCACAGTGGTTAAACGCATACACGGGGGCGCACATCATCTACGCCAGTGTTTCTCAAACTTTTTCTGCCATTCCCCACTTTGGAGGTAGGGAAGAGTTCCGAGCCCCACCTGTCCCCAATCGCCCCAACAAAATGGTAATCAAGTAGGCTTTAAAGGAAAACACCAAGGTTTTTCAATATTTTACTATGTTCTTACCTCAACTTTTTCAATGCGTGCACTTAATCTTTGTACAGCGCGTTGTGAATGTTTTAGCATTTAGCCTAGCACCATTCATTCCTTAGGATCCAAACAGGGATGGATTTAGAAGCCACCAAACACTTCTATGTTTTCCCAATTTAAAGACTGTAACATAAGGGGCCCTATCTTGCACCCAGCGCAATTGACTTTGTCAGTGACGCATGTATCATTCGTATTTTGCGCCGGCGCACAGCGGGGTTTTTCCCTCCACAGATGCACGTCAGCAAACTAGGGAATGAACTTGCGCTCCCTGGGCGGTTCAGTGCAAAAAGGAGGCGTGTTGCGGCGCAAACCATCTCTTATGCTATTTTGCAGTTTCAAAAAACAATTGCGCTACTAACCAAAAAAAACTAGTCTAAAGTCAGTGGCGTGTTGCGCGTGGTTCATTATGCTATTTTAAGGGCGCATGCTTGACCATAATGTATAGCGTGCACAACGCGCATACACTTTGCTTATCTAATCTACACAGATGCAACAGTTATTTTTGCAAATCATAAATTGTTACACTTAAAAATATTAATACACGAGATAAGGGGAATCATAGTGGTGAGCATTGTGGTGATAGTTTTTATTTATTCTCATGCAAATAACGATTAAAATATTTTCATAACTTTGTTGTGTGGCTGTATTACGTTTATTTTATGTAAATAATAATTAAAATGTTTTCATAAGAAACCTTAATGTATATGAACTTGATTTGTAAGAGTACTTTGGGGTTGGACCTTGCTTGCGTTTCTTGGGTCCGATTTCAAAGCCCCCAAACCCTTTCAGCGGTGAGGGTGGACGCAGCGATGTCCTCTGCTGGCGTCAAGTCCTGAGGCAGATCCACCTCCCGTTACACGGCGTGCCCGATTTATGCTGGCAAGCATGGGATTCCCCCGTACAAGGACGTCGGTCTCCTCGGCTGTGAACCGCTCCTGGCGTGCGCCTGGTAAATCCGTCATAATAATAGCAACCCGCCATGGAACTTGCGCCCTTGCGTTTAAAGGGAATGTTGGCTAGCGTTCTGATTGGTTTATTTGACGTTACGCCCAAACCACACCTATGAATAATGAACCTACTTCAGACCAACCCCTTATTGATTTGCGCCCGGCGCAAGAGTTATTTCTCACGCCGGGAAAATAGCAACAGCGCCCAAGATCCGCCCACAAACTCACTTGCGCGTTGCGCTTCGCACTTGCGTTTCAGATCGTTAAAATAGAGCCCAAGTAGTTGCATGAGTAAGTATGGTAGCACAAAATAAAACATGGCAATTTTTAAGCAGATAAAAAATTAGAACTATGTTGCATATATACATCGGCGCGCAGTAACTAATCACTCCTGACTACTCCCCCTCTTGCACAAACTTCCGTCAATATTACTGCGCCCCAGGTCGAAGTTAAAGATAATAATGCAACTATGTTTGCATTTTGTCTTTGACAAAATTCATCATACTTTCTCTTCAGCTGGCTTTTTAGTTGATAAGGTCCACTGTCTGTCTTGGTTTTCTCTGCAGGTGCCAAATGTCCAGTTCTTTCTATTCCATGTCACAAACATATCCATTGTTAACTTTTATACCCACTACCGCCTATACCGCCTACACATTAAAGTTTCTGTTCCGCTTCAATTAACATTCCGACGTTAATTTATTGTTGTAGGCTATAGCTCAGTGTGACATTTTCTTCACAGTCTGATGTTGTTTTAAGTTAGGCTTATTTTTAAATGTGTCGTTTTGAGTGATTAGTCAATAAATAAATGAATTAATAGAGATCACAAAAATTACCAAATTTCCTCCAGTTTATCACGCCCCACTTGTAATGTTCCTATTCCCCACCAGTGGGGCCCGCCCCACACTTTGAGAAACGCTGATCTACGCTGAGCGTAGCTGCGTCTGTTCGTAGTTTCAGATGGTGCAACACGCGTAAATTTTTTCACTATGTCAGACATAGCTAAGCTCGACGTAGGACTTACACCCATCTTCTTAACCTACGGCTGTTACAACCGGCCCCTGGTTATTTGCGCATGATTAAACATGAGTCTTTAAAAACAAATCTTTTTAGCGTTTTTTTTTTTTGAAGTGGGGATTGGGGGTGCGCCAACCCGGTTGGGACATAGAAGGGGGTGCGCAGGAAAAAAGTTTGGGAACCCCTGTGCTAGAGCATCTGTATCTCAAAACAGAGACCATACACTGATTCTAAACCCGTAAGTTATACCTTTTAAACGATGTATATTAATGTTAATATTATTCATGTTTATTACACGTCTCTCTGGAATGCTTGATTCTGATTGGTCAGGTGAGACATTTGCAGGTCCTTCTTTTCAAATAATAACCTCTCCAAAGTAATAACGCATAGCCAGTACTAACTGTACGATTAAAATCGCTCCGCGCCAACAAAGATTACTGTTTGACACCATCTTGTGACAAACACTGGACAACCACAATTAAGAATGGAACATTTTGACATTAATTTTAACATGTACGGAAAAAACGAAACATTTAAACAGTGGATAGAAGAACGAACAACGACAAGACACAGAGAGCTTACTGAGACTGAACTTGACAAAATAGAGCATGACAGCTACGAAGCCAACACACAAAAAAAATACAGAATGGGCATTAAAACTTCTCAAAGACTGGCTAAAAGAGAAAAAAAATGGAGACGGACAAGTATGAAGCAGAGGATCTTAATAAGGTATTACGATCATTTTATGCATCTGTGCAAAGTTTCGCGGAAGGATAAAAATGTTAATTTAAAACAAATATAGCAATAAAATGTTTCAAATTCATATTCAGGCCCAGTTTTTTTTTCTTATGTGGCAAGTAGCCGTGTAATAAGCGGGATAATGTAGAGGCAGCCGGTAGTTATCGGGAAATAAGCCCCTTCAGTGTGATACAAGATCACACTGCGGGGCTTATTTCCCGATAACTTCCGGCTGCCTCTACATTATCCCTTACTTATAGACAGAGTAGGCTATATAGATATTGTTAGCAGTGTTAAAAAACTGACGTCATCCCGCCCACGAATTGGTGCACGTCGAGTGTGAACTTGGGTGTGTGTTTTAGCAGTCATTTGCCATTGAGAACGACGAGGTGGCTAACCGCTATGCTAGTAAGTTTGCAGTGTGGTTTCTCCTGCAAAGCCAGTGACCAGCTACCGTACTTTTCGAAAGTTAAAAGAAATATTTAACTGCTTTATTTAAAAATTCTACATGAACTTACTAAGTAATAGTGTTTTGCCAAACTAACCAAGACTGGGCCTTACCGACCCGTCTTTTCCCATGAGTCTAACGTACCCCCAAGGCTCTATCACTTTTCCAAGATACGGCAGACCTCCCGCTAGCTTCTAGCAATTAGCATGCTGACCACAAGCATTATACATCCCCTGCCGGGTCTTAATTTCTGTAATTTGCGAAAATAATGCGTTTAAAAATGTTTTATAACAGGAATATGTTAGCTTTGTCCAGGGAAAACGAGTGTATTGTTGAGACTGCTACATCACAATTTACTCTGGAATCATTATGTGTCATGAGTTTCTTCTCCTGGAGTGTACTTATTAGTGATACTTTTTTGCTTGATTTGTCTGTTGGCAATACATAAACCGTTAATAATAATATATAAAATAATAATACAGTCTGCACTGCTCGCGATAACATTGCGCATGCGCACATGACGTTAGTAGTGGGGCGTGGCCAAAGGAGCAGCAGCTCATAAATATGTAATGACCACCTCAAAATGGCACAATCTGAAATGCACTGAAACAGAGGCTACTAGAGATGGGTAACAATCTTTTCCTACAAGCTATTTCGAGCAAACAACTTTTGAAACATGTTTTATGGAACTCATACACCTATTTAACTTGTGGAAAAGCAGTCATAAGATGGGCACTTTAATAGTTAATCTGTGAACCTTACACTGAGTCCAGTCTTGTCCCATTGAAAGCATGATTATGGATTTCTGTAAAGCCATTACTGTACAGCCTCCTGAAAAAAAGGAAGAAATGACAAGATAAACTTAGGACTTTCTTTTGTACATTACCTTTTTACTACTTTCATTATTCTACTACACATATACTTCATTTTATGATTCATACCCGAGTATGTTTACAATAGAAAACTGGAAGATATGGCATTGAGTTAAATACTTATTAAGTTTTAGTTTGAAACAGGGCACAGTTTGCACGAAAAACTTGCAATCGGAAAGCTTTCATGCAGAGCCAGGAGTGCACCGGGGTACCAAACCCAAGATTACCAAAAGGAGGTGGTGTTTTAGCCAGTGGCATTGATTATTTGTTTCCACCAACGGAAATTTACCATGACAACTTATGAATTATTCCAAAACACATATGCGCAGGTGTCGCTATCTATGCTGTGCGTGAAAACACCAAAAAATGTATAAAACACAAAATATGCTGAGTCGCGTTGTTGTCGACATCCTTGTTTACATGCACATTGGTGATGAGGAGAGATTGGAATTAAAATGATCAGGCCACTTAATCTCTGTATGCGAGTATGACAATATATGAAGACGACTCTGGACTTACACTGTCAGGACATCATTGGTAATCCCAAGGAAAGCATTAGCTGGAATTTCTGCAATGTAGGGATTATCGCTAATCTCTCTGCAAAAGAGCAAAAAGAAATGAAATATCTTTTCACAAACCCACAACTGTACAAAAGCATTGGAATGTTCCTCACAGCAAGAAGTATGAATCCTCAGCCTGGATGTTGCTCAGGTCAGGGAAGATGTTGAGGCCCGTGTTGAATAAACCCCTGCAAACACAACACTTCTTAGGTAACCACTCTTATCCCTTTGTAAGATACATTTTTCAACAACAGGGCCCATAACTTGGCCCTTTCTATCGCCATCTTTGCTTAAAACATACAAGTGCAAGTGCAATGGGAAATATCATGGACGTTTTTCCATGTTTAAGTGCTATAATTGGGTCCCCAGTGCTTCTACCAACCTAGAAAATATGAAAAAGATCAACCCAGTAACTTTACTTTGGTAAAACATTCTCTGCAAGCATGTAAAAAAATAGCTCATTTAGATTTCGCTTCCTATGTGACGTAGAAAGGTTACCTTATTATAATAATATTGCCCCTTAATCTGCACTATCCAACTACGAGAGAGAGAGAGAGAGAGAGAGAGAGAGAGAGAGAGAGAGAGAGAGAGAGAGAGAGAGAGAGAGAGAGAGAGAGAGAGAGAGAGAGAGAGAGAGAGAGAGAGAGAGAGAGAGAGAGAGAGAGAGAGAGAGAGAGAGAGAGGTTTAACACGCCCTTTATTAGCCTACTTCATGATATTAACATCAAATTTACATTACACCTCAAAAAATAGAAATATTAAAACCAACCAAAATAAAATCCAAAAGACAAAAATAAATAACAAATGCAAAATATCAACATACACATTACAAAGATTGATAACAAGAATGTCCTCATACACTGTACATAAAACCTCGTTAAAACACCAGACATCACAAAAGCAAATCACATTATTTGTAAGTTTATAATAAGCAAACTCAATTTTCAATCTTCCCTCTACCAAATATCTAAACATCATCTCAGGTTCAGTTGTTGCAAGCTGTAACCCTTTATTTTTTCTTGTTTTCCAGATTGCTAGTTTAGCTGTTCCAATCAAATAATTTAGTAGACACATTTTTCTTCTCATTGAAACCTTGTATTTCACTCCCCCAATAAACACCTTATCAGAAAAATCTTCATCAAACCCTCTAAAACAAGCTTTAAGCAATTCAAAAAGATCTTTTAGTCTATTACACCTTAAAAACAAGTGTTCTACATCTTCTTGCCTCCCACAAAATCTACATACCCCAACTACCGCTGGATTCAGGTGTGCCACATGCCCGTCTGTAGCTATGGCCCCATGAATAATCCTCCACTGCAGATCAGCAGTCCGCTTCTCTACAGGGGGTTTATACAGGGCGCGCCACCTGTCCCTCACGAGAAGTTCTGGTTGTAACAGTTCTGTCCATCTAGAAGCTTTTTGATGCTTCAAGGATTCTCGATGTGTAATTTTAACTAAGATGCAATAAATTGCTTTCTTACTCACATCCTCGAAATAATCCAATACAGGAGTCTTAAAAGTCAATATGGAATCCACAAAATCCCCTTCATCCTCCTCATTTATGGCCGGGAGAATTCTCATTTTTGGAAAAAACTGACCATCACTCCTGTCTTGTGTTTGTCTCAGTTCTATCCAGGTCCTAAAACCACTTGGTAATGCATGATATATTTCCTCCTTCAGCTTAGAAACAAGACGCAAGGAATTGAAGCCCGTCATCTCTTGAAGAGTCTCGACAGATTTCCAGCCCTGCTCACCCAAAAGATGTCCAAGTTTCCGAACACCATTTTTCAACAAACATCTCCTTACACTGACCGAAGACAGCAATCTAGTCTGGATCAATGGGTTAAAAAACAGTGGTTCTTCTGAAATCCAGTGTCCTACATCATCCATGTCTCTTTCCACTTTGAAGACAGCTTTCCATGTTTGCATCATAGACTTATAAAAAAGTGGGAGCTCCGACAGGCTTACGTCTTCCAATTTTATTAAAAACAAGTGTTTATCAAATCCAAGACCTCCTGCCTTCTTCAACAAGACATTTGCTGTTTTGGCCCAGACGACCTCTTGGTTGTAAAGGAGTCTCTGTACAGCTTGTATCCTAAAGGCCCGGATCCGACTTCTCACATCCACCAAGCCTTGACCACCCTCCTGAATTGGAAGATAAAGGGCAGCTGCACGGATCCAATGCTGTCCGTTCCAGAAAAAGTTCACCAATGTCCTTTGTATCTTTTGAATAAGTTCTTCTGGTGGCTCCATAGCAATAGTCCTGTGCCACAACATGGATGCAGCGAGATTATTAACAACCAGAACTCTACCTCTATAGGACAATTGTGGCAATAGCCAATTCCATTTCGACAATTTGGCAGACACCTTCTCCAGCAAACCCTCCCAATTTTTCTTTTGAAATTGGTCGTTCCCCAAATAAACTCCTAATAGTTTTAATCCATCCTGTCTCCACTCTAACCCACCTGGGAGTTGAGGAAACCCTCTACCTTCCCACCTACCAAAAATAAGCCCTTCGCTTTTAGCCCAATTTACTCTTGCAGAAGAGGCTTTTTCATATAGACCAATAGTATGATTTAAAATTCTAATGTCCTCTTGATTTGTAATAAGAACAGTTATATCATCTGCATATGCTGATAAAAACAATTTAGAACTGTCATTTGAATTAGGAATCACAAATCCTTTAAGATTATTTCTCAATCTGCATAGCAAAGGTTCAATAACCAAACTATATAATTGCCCAGAAAGTGGACAACCTTGCCTAATGCCTCTGGACACAGATATCGGTTCACTTAGTCCACCACCTGCTTTGACCATGACAAAAACATTACAATATAACAACTGAATATACGATATAAATCTCTCGCCAAACCCAAATTTTTTTAAAACACTAAAAAGATATTCATGATCTACGCGATCAAATGCCTTTTCTTGATCCAGTGACAGAACTCCAAGATTTATATTATATAACTGACTCATATTAAATACATCCCGCAACAAAAATATATTGTCCATGATAGATCTTTCAGGTATACAATATGTTTGGTCATTGTGTATTAACGAGTCTAAACAACATTTAAGTCTATTTGCTAAACATTTAGAGAATAATTTATAATCAGAACATAACAAAGAAACTGGTCTATAATTTTTAAGAAGACCCAAGTCCCCTTTTTTTGGAAGCAGAGACAAAACTGCTCGACGACAACTTGTGGGAAGAGTTTTGATTCTAATACATTCTAAAAACACCTCATACAAATCCTGCCCTAATATAGACCAGAATTTTTTATAAAAATCTATAGGCAATCCATCGATTCCAGGGGAACGTCCAATGTTTAACTGTTGCAAGGCTTCAGTGAGTTCATTAAAACTAATAAGAGTATCCAGTGCCTTTTTTTGTTGATCACCAAGTTGAGGTAAATCCTTAAGCAAGTCATCACCACATTCAACGTCACAACTTTCTGCACTATACAAGTTTTTATAAAAATCTTTTGCTATATTTCTCATTTCAGATGGATCTGAAGTTACTGATCCATCATGACGACGAAGATGACACATTTGCTTTTGATGAGCACTTTTTCTTTCAAGATTAAAAAAGAAGGCACTTGGAGCGTCCATGTCTTTGATCGAGCAAAATCTTGCCCTTATCAATGCCCCTTTTGCCTGCTCATGCAAAAAAGAGTTCAGTTCTTGTTTCTTCCTTTTTAAAACATCACAATATCCACCTTCATTGTTAGGATCAAGAATTTTTTCTAACAAATCAATGTCCTTTTGTAGATTTTTAACTGTTGTTTTAACCATTGTTGATGTATGAAAAGCATAATTCTGACAAAGTAATCTTATTTTCACCTTTCCTACATCCCACCATTGACAAAGATCCTCAAATAAAGGCTTTTTCAACTTCCAATCATTCCAAAATACTTTAAAAGTTTCACCAAAAAAAACATTATGTAATATTTTCACATTCAAATGCCAGTAGTAATTACATTTCAATGTCTTTTTTACATTTAAAACCAACATGATCATGTGATGATCTGAAAAACCATTTGGATAAATACATGCATCCATTACTTTGTTATTCCAAACATTATTCATATAAAATCGATCTAATCTTGCACCAGAAACTCTATTGTCACACACTTTCAACCATGTATACTGTCTTATACCCATATTTCTTGCTCTCCACACATCAGTTAATTGATTTTCATGCATAACTTTTAATAAAGTGAGAGCTGATTGACTGTGAGGTTCCTCCCCATTCCTATCAACAGTAAAATCTGTTGTACAATTCCAGTCTCCCCCTACCACAAGACACACATTATTATCATACTTTTGCAATACATTTCCTAATTTCACAAAAAAATCTTGCCGCTCTGTACCACTATTTGGGGCATAAACATTGACAAACACAAACACAGTACCCTCATACTCAATCTGTACTAATAATAATCTACCTTCTACCACCTCTTCTACATTTAAAATATTAACATTCATATTTACAGAGAATAAAATGGCTACCCCAGCACTATTGTTTGTCCCATGACTTAAAACAAACTTGCCTTTCCACCACATACCCCAAACAGTTTCATTCTCTTTATTAGTATGTGTCTCCTGTAAAAATGAAACATTTATATTTTTAATTCTAATAAATTCAGAAACCACTGCTAATCTACCCCTGTCTCTTCCCCCATTAATATTTAATGATCCCACCCTCAAAGCATCCATCAAAGAATAGAAATATAGAGTGGATAGAGACAGGAGAAGACAGCAACAAGCCACCACGTGAAAATTATTCATTTTGATTTCTTGTGAGAACAAGTTTATCTTTCCTTAATTTTGTTACCATCTTCTTCAATCTAAATCTCTTCTTTTTATCTAAAGCCTCATAGCTAGCCGTTCTTTGACACAACAGCACTGATGAAATAAATTTCTCCGAATCCGGAAAAAAATCTCTCACATCAACAGTCTTACCAAAAGTTGCATCTAGAAAATCATTAATCTCCTGTAACGTATACACCTCTCCTGCTAATTGCGAACCCATATCCGAAATCTCAGAGAGCGTATCATCATCTTTCATGTCCAAATCACAATTTTCATCATGCCTTGAATCGTCATCATTTACATCTACCACTTCATCATACACTTGTTCATTCACGTTGTCATTTATTACACCATTTTCACTTAGTTCTAATTCGGTAGCATCTTTGTCATTTTGACCACTTTTGTTTTCCAACTGCTCAACAGATTGAGCCTCACGCTCCTCAACAACAGAAAGCAGCGCTTCCTCTGGGGAATTAGCCACGACGGCCGAAGTACCCGGTCGCGCATTTTCCCCACTAGTCCCAGCTTTATGCGGGCATGATAGTCTTTTATGACCCACATCCCCGCACTCAAAGCATTTCAAGCTTCCAGCGTTAGCATAAATCATATAAGACTTTCCTTCATGAACCACTCTAAAAGACACATCCAAGTCTGGTTCATTCAGAAACATAAACACCTGTCTTCTAAAAGACATGACGTGTTTTAACGCTTCGTTCTTACAACCAAGTGGAAGTACTCTGATCGCGCTAGCAAACTTTCCATAACGTGAAAGTCCCCGTTCAATTTCCTCATTAGAGACAAAAGGGGGCACGTTAGATATTGTTACCTTTTTAGTTGGAGCGACAAGAGGTGAAACTGTAACAAACTCTCCACTTACCACAATTCCGTTGCTTAACAGGCGGTTTACGTAAGACTCGTCATTCACAAAGACTACCACGGCCTTATTCATACGGGAAGCCGATGAAATATTTCCATACCCGATCTCCACTCCAACAGCCATTAATACATCCTCCACAGTCACACCACTAGCAGGAACAGACCTGATGCCATGGCGAAGTGAAACAGGTGGCGTTGCCCCTGCCGAAGCAGACGCCATCCTGCTTCCAAAAAAGTTTACTAAAACTCACTGATAACTATATTGATGTTGCATCCAAAGTATTAGTAAAATAAAAAGAAAAAAAGAATAATATTAGTAATAGACGCAAAAAAGGTCCAAATAATCGCTCCCCCCTCGTGAGAACCCTCACACGCACCCAAACGCTCCCAACACGCACCGGAAGTGAGTGAGAGAGAGAGAGAGAGAGAGAGAGAGAGAGAGAGAGAGAGAGAGAGAGAGAGAGAGAGAGAGAGAGAGAGAGAGAGAGAGAGAGAGAGAGAGAGAGAGAGAGAGAGAGAGAGAGAGCATTTCATCAGTTTATTTGCATTTAAAGGGACACAAAGGCACATTTTTGTGCAGTTTTAACATGTTACTACAATAAATTATCTATGGGGTTTTGAGCTAAGACTTCACATACGCACTTTGGGGACACTGAAGATGAAAATTGCCCACAACATTGGACCCGGAAAATATAATTCGTAAACAATAAAAGTTCAAATGACTTGTAAATTTGATTGTATGTCAAAAATGATGGCAGCAAAAATATTATACATATGTTTTACAGTTTACATAATGTGTATGATAACATTTATATGGTTAATCCATACTAAAAGTGCAGTTGATATGAATTGCTGTATGTCATTTCATTAATTTATTTGTGGAGTGTTTTGCTTACAAATACTGTAAGGCAGGGAGATTCTTAAAAGCTTCTGGATGGATGAATGTCAGATTTCTTGTGTTCCTGATTTCTCTAAAAAGGAGAAGAGAGAGAGAGAGAGAGAGAGAGAGAGAGAGAGAGAGAGAGAGAATTTAGAATATTGTAAATGTTAATCCAGTGTACATGCAAGCAAAACATCAATACACTAAATGCATATTTGTGCAATAACAAATGTCAGGATTTACCAAAGAGGCGCAGTGGATGATTGGCGCTGAAAAGGTGTGGTCTAGTTTTTTTGACACTGACCTTATTGCATATGCATTTCTAGGAGTTTCCCTTTAAGACGCAACATTTTTTGGAGAAGAGTGTTTTGACTGGTATTTGCACCATTTGTTGCTAAAAGAAGAGGTATCAGAGAGCATGTAGTACAGGGCAGACAATAGTTTTAACATGTAACAGTTTATTTGGAATGCCAGAGGAACATTTAATTCAAAAATATTGTTTGCCATGCCGTTTTTTATTATACAAGTTATTTTTTTATTTGCTGTAGGAAATAAAAAAGGAGTCACTAGGAAAAGTCAACAGGTGTTTTAAAACTTCTTGTAAACCTTCATTTTTTGTCCTCCAGTTCTTTTCAGTGTACTATGGCTTCGTTAGCTGGGATTTCTGACCCTAAATTTTACTCTGCGATGTTCGTGGTGCTGAACTGAAGCACATTAGGTGTTAGTAGATCACCCGCAGCTCATCAGCTCTGCTTATTTGCGACCCTGAACTAATTTCGGTAGATTGCATTGGTCATTATGGAAATCAGCTGTTGCACCCGTGTTTTGTTAATAACCTGGAGATATTACCAGTCCTATCCACGCTTTTTGAAATTGCGCTGTCACACTTATTTACCCCATTTAGTAAATCTAGCCCTAAGACTCTTATTTCAAACAGTTCCCCATAAACCCAGTTAGAGTAGTCACTCAAAAGGCACAAATTATTCACATTTTTACAAGATGTAATATAAGTCTCAGGTGTGTCTGCAATGTGTCTGTGAAGTTTTGGCTAAAAATACCCCACGGATCATTTGTTATGCACTGCAAAAAATTTGCTGTAATTATGCAGCTGGTTGCAAGTAACTTACTGTAGAAGATAAAGACCAAAAATGTTTCATGTTCCTTTAACTTTAAACAAACTGTAGCCAGTAAATAACATAAATGTAAAATCTACAGTAAGTTACTGGCAGCTAGTTGACAATAATACCCAGTAATACTGTAATTTATACAGACATTTTTTTACAGTGTGGCAAGTCCAAAATGTCCCTATTTGGGAGCTGTTTTCGGGTCTGTACCTTTAAATGCAAATGAGATACTGACAGACAGTGCACTCTTGATTAAAAATAGATCTGATTCCTGTGAATACAGTCTGGGACAATTTAGAAAAGCTTTTGGGTAAAATTAACCACTCAGTCAGTGGTCGTGGGCAGGGCTTTATCAGCGTGATGTCACATTAACAACAGAATCAAAATAGCATGTGTAATGAGACTTCTTTGGTTAAATGGGGAATAAATAAAGTCCAAACACCTTGTACAAGTGGATTTTGCATAATGCACTGTATAAAGTGAAAGATGCTCTACTTAACTCTTTCACCATCAGCTTTAAAAAAAAAGTTAAGTAAGTAATGCAAACGCAACTTGCAAAATAATCTGTATATTAAAATTTTAAAGAAACTCAACACATTCACATCTCCTCGTTTATTTGTGATAACAAGGCTTGTAGCTGCATAATAAAGGCCACTTAACCTTTACGGAGCTGACTGAGAACGGAAAAAACGCGTCAATCATCCTTGATACTTGATGTTTATTTGTCATCCACTGAAAACTTTACTCATTCCAGCATTGTTTAACAATTGTTTTCTCAAAGTTTTCAAATATGTGGATGAATATTTGGTCAACCTAAATAAATAAATAAATAGTGTTCCTGCAGTCACCACCTTCCTCCCCTGCAGCTCATACAAACAACAGGTGTTTTAACCCAACATACTGTATAAAGGTACAGTTAAATGTATACTTACAAAGGTTATTGGGTTAACTTTACATTTCTTTAGACAGAACCATACTTCCCATTAATCTGACATTTGATGATGCAATCTGATGAATTTTAAGCACAATTTTTCTCAGTTTGTTTCCTCTGAGATCACCCATGTGACTTCTGGTAGACCTGTTTGTTTAATTTTAGGCGATTTGCGTTCCAAATACAAACCGAATAACCTTAATCTTAAGAAAAGTATTTTATTTGTCTGTTGCATATAACCAATGCTTACAGAGTATTGCTTTTTTGATTGCTTACTGAGAAAACTGTGATAATACTAATAACCATGATCATTTTGGTCACTACAAACATAATATGAAATATTCATACAGTTTCATTTCTACTAATGACGGAACTTGCGACCATATGCTTTTGGGAGACAGACTCATGGACAAGTGATGACTCTGTCTCTGAACCTCCATACAGGCCTTCCTGACATGGTTCATTTGAATCAGGGATTCATAAATCACGGGCACTTAATACAAAAAAAAAGCTAGGTTTTAGTACTGTCATGCTAACTGGTTTACACATCTGTGTTAAATAGCCTCAGTCATGCTTCATTTATTAAAATGTAATTGAAGCAAATTTAATAAAAGCATTTTGAAAATAAATGTATTGTATTATTTTAATGTCAGCACAATTTAAGGAATAAAAAAGTCAGAACTCTGTTAACCCAGTTAACTTTAGCCTTTTTTACACAGACATTACGGAAAATACACGTAAATGCTTCTGGGATTTGTCAGGGATCGTTTGCTTTTTGGTTCATTCACACTGCCAATGATTTTACGGAATCTGGGTGTTAGTTCACACAGATACCATAAAGATCCCGTAAAGGCACGTGACGTGTTTAAATTCCTGCACAGTAGTTTTTATTTCTGTGCAGCTCCTGAAGCTTGCTTATTACCTGTTATTTCTCTCTTATGATAAGACTATAAAGGAGCGTTTGACGCACTTTTCTGTCATGCTGGTGAATGAACTCAGCTTCAGAGTGGATATTTGACGAGCTTCATGATCTCTGCTTTAGTCCAGTTTGCAAACATTACTTCATAGCAGCTTAACTGGCGACTAACGTTCCTGTGGGCGGAGGTTAGTTAAAAACTGTTCTACTGACATCATTAAAGCAGGAAGTAAAGAGCTATAGTCCAAACCGGACGTTCGCTGTAGGCTTTGAAAGGAGAATTCTGTTAAAGAAAATATATCGCCTGGCAGTGTACTTTGAGCTTTATCATTTTACAAGTATTATTTATGCTATTTTAGCAACATTACACACTAACTAGGGTTTAAAAAATGGGATCAGAAAGAACAGGACCTTTAATGAAAATTATCAATGTCTACATGTTTTTTTTTTGTATAAAATTGTAACAACTATTAGAGTTATGGGCTATATTAAATTGTCCGCCTGACTGTAGTTCGCTGGTTAGGGTTCCTAAAGAAACATATGAGGCATTAGGAGGTTGCTGAAGAAGGGTTTTCCTATTATAGTGTTATTCCTTAATGAAGCCTTATGTTGTTAATCGTTGTTTAACATATATGCTATAGTATATGTATGCTATAATTTTAGTGCTATAAAAATGAATGCAAAATGTCACTCTTGGTACAACAAGACAACAAGAGTTTGAGGTCTCCTGGATTTTGGAGTCCAATTGTTGACAGGTATGATTTATTGGCTGGGCCTTAAAAATGGGACTGACCAGATAAGCTTGATCTGGGAGACTCTTATACTGTAGTTTTATGGGAGTTAAAAAATTAAAGTGGCAGATTTTTTTATTATAATACGGTGGTTGTGTACACACAGTACAACAAACACCATGTAAAAGGGAATTCTGCATAATAAGTCCCCTTTATTAATTTCCCTGTAAGAAAACAGTTATATGATATGATATCCCAAGCACCTTGCAAATAGTAGCTGTTTCTGAAATATATATTTTAGCATGGCTGGAATCAGCAACAGAAGTGAAAATGTATTAATGAGCATCACTTGTGTTTAATTTTTAAAATGTGGTTATTTTGACTAATTGAATAATGAATCATTTGTAGTTCATTAAGGGGTGGTTTCCCGGACAGGGATTAACTTAAGACAGGACTAGGCCTTAGTTAAATTAGGAAATATTTTAACAAACATGCCTTACTAAAAACATTACTTGTGTGCATTTTGAGGCAAAACAAATGGCACTGATGTATTTTAAGATATGTCAGTGCAAGTTGTTTTCAGTTTGGACAGCTCTTACATTTATTTTAGTCTAGGACTTGTCTAATCCTTGTCTGGGAAACTGCCCCATAGAGTTTATCAGCATTCTTTGACTTACATATGGGTTATTTTCCTCAGGTTGTAGAAGGCATGCTTCTCTAACCTGCTCAGAAAGACATCCACCGAAAGATAGCTGAGGAAAGAGGGAATTTTGTTCTAAACGTCAAATTATTTCATGCAATTCGTAGTAGTAATAGTACAACAACAACTTAATAATTGCTGAAATATCTTTATCCTTTACAGTGATGTAAAAGCTAATATGTTTGAAAAGTTGATCACTTTTCAGAATCACCAGGTTCTCTCATTTTCCCGCATCGATCACAATCTTCAGTATTCTAATCACTGACACCTGTTCTTCATCATTCAGCTCACACTATTGAAGCGGCACTTAGTCAGCGTCTGGTCTCGTTTTAACAGGCCACTCATCCATGTGATTGTTTCTACTTACCTCACTTTACTTACTATTTCAGGAATCAAAGTTTATATCTCATTGTCGTCCTCATCTGTGTCTCTCCAAGGAAAGGTAAGTTAATCATCTTGTATATCTGTGACTGTCAAGAAGTGTATGTGTGAAGCTATACCTTTTCTCATCTGTATATTACATCATTATTCATCCTGCTAAATGATATCATCTGCCGTTTACCTATTTAACTGCTCATGTTGAATAAATACTCACCTGTTTCCTATCTGTCTCATCTGGTCTACGGATAACTGCATGCATGCCTGTTATGATGGAGTTAAAGAACCCCTCACATCACCTTCCTCTGCCAGACAGATCCATCCTCTCCAGAACTAGAAGCCATGCAACTGGACCCAACCTGCATCCCACTGTCAGAAAGTCAAGGGCTCTGTCTGTATTGTGCTTCTGCCAGACATGTCATCAACGAATGTCTCATTCACCTTCCAAGAGCTCTGGTGAGTATGGTTCGACCCGAATCTCACAGATACACTCCTTTAGCCACAAAAGTAATGCCACCACAGCCCTCATTGACTCTGGGTCAGCTGACACTTTTATCTCCTCTCTACTATGCTCCAACCTCCAGATCCATAAGAACCAGATCCCACAGACCAATCCGTTCAATCCGTAACTGGAAAACCACTCAATCGAACATCCGTCCATTTCTGTACCATCGACATCACTCAGACATTGGGTTTACTGCATAGGGAAAACATCAGCCTCTTGGTTCTGGAGAATTAAACTGCTGATGTCATTCTAGGGTGACCCCTTGTTAATCAAACACCATCCAGAGGTCTCTTGGGACACCAGTGAAGTGAAGAGATCACTGCTTCCATTCCTGCGAGTATGGTTCGACCCGAATCTCACAGATACACTCCTTTAACCACAAAAGTAATGCTCCCTGATTCCTCCATTACAACCACAGCCCTCATTGACTCTGGGTCAGCTGACACTTTTATCTCCTCTCTACTATGCTCCAACCTCCAGATCCATAAGAACCAGATCCCACAGACCAATCCGTTCAATCCGTAACTGGAGAACTACTCAATCGAACATCCGTCCATTTCTGTACCATCAACATCACTCAGACATTGGGTTTACTGCATAGGGAAAACATCAGCCTCTTTGTTCTGGAGAATTCAACCGCTGATGTCATCCTAGGGTGACCCCTTGTTGATCAAACACCATCCAGAGGTCTCTTGGGACACAAGTGAAGTGAAGAGATCACTGCTTTTATTCCTGCTTTCCTCAGTTATTGCTTAATCGTCCACTGTTTTACTCCACCACCATTGAAAGTCCGAAGGTAGAGGTTCCAATCAGCATACCATAGGAATACTTCGCCTTTCATGATGTCTTCTGTCCCAAGAGAGCGTTCCAGTTATGACCTCATATGTCATGGGACTGCAAGATTGATCTCCAGCTGGGTGAACCAGTGCCAAAAGGTAAAATCTATTCACTCACGATCCCTGAACAGGGGGCCATGTAGAAGTATATTTAAGAGGCATTACAACAAGGTTATCTGACCTTCAACTTCCCCTGCTGCAGCCTTCTTCGTAGCCAAGAAGGATGGCGGTCTCTGTCCCGGTATTAATTATCATGCCCTTAATCAAATCACCACCAAATTCAGATATCCATTTCCTCTTGTCCCAGCAGCCCTTGAACAACTTAAAGGAGCACAAATCTTCACTAAACTCGACTAGTGGTGATGAATGGAAAACTTAATTTGTGACCCCTATTGGCCACTTTGAATATTTAGTCATGCCGTATGGCCTAGTGAATGCCCCCTCCACTTTTCAAGACTTTAGGCATTCCATTTTCAGAGATCTCCTTAACCGGTTTGTATTAATCCTTTTCGACAGTATACGTTTCTTCTCAAAATCCCAGCTGAACATCATCATCATGTGAAAAAAATTCTCCACCATCTCCTCTCAACTCTGCTCCAACCTCCAGTTCCGCAGGAACTACATCCCAGAGAGCATCAAGGTCCAATCCGTAACTGGATCTCAAGGCAGAAAAATGTGAGTTCCACTGGTCAAACATCCAGTTCCTGGCTTACAACATTTCGCAAGGTGATATAAGTATGGATGAGAGGAAGGTGAAAACCATTAAATTCTGGCGAGTTCCTTTTAGTATCAAAGATCTGCTTTGGATCCTGGGGTTTGCAAATTTCTACCAATGTTACATTCATAACTACATTTCCATAGTCCAACCACTCATTGACTCCCGAATCTGACCAATCCTTCCAAACACTCAAGAATTCATTCTGTTCAGCACCCATCCTCATTGATCCTGATCCCACCAAGCCATTCATTGTAGAAGTTAATGCATCATGATCCGGTGTCCGAGGCATCCTTTTAAACAGCAGGGGAATTCACCGAAACTTTATCCATATGCCTTCTACTAACACAAATTTAGCCCAGCTTAAAGGTCATGCAAAACTCCTCTTCCACCATGTATTTTGTTACTTTGGCATTCCTGAAGACATTATACTGTATCTGACCAAAGTCCTCAGTTCATTTCCAGGGTATGAATTCATTCTTTAAACTCCTAGATGTGACCTCAAGCCTCTCCTCAGGTTATCACCCTCAGACAAATGGCCAAAAAGAACGTAAGATTCAGGATGTGAGCAGCTTCCTCTGAACCTTCTGCCATAGCCACTAGAACTTCAATCACATGCACCATGTATTTTCATGTATCATAGTTTAAACCATTTCACTTAACCCTCTCTCCTTCTTCTCCACAGAACCTGGTGGGGAAGAAGTACTGCCCTGGAGGAGACTGATGGGGTGTACATATTTTGGGAGATTCTGGACTCTAGATGTTGATGTTAATGCAGGGGTTTCAGCTTTAAAAAAAATTGCGGACTGGGGGTGAGATTGGGAATGGGGGTCGCTGAGTTGCTGTTTGAACAAAGAGCTGAAAATCCTCCTTTGCGAAATGTATAACGTTTTATACAGAAGTAAAGATCAAAGAACCATGCATTATGAAAATTAATAACTGCTTTATTTATTCTTTATTAGTCTTAATAATTAAACGTTAACAAACTTGGCTTGCTGTTCTTGAAGGCAGCTCAAACCTTAGGTCGGGCTCGAGCCCCAAGTTCAAGTAACGGAGAAAAAGGGAGAGTGCGGTACAAAAGTGTAAATTATTAATTTTATTTGAATTCGGCTCTTAAAGTACAAAATACCAGATTAAGCTATTACGTAGCTATTATACACATTTTTTCAGGACATTCTTGAGGCCCGGTGGCAACATGTCCACAAATCGGTACTGGGTCATGACCCGGTGGTTGGGGACCTCTGTGTTAGAGTACCTAGTGGATTAGAAAGGTTTCGGACCCGAGGAACAATCCTGGGTCCCAAAAGAAGATATCCTTGACCCAGAACTGCTCACAAACTTCCATAATACCCACCCCTGAGGCAGAGGTTGATAGTGTGGGGGGGGACTGTTTCAGAAACGCCAGCATTCCAAACACTGACACTATTTAAGCAGCACTCAGTCATTCAGTGAGCGTCTGGTCTCGTTCAAACATTCCTCTCATCCGTGTGTTTGTTTCTACTTACCTGACTCTACTTACTATTGCAGGAATCAATGTTTATGTCTCATTGTTGTCTGTGTCTCTGCAAGGACAGGAAAGTTTATCATCTTGTATGTCTGTTACTGTCAAGAAGTGTATGTGTGAAGCTATACCTTATCTCATCTGTTTATTCCATCATTATTCAACCTACTTAATCATATCATCTACCATTTACCTGTTCAACTGCTCCTGTTTCGTATATCTGTCTCATCTGGTCTATGGTAACATAACAATGGTTTCTTTTACTACACTCCATCTAAAATATAGCTAATTTGTCTTTGATTATGCAAGCAGTTTTGAGAACATTTGTTTTTACTGTTTATAAAAAAAATAAGAATGAAAAAGTGCACTTAAAAAGACACCTTTTAGAGTAGTATAACTTGCTCAAATTTGGTCTTAAATAAAAGAAGTAAATAACCCCTCACTCACATTCTTGAGATATTCACCAAATTTGCAAAGGCATCTTGAGGAACTGTGGTCAAACTTGTCTCATAGAAGTTTCTGAAATTAAAAAAATTATCACATTCAAACATACAGCCGCTGGCAGTTAAATAGCATGTTGAATATCCCAATCATATATCTTTTGCTATTCCATCATAACTTTTGGTGACTAAAATATTAATGTAACACATCTATCCCCTAAAATTCCAAACCCATAATACAGTAAAAATCAGAGGTGGGCTGGCAGCCGGTGATTTCTCTTCCGAGGGGCGCACATTCAAAATATGTTTCAGAGTGTCGTGTGTGGCTCATGTCAAAATATTTGTTTGCTGTTTCATGTGAATCTATGTGCATCATGATACACATGACAGGCTAAATGCATGTGTTGCCGAGCTTTGCATCGTGTGCCCTCGAAAAAGAAGTCACCGGCCGCCACTGGAAACAATAATAAATCTCCAATAATAACTTTATAAGGGTATGCAAAGCTTATAAAATCTTATCAACTGGCAAACTGTAAAGGAAGTTATAAGCGTAAACAGTCAGTGAAAGCTTAACCCTCCTTTTTTATAGGTATGAATGAAAAGATGTTATTCTCGTTTTGTGTCAGTGCACACGCACAAAATGCGCGAAGTAAAGTGAGACTTTCAAGTCTATGTGCCAAGGCCTTGTGTCAGCCAAGGTCGGCCACGCCCCAATTTAAACCCTGATTTAAAGCTATGCCAATGTAAATTAAAGCAGTACGGATGATTTAGCTACTGTATGAAATATATCCTACCTATACTTTATATGAACCACTCAATTTAGAAAAAATATCGCAATAAAAATAGTAAATATTGCCTTAACTTCACACATGGCTTTTTAATTAGCCTATAAATGGATTACTCCTGTATAGGATAATAGAATATCACTCTAAAAACAAACAATGCTATAAAGCAGTGGTTCCCAAACTTTTTCAGCATGTGGCCCCCCTTGTGTACGGTGCATTCCTTCGTGGCCCCCCAAAGAACATTTGTGACAAAAAACTGTTCTTAAACTCAACATTTTAATAAAAAAAACATTAAATAATACAAAAAAGTAGTGCTTTTGGTTAGTAGCCTTATTTTTTTAGGTTTAATTACACAGAATTCATGAAAAATTTATGTATTTCAAAAAATGTCATAAAGCTGGGGCCCCCAGTTTGAAAACCACTGCTATATAGCACCAAAAGTGGTTCTTTGCTCGTAATCATAGAAGAACCATTTTTAGTGCCATATAGCACCGGTGAAGCACCTGTATAGCACCTGTGTAGAACCATATAGGGGCCATATAGCACCACATATGGTTCTACATAGCACTATATGGTTCTACACAGGTGCTTCACTGGTGCTACCAGTGCTATATGGCACTAAAAATGGTTCTTCTATGATTACGAGCAAAGAACCACTTTTGGTGCTATAGCACCGTTTGTTTTTAGAGTGTAGGAAAAGGGTTAAGATTAAAATCTCGCTCATAGCTTGGGTAAGATTTTCGAAGGATGCCAAGGCCTACAGAGATATATAGATTTTATATGCTTTTTCTCGTAGGGATAGACCTGTGGTAACTCAAGAATGTACTGTAAGCTTAAGAGCGTGCCTCTGACCCAAACAGATCCTGGATAGAGAGGACGAGCCTAGACAGATCTTGCCATGAGATCTTGAGGCCATTAAAGTGTTATTCTGCTTAATGCCGGTTTTCTCCTTGAGTGAATGGATCAGTTCTTTGAAGTGGGAAGTTTAAACAAAATCATATGGACGTTAATCGTGGCCAAGTGTTTCAGCTGTTTTTGCCACAGAAAAAAGTCACCTGTTTGACAGCCTGTTTGCATAGAGACTATGGCCACAACCTGAAATGTATTGTAATGGCAAACATAACTAATTTTTGTTTGTGAAAGCAGTCAAAATGAGTAATTAAAGGTTCAATTTAATGATCTAATTCACAGCCAAAGCTGGCACAGGTAGGAGGGTCACCCTGTCAAACCCCTTCAATTTACACTAGCCTTGTTTCCTAAAGAAAATTAGTCCTTCATTTTGTCTTTATTTTTAATGTGGAATAAACTGATGAACCCCAAAAGCACTTCACATTTTGGCTGAGATACATAGCCACAAAGTGCATGATGGCATTTCTAATGGTCCTCTTTGATGTTAGTTCAGTGCATGTTCATTTCAGTTTTATACCACTTAAAATATTTTGTACTACGGAATAAATTATATCAGACACATGAGAATCATAATAGAATAGATGGGACTGGCAACACACTCTACAAAATGCTGGGTTATTTTTAACCCGTTGGGACAAAAGAGGATAAACCCAACCTGTTGGGTTTTAACTGAACCAATGCTGTGTTGTTTTAACCCATTGTTGGGTTAAATATTGACGGCTTCATCAGACTCAGGCGGGATCTGAGGTATACGCACACTTGCAGGTGATTGATTTATAAAGGGAACATTGCTTTGATTTAAGTCTTATATAAAGACTTAAAACATATATATTATTATATAAATTTTAAGTCTTAATATTTTTGGGCGTATGCCATTTTTGGCTTTTGTACATACGTGGACTTTTAGTAAGGATCCTACACACACTTTTATAAATGAGACCCCTGGTTCGAAGTTGATTTCCACTCTGTGCTTGTTTATCAATTTGACTACACTCTAAAACAAGGGTTCTCAAAGTCCGGACCCAACGGGAACTTGATCCGGACCCGTGTCGACTTCATATCGCAAGTGCATTAATTTCTATGTAATTGATTAAATGTGTGCATTTGCTACTTTACAAATGCATATTAAAATCCAAAAATAAAACAAGTTACTTAAACATTTTCTGTGTGACGCGTTAGCCATCACACCCAGATACCAGGGCCGGCGTCATGGGGGGGCATTCGCGGGCAGTGCCCCCCCAAACAGGTTGTTGTGCCCCCCTACAAAGTTTTTTATTAATTTAATATATATCATGAATAATTAAAATAAATTAAACATTGAATGTTTCATGACTTGTAATGTAATCAAATGATGAAAATATAGTTGATATTTGTTTTCTTTAATTAAAATAGACCAGTTTCTCTGATTGGATGTATTGCCGCGTCTCACCCGTCTTTTACGTCTTTAGCATATTTGTGACTTGATACTAGCAACGTGTTTTTTCACGGCATTTTATGGATCGTGTAAAATATGGATATTAGAACATTTAGAACGAACCAGCACCGCCTGCTTCATCTGACTTCATGCAAACACAGACTGGCTCAAACTCAGAGATTAGAGGTCGAGGTGGAATTTACAAATCTACAGGACACTGTTTTAAGGAAGTTTAATGTTCGTACACGCCGTCTTCAGCTATTTTAAAGGTAAGTTAGTTTTTTTTTTTAAATTACGTAAGCTTAAATGTGAAGTGTGGCTATAGACCGTTAACAGCATTACGACGTGATTATGGTAAAGCGGCTTTTTTCAAGGTAGGACGCGGTGTGCGCTGCGCTATGCACTGCGCTATGAAACCCATTCATTTCAATGGCTTGCGCCGCGCGAGGGCGGTTTGTTGTTGCGTTAAGCAAAGCGCGAGCGCAGCGGAGCTCAGCTTGCCCTCACGCCGAGGTCGAAGTTCAGTAGTTTTGCACATAGTTTGTGGTCTTTTGCACTTTATACGGGAAATTAGCTGACAGTCTGTACCAGTTGTATGAGTCTGTGCTTGCACTGTATTTGTTGTTTTAATGTCTTGTTCTTGCAAGTTATTGTTGCTATTGCGTGCCCCCCCGTTGGAAGCCTAATGCCCCCCTGTTAGTTATGGTCTGGCGCCGGCTCTGCCAGATACTATGCACAGCTACTTAATATACTACAGCTTTTGATCAGTAAGTCCTTATCAATCTGAAATCACTGTTGGTTTGAGTCGTTTAAAAACATGCATTTGTAAAAGCAACACTCATCAAACATAATCATTATACATATTCTTTATTATCATGAAAATACCTGAAAAGGTCTGAAGAACAGAAATATATCCTTAAGCCATTTCCTGGAGCTGCGTGCGTCATAGACAGTAAAAGAAATGGACACAGCGACCGACCCCATTGGATTCAACGGAGACAAGTGAAGTCAATTAGAAGCCCGCACTTCCTGGGGGTCGAGTGTACTGAGCAGACTCAAACTGAGCTTAATGACGTAGATGTCACGTGAGCAACCTGTCTGACAATTCTAAGTCTTCTAATAGCCGTGCCAGTAGAAATCTGAATAACCCAACAAATCTTTCAGAGATGGGGTGCATTTACAGGAACACATTTTGGTAAGTATTCTGATTCATTATATCCCTTGACTTTATCCCTCAACGTCCACCCGATTGCCTCATAGACAGATTGCCTGTGAGCTTCTCCTCCTGTCCATAAGGTAATTTCTCTACAGAGGGTCGCAGGTTATGATGCAATCGTTAGCCTATTTTTACAAAACTGCTTCTACTGGGCCATAACGTAAGATACATTGTAATGGAGCCTTTTATACATTTTTGTGTTTCTTTAGAAATAATTATTGGACAAATGGAGTCTTTAAACGTCAAAGTGACGCCAAAATGAATGGGAGTCAATGGATGGGGGTCCACTAATCAATGACGGAGCACAGGGAAGCTTCAATAAAATATGGCTGTTTCTCAATTCCAAGAACGCAAAGAACGGACTTGCGATCTCGTGGAGATTGGTCTTGACAGGCGACCTTGGAAGAACGAACTCAGAAGGTCGCGAGAACACAGAACGCACTTGTGAGAATTGGGATGTGTGCGATCTTCCTGCTGGTCACGTGACCTCCTCAGATTTCAGCGCGCAAGTCTGCACTCGATGAATCCTTGATATCAAGAATCTCATCCAGGTATTTTCATGCGTCCTCTATACTTGTGTTCTTGAGAATTGGAATTGAACTTCGACTGTTAATGATGACGTAGAGCGAGAACACAAGGATGCAAGATCGCTGAAGAACGCATATTGAGAAACAGCCAACGGTGCCCCCTTTGCGTGCATATGGTTCTTCGTCTGCAACGCATATTGAGTTTCTGCACTAGAGCGCCCTCTGGCTTTTGGATGTAGCAGCATTTCACCATAATTCATTGAGAAGCATAGCAGCATCACCGGCCATATAGGTGCCCTCATAATTTTGGTGAGTGTTTCCACCTACCAACCACACCTTTTTTACCATGGTTTATGCCAGTGGTTCTCAACGTTATTCCTGGAGGCCCACTGCTCGGCACATTTTGTATGTCTCCCTTATTTAACACACCTGATTCAAATCATCAGCTCATTAGTAGAGATCTGTATGAACTGAACTAAGTCTGTCAGATAAGAGAGACGTACAAAATGTGCAGAGCAGTGGGCCTCCAAGTTACTTTTGTCATACTTCTTGTGATTATGTTTAAAAATGTTTACCTAAAATGCAAAATACACTTATTATGAATGTACTTTAATAGAAAATACTTTTTTTCCAAACAATTTGTGTTGATTTGTTATATAAACTAATGATTTACATAAAGTTATTACCATGCTTGACAATTTTGTAATAACCAGTTTTTCTGGACGTATGAAAATGATGAGAATTCAAATTAGGACCGTTATTGATTCTTTACGGAAGTTTACCAGAATTTACGTTGGGGCCACAAAAGCTGTTTGTGTTTGTTGTTGCCGCTGAAACCATAAACATTTTCTGGGTTAATTTAAACAAATTGGTGGGTTTGTCCCTCTTTTGACCCAACTGAAAATAACCCAGCAATGTTTAGGGTGCACACAGCAAAAAATAAAAAAATAACAAATGAATTATACATTTTCACAGTTAATTATCAATTCATACTTTTTAATTTCAAAAACCATAAATGTAGAGTATTTTACAATAAAATTACTACACATGTAATTTTTCAAATTCAACTACAGTTTTCAGATTTATACCATACTTTAGCATTTATAGGGTTTTTTGATCAATTCCAGATATGTAATTTAAAGTGCACCGAAGACTCAATTCACATAAACTAAATTAACTATTTCATGTCATCAAAATGTTTTAAAAGCCCCCAAATATTGTCCATGCTCTGCACAGACCTCTTTTCATTATTGCAGAGCTCACAAATTGCACACACTTGAGTGGTTTACATGAGTGGGCAGAAAGTAAATAATGCACTGAATTCACAAGCCAGCTCTCGGAAATGGCTATATGTAGAAAGCCAGCAGTCATAATATGCAAACTTAGAAGAAAGCCATTATTATTATTTTTGAGTTATGTAAGACCTTACAGAGAAAACTTACTAAGGTTTCACTTTACTTTCCAATACATGCACTTACATCAAATTTACAGGGTATTTACCCAACAAAATATCCATGTAGGCCTACTTAAAGGCATAGTTCATCCAAAAATGAAGTATATAATTATCTTTTTTTTCCAGATGAAAACAATCGAAGTTATATTAAGAAATGTCCTGGCTGTTCCAAGCTTTATAATGGTAGTAAATGGTGCTTCTGATTTGAAGCCCAAAAAAGTTCATCCATCCTTCACAAACGTAATCCATCCGGCTTTAGGGGGTTAATAAAGATCTCAATGCGATTATGTAAGAAAAATATCTATATTTAAAACTTTACAAACTAAAACTTAAATAACTAGCTACCGGTAACATATGTGCATTCACAAAGGAGTGCGTTTCCAATATTTCTTTTAATGTGACTCATTAAAATTAAAAATAGAAGTTTACCTACACTATAAAAAAGTTATTCTGCAAAAAGTTAAAACAACTTTGTTTTGCAAGTCAATTTAACCTTCTAGTTTAAGTTTTGACCTATGATAAGTTGACATAACTTAAAGTTAACTTAAATAAACTTAAAATTGTTTAATTTCATTTGTTAAGTTAAAGTAACATAAAAATATGTTAATTTGACATTATTTTTACAGTGTATCTCTTTCATCTCAGTTTGTTAATTAAGGCAGATAGGCATGCATACTTTTTGTGGACCTTTTAAAAGAGCTACCGGTCCAGTCTGATCTATTTTAGGCGAAGTATTTAAAGTTACATTTATCTGTCCATCTCCTGTCAAGCAAAAGGAAGGAATGTGGTGCTCAACCTTGTGTTGGCAGTGCCAAGAGGTGGCCTGAATTGGAGCACTCGTTTGGGTGTAATTTTATGTAATGGTGCCTGACAGGGCGAGATGAAGGGATGAAAAAGTTTGAAGAGAGGAGCCATGGAGGAATGTTTCTCAAGAGCTAAACAAACCCACAGCGTATGGATCAGAGCGTGGCATGAGGCACTAGACGCAAGGAGTGCTCAGCATTGTCTGATTGTATGGATGTGAAAGGAACAGAGACATATTGAGAAACTTGAAAATACAAAGTGGCACAGCCCAAACAAAAAACTCATCAATCTTTTTACTTTCTTTTCGCTGGAGGTTGCTGCTAGTTGACGTAATGCTATTGAGGCATTGCACATCTGATATGATTAAAATAAGATTTTGACACTTTGGAGGGAAAATTTGGAGGGAGTCTGTACAGTATATTCCAGTATATTGAAGAAAGTCTTTTTAGTGTGAATATACTTTAATGTAATGACCGATATGCAGTCTAAATGGAAGGTCTTCTTTTACTTTATTCAAAAGCTAAATAAACGGAAGTGTTTAGGTACATATTGTGGGCCCTATTTTAACGATCTGAAACACAAGTACGAAGCGCAAAAGCGCAAGTGAGTTTGTGGGCGGATCTTGGGCGCTGTTGCTATTTTCCCGGCGGGAGAAATAACTCTTGCGCCGGGCGCAAATCAATAAGGGGTTGGTCTGAAGTAGGTTCATTATTCATAGGTGTGGTTTGGGCATAACGTCAAATAAACCAATCAGAACGCTATCCAACATTCCCTTTAAATGCAAGGGCGCAAGTTCCATGGCGGGTTGCTATTATTATGACGGATTTATCAGGCGTACGCCAGGAGCGGTTCACAGCCGAGGAGACCCCCGTTCTTGTAAGAGCAGTCAAAGACAGAGAAGTTGTTTTGTAAGGGGATAGGAGAAACCCGCCCAAATCAGCGTAGGTTAAACAGGCGTGAGAGGAAATAGCCACAGTCTCATCAGCTGGCATCCCCATCGTTGCGCCAAGCGCTACAATGACGTCAGGAGACGGGGGAATACCAAGCTTGCCAGCATAAATCGGCCACGCCGTGTAACGGGAGGTGGATCTGCCTCTACACAGACGCCAGCAGAGGACATCGCTGCGTCCACCCTCACCGCTGAAAGGGTTTGGGGGCTTTGAAATCGGACCCAAGAAACGCAACAAGGTCCAACCCCAAAGTGCACTTACAAATCAAGTTCATATACATTAAGGTTTCTTATGAAAACATTTTAATTATTATTTACATAAAATAAACGTAATACAGCCACACAACAAACTTATGAAAATATTTTAATCGTTATTTGCATGAGAATTTTTTAACGCAGCCACACAATAAATAAAAACTATCACCACAATGCTCACCACTATGATTTCCCTTATCTCGTGTATTAATATTTTTTAGTGTAACAATTTATGATTTTCAAAAATAACTGTTGCATTTGTGTAGATTAGATAAACAAAGTGTGTGCGTGTTGTGCACGCTATACATTATGGTCAAGCATGCGCCCTTAAAATAGCATAATGAACAACGCGCAATGCGCCACTGACTTTAAACTTTTTTTTTCTGGTCAGTGGCGCAATTGTTTTTTGAAACTGCAAAATAGCATCAGGTATGGTTTGCGCCGGAACACGCCTCTTTTTTGAGCTTAACCACCCAGGGAGCGCAAGTTTATTCCCTAGTTTGCCGACGTGCGTCTGTGGAGGGAAAAACCCGCTGTGCGCCGGTGCAAAATACGAATGATACATGCGTCACTGACAAAGTCAATTGCGCTGGGTGCAAGATAGGGCTCCGTGTGTCTCAAATCAGTGTGAATCTCCTATATAGAGATTGAATGGATGAAGAAATTTAAAAATTTTGTGACTAAAAACGCAAGGGGGATGCCAACTGTGGGCGCTTGCCAGTGTTATTACATCTAAGGTCTTTGGTTGGTATGATATTTCTGTTTTGTTTATTAGTGGTTGTATGATGTGTTGGTTGGTTGTTTTGGTATTTGTCCCGCCCCTTCTCCACTGTGATTGGACAGTTGAGTGAAAAGTGACATTGATGAACTGAGCATTTTACCCAAAGCTGAACATTTTATTTTTTGCATGTTTGTCACACTTTAATGTTTCAGATCATGAAGCAAATGTAAATATTAATCAAAGATAACACAAATAAACACAACATGCAGTTTTTTACTGAAGGTTTTTACTATGAAGGAAACACAAATGGCCCTGTGTGAAAAAGTGCTTTGTGATAACTTGCACTGAGTCTGTTACAGCGCTGTGGGAGGAATTTTGGTCCACTCATGTTTGCAGAATTGTTGTAATTCAGCCACATTGGAGGTGTTTTTGAGCATGAACCGCCTTTTTAAGGTCATGTCACAACATCTCAATATGATTGAGGTCAGGACTTTGACTAGGCCACTCAAAAATCTTCATTTAGTTTTTTTCAGCCATTCAGAGGTGGACTTGCTGATGTGTTTTGGATCATTGTCCTGCTGTAGAACCCAAGTTCTTGGATGAGTCGTCGCTGCGCTCTTGGGGTCATTTTGGTCGGAAGGGAATTTTCACCACTGTTCCATGTTTTCACAATTTGTGTTAACCCCCAGTTAAGTTATGATTTAAAGAACACCTATTGTCCGATTCACGTTTTTACATTTCCTTGGTGTGTATCAGTACGTTAGCGATATGAAAAAGGTACATACCCCAAAGTTATCGTCTCCAACGTAAATCTCTTTTCTTGGACATTAACAGACACTCGGATTGTAGGCAACAGTTTACTTCCTGGGATTGATGATGTAAACAAGACCAACATTATCAGAATTCCTCCTGCTTTGGACTCAGCCTATAAGTTAACTCCTGTTATTACACGGCTCTCTGGAATGCTTGATTCTGATTGGTCAGTTGAGACATTTGCAGGTTCGTTCTTTTCAAATAATAACCGCTCCAAAGTAATAACGCATAGCCGGTACTACTTGTACGATTAAAATCGCTCCGCGCCAATAAAGATTACTAGCTGTTTAGCGCCATCTTGTGACAAACACTGGATAACCATAATTTTAACATGTACGGAAAAAACAAAACATTAAAACAGTGGATAGAAGAACAAACAACGACAAGACACTTGACCACTCCAAAGTCTTCATTAGTTTTTCTTCAGCCATTCAGAGGTGGACTTGCTGATGTGTTTTGGATCATTGTCCTGCTGTAGAACCCAAGTTCTTGGATGAGTCGTCGCTGCGCTCTTGGGGTCGTTTTGGTCGGAAGGGAATTTTCACCACTGTTTCATGTTTTCACAATTTGTGATAACCCCCAGTTAAGTTATGATTTAAAGAACACCTATTGTCCGGTTCACGTTTTTACATTTCCTTGGTGTGTATTAGTACGTTAGCGATATGAAAAAGGTACATACCCCAAAGTTATCGTCTCCCACGTAAATCTCTTTTCTTGGACATTAACAGACACTCGGATTGTAGGCAACAATTTACTTCATGGGATTGATGATGTAAACAAGACCAACATTATCAGAATTCCTCCCGCTTTGGACTCAGCCTATAAGTTAACTCCTGTTATTACACGGCTCTCTGGAATGCTTGATTCTGATTGGTCAGTTGAGACATTTGCAGGTTCGTTCTTTTCAAATAATAACGGCTCCAGAGTAAAAACGCATAGCCGGTACTACTTGTACGATTAAAATCGCTCCGCGCAAATAAAGATTACTAGCTGTTTGGCGCCATCTTGTGACAAACACTGGACAACCATAATTTTAACATGTACGGAAAAAACAGTATGTGGAAAATAATGTGTTTTTTGAACCATAAACCACGCAAACACATTGTATTAAACAATGACACAAAAATAACGTTGTTTTTTGGCAATGAAATAGGTGCACTTTAACAATTTTTCACACAGGGTCATGTGGGTATGGATTTTGTTTCCCTTCATAATAAAAACCTTTATTTAAAAACATGTATGTTGTGTTTATATTTAAATTGTTTCATGATTTGAAACATTAAAGAGTGACAAACATGCAAAAAAAAGAAATATCAGGAAGGGGCCAACACTTTTTACACCACTGAAAGTATGCCCATTAAGCCCACCGGCACGGACCCTTTAGGTAGCCTTTAAGCCCACTTTCAACTTTGATGGGGAAAATCATATTTTATGCAGCTCATTATTTTAAGCAATCCAGTGATTCATTAGTTCACTATATTTTTGTTGCATGCCAATCACATCTGGCAATGTAGAATTAGCCCTATGTGCACACTGTCCCAATAGACCTTACACAAATAAATCCAAAAACTTTGGTGTTTCAGAACCCTTAGAAATTAAAAAATTTCTGCAACTGTCAGTCATTCTCAGAATCAAACAGTAAGCCTTATTAAAAAACAGATTGCCAAAGAACTAAGCATGTAAACTAAAAACAATAAATGTTTTGTAATTCATTTTACATTCATTTAAAAATACAGTGGAACCATTTAAACCCACATTATGTGTTTTAATGAGGAAAACCTCTAATTACAAACTTAGATGATTTGATTTTTTTCAGTGAAAGTGTTTTTATGATAACAGATTTTTGTGTGCTTTCACCTTAACAACCTTTTACCTTACCTTACTTCTTACCTTAAGATAGGCCTACAAATCACACCCCATAAAGCAAACAAGTCTGCTATCTGTGTATCATTTGTTCTCACCAAGAAAATAAAAAAGAGAGAAAAACTGTTGCACCTGTCCAAAAATCTTAAACCATAAGAGCACCCTAAAATTTGTCTACTAGTAAATAAGTTTGAAAGTAGAAACTAAAGAGTTGATGTTTATCGGGGATTGAATACCTGATTTAAGTAATTTGTACAGGTGATGAGCTATAGAAATCATTTGTAAAAGGATTTTTTTATATTTCCCTGTCACTGAAAACACATATTGATTTTTACTTATTTTAAAATTATTATGTTTTTTTATATTTTGTGATTAAATCATGATGTGGGCTTATTTGGAATACATGCAAGTTTAAATGGTGAAAAATAACCAATTAAGCCCATTCGAGACTTTTGACTTTATTTATAAAATATCCTTGAATAAATAATCCTTATTTTGTATTAACAATATATACTTATTAATAATACACTTTTCAAATGAGAGCTAAATCTTTTTCTTATGAACCATCTCATTATGACAGACACCCAAACTTAGATTTTGGTGGGCTTTATGGGTACCCAAATATTCGTTGAAATAAACCCATATTCATTACTATTTTGGGTACATTCGCATGGATACATGTTTGAAAATTATTTTATAAGTGTCATGGCATTTATATTTTGGCTTATCATGAAATTAAGTAATCATTTAAAACAATCTTGATAACGAAAAAAAGTGTTACCCAATAATTGTTAAATCAAAATTTCTCATTGTAAAAGTCCAAAGACAACACCATGAACTATATTTACTGTTGTGTATAATGCTGATCATAAAAGATACTTACATTGCTTCTGTTATTGCCGGAAACGTGGGAATAACATCAATGTCCGTGCATGAGACCGAGAAGGATTTCCACTGAGAACATTCACAACCACGAGGACATGACATGAAATGTCCCATCACACACACAGGTGACAGCATCAACACTAACAGCACGCGTGTCGCCATAATATCACCAATAAATCCCTCTTTATACACGGCAAAAAACTCAGTGTCTCCTCGCTGGGTTTGTAAACTAAAATACTAGTGACACAAACTTTGACAAGCACTTTGAAAAGCTCAGGCTTGCTTGAATGTGCGAGCCTTTTTACTGAGTGAGAGAGCCGGTGCGTGTTATGGGCGGCTGAGGCGCTCTTGTGGTTGCTATGGGAACTGAAAAGTTATTTTTTATCTCAAGTAAAACAGTGCTCAAATGTCTTCTTATTAGAGCACTTGCGAATCCAAATAGATAGCCAGCTGTGAGGTCCGGACCTTTTTCATATTAAAAAATAAAATCTAAAAGTTCTTTAAATGACTTATTATTATTTTTTTTAAAACGACATATTATCATTCGCGTATATAATTAATTTTGTTCAGTTTACTACTGTATAACTTCGTGTAAAATGACGGAGATTTGACTCAAGCCGCGAGGGCGCGTGTGAAGAATTTGCAGTGTTGCCAGATCCCGTTGTTAAAAATCCACTTTAGCCGTAGCATAGTGTTTTAGCAATGCGACACTTTGGGATATTTATAAAGTGATGAAGTAAGGTTAGGCAATTAGCGATTTCTCTGATTTATGTCTGAAAGAGTTTTGAACTAACTTTGTTCTTTATGGGCTATTACTTTTGTTTGTTTTTCGGACAACCCTTACGAAAATCGACCATTGTTTTACTGTGGTAAAAGTGGAGGCTAACCATGGTTTTTGGTGTATTGATTATCAGCAAAACTACACCACACTAACCAAGGACTGAACCATGGTTATTTTGTGGTTACCAGGGTTTTACTACCATGTTTTTTGTTTTGTTTTAACTGTAGTAAAAACATGGTTAATTGATGGTTAATTCCCACATGCAGAGGTGTAAAAAAGTTTGGTATAAATTTACAGAAACCCCTTTGAAATTACACAAAACACTGTTAAAAGTGATAATAATGATTTTATACTGTATGTTGTCTGTGTTATAATAAATATATATATAAAAAGGGTGCTTTCCTCCTGGGATTCTTGGGAATTAAAGCTTTCATTTTTATATAAGACTTGCACATGTGTGTCATATTTAAGCTATATGAAAAATATGAATATCCAACAGGCGGCTCATGACTGCTCATCCGAGGGGCACAAATTCAAAATATGTGTTCAGAGTGTCATTTGTGTTGCTTGCGTTTTCAAAATATGTGTTTGTTGCGTCATGTGAACCATGTGCATCACGTGTTTTGTCAAAATAAGTGCCTGCTGCACATGCGTCAAAACCGTTTATGATAAAAGGGATGCTCACGTTCACAAAATACCAGCCTGGTCTCACTGTTAATATGTAGTATTTACACGTAACTTTAAAAAACAAAAAAACATATTTTTTGTACGTTTAAATAGATGCTAAAACGTACAATGTACGTAGAAGTATTTACAACATTTAAACGTAGCATTATTACGTTTTGACAGCTTAAAAACTTAGAACATTTACGTATCTTTCATTCCATAAAGATTGCTGTATAATTTCCCTTTAACCATTTTAGCGATATGTTACCACCTTAACCCTACCCCAAACCTTACCCTAAACCCAAACTCTTTTTATACAAAATGTTAAAATACATAATGTATTCTTTTTATATTATGCAACGTAACGGACAGATATGTTTAGGAACATATTATTAACAATATAGCATTCAAAAGATATTTTAAGGTGCTACAGTCCTAACAGTTTATTAAAATCATTTAACGTTACTGTTTAAAAAATCATAACAGACAGACAAGTGTAATCACAACAACGTTTTTATTGCGAATATTAAAATCAGTACCAAATTTAAATTTCAAACGTACACCAACGGAAATGGAAATGACGCAAATATGTCACGTGGCACTCAAAGAACCAATAAGCTTTTGATATCACTGCCGTAAAGCAATGTGTCGTAAAGCTTCTTGAGGCGGGATATTTGAATTCACGTCAAGGAACGCGTGATCTGACTTTACGGTTGCTGATGAGAACTCGTATCAAGATCGCTGGATAAAGGGCTGAAATTGGATCTGTTCCTCGCAATCGTATGAATTTTAAAGATGTGGATTACAGCAAATGAATAAAAGTAACATCTTTTGTGAAATGATGTTGTATTTTGTTGTAATTATTGCTTAGTAGTAAATAAAGTGTAAATAACTTTCTTAGAGTAAAATATATGATAAAGTGATGCAAGTCTGCAGAAAATAGACATTCTAAGCTTTCAAATAGTATCACATATGGGGTTCTGGGTCCATGACAGACCCAGAAAACGTAAGGAATATTTTAATGACATCATTTTGGACCCGGTACTGGGTCCGCAGATTTTAAAAGTTAAGACACTATTGTAGAGACTAACTATGGAGCAGCTGCTTTTTCCTAAACCCACAGCTAATGAAACATTTTATTACTAATTAAAAAGAAAAATTAATTTTCTTTTGATTGTAAGATGGTGTATTCCTCTCTTTTGTGGAGTTGACAATACACCAAGCCTTTTAAGCAGTTCTTAAGAATGTGGTGAATGAAGGATGTGCAGTAAGATTTTTTATATCAAAAGAGAAAAAAATGCAACTGTTTCTTATAGCCATTTATGTTCAATGCACAGAACAGTAAAGAAATCATGACATTGAACTTTGTCTAAATAAGACAAAACTGGATACTTGCTTCAAAGGGAACTTATTTCACACGGAGTAACATTTTTATTGTACATAACATCTATTACTGCTGGTTAAAAATTGATTTCTGTCTTTTACACAGGAACATTAATGTGGTCCTAAGCATGTTTGTCTCGTCACTCATTAAGGGAATAATAATCAAAACTGATGTTGCCCAAAAACAAGTTGCACAACATAGAAACATTATAAAAGCACATCGCTAAAGGATTCAGTCTTTTATTACAAGCTGAATTTGGAAAGCTCTTTAGTTCTTTTATAGTTAATCATGCTAAAAAAGAACTAAAAGATCGAATCTCCATTGAAGCTTAATTTAGCCTACCTTCATGCAACTGAGTCAGGGCTAAATTTAGCCAGAGTAACTGGAAAATCCCATCTTAAAGGCTCATTGTGTAACTTTTAGAAAGATCTTTTGACAGAAATGCAATGTAATGTACATAACTATGTTATCAGAGGTGTATAAAGACCTTACATAATGAACTGTATCGTTATTATCACCTTAGAATGAACTATTTTTATCTCCATACACCTTTACAGGTGGTGTGTGTAAATTTGAGTGACATCTAAAATTGCAACCAACAGCTCACCCCACAATTTCAAAGGCAGCATTCCAAGGCAGAAAGGCACCAAGGCACTCCAAACCCAATATTTGGTTTACTTCCTGTCTCTTGAGATGCCTTCATCATCTTGTCCCACAATTCTATGTGGGTGTGCGCCGGAAAGTGATTGGTCGAGTTAAAAAAAAAAAAGCTGCCTAAGCTTTCGATGCCCCCAATGTAGGGATGAAAGATGCCCTGAGCATTTTGTCTGTTTAGGGCTACATGACGGGGACTTCATGTAAGGGGTCCTGCGGTGTATGTGGATAAAAACGGCTCATTCTAAGGTAATAAAAACAATACAGTAATTATGTAAGGTCTTTATACACCACTGATAATAAAGTTAGGTTATATTACATTTCTGTCAAGGGATCCACATAAAAGTTACACAGTGCACCTTTAAGCCCTTATCTTGTGTTTGTAATACCCATACTGGTTAGAAAATTTTACTGATAGTAAATATGCCATGCATGCTATATGAAATGATATATCAATCAGATATTACAAATATAAAAAAGTGCATTATAAATACTTATATTAAAATAACCAGCCCTAAAATATAGTTATAAAAGCCAGCTTCTATAAAGCTGGGGACACACCTAACGATTGTCGCACAGATTATAAATGTAATTTGATCATAACAACTGATCATGCCTAAATTTTCCAGGGGGTATTGCACAAAAGTAGAGTTAAGAAAGCCACGATAACAGCCTAATCCCTTATTTTGCCCCTCCGTTGTGCTTTGTTTACAATCACAGATAAAAATCATTTATGCAAGAAACACTCTTTATGTGTGTTGAGTTTTGTGTCCCCAGCATTCAGTCTTCGTGTGTAATTCATTTATTTCCCAGCAAACACAGAACGTTCCCCTAGCATTAGTTTTATTATTATAATAGTATTCTTTTTTTTGGGAACCAAATAATAACGTTCTGGGCACCTTTTTAGGTTTTTTTTTTGCAACCATAAAATAATGTTCCAATGACGTTGTAGATTGGTCATTTTAAATAACCTAAAAATATCTTATACATAACGTTCTAATGGTTATTATTTGGAACCATACAATAACGTTCCCATAACGTTGCAATGTGGTTATTTTTAATAATTTATTCAGACAGTTCTCATATGGTATTTATTTTTTAGAAAATTAAGAGAAAGCATAATTAAACCCCTTCCTTTAGTGTGTTAATGACGACATGTCTGATCTCGTGAAGCATTTTTTTCTCAACACACTGCCACACATTATTGCTTTAATATATTAGTTTAATATAATGTTCAATATAAGAACAATATTAATAAATTCAAAACAACAATATTATGTTTAAAGCGCTGCTAAATCAAGTTTACCCGACTTGGTAGTGCGCGTGAAACGGCGACGCCGCGGCTGGCAAAAACTACTTTTCCCATGTTTCCTTGCGTTTGTTGTTTTCCTGTTAGGCGGCCAGTTCAAGTTGCCATAGCAGAGGATGGCGGTGCCTCACACTCATCACATACGTTAACCGTCAGTCTGCTGGGCACAGGTGGGTGCCGTTTTATATCCCTTTCCAGTTTATTTTGCAGTGTTGTTAGATATTAAACATGCAAACAAGACTTTCTAATATTCCGGAAGGATAAGAGAGCTAGCTGCAATCACAAAGCTAATTAGCATGATAGTTTATCGTCATCTCCCCGATGAGTGAAAGAACTTTGATTTAAAAAAGATCGATCGTTTCATTGCCCATATATGAGCGACGAACAGCATTAAACAGTTAAACAACCTCAATACTTGCTCGTCGGGTGTAATTACACTCATTTAGCAGCCAACGTACGCAAACTGTTACTGCGTGTATGAAGACAGGAGAAGAAGATGGTTTTTGATTTCAGATGAACGCTGTTGTTTATTTTCAGCCTCCGGATCATGTCAGCATGGACTCCTCCAGTGATTCTGACATCTATGACAGACCCAGAGGGCATCGGTCCCGGGGGAGAGAAGGGAGAATGAGACCTGACAGCAGGTTTCCCAGGGATACACATGTTTCTGATATATCCGAGAAAATTGACACTTTGGCAAACACTCTACAGGTAAACTGCACACATACACTGAAGGAGGATAATAGATATACTATGCATGTTTGGTGTTGCCGGGGTCTTTTGACTTACAGGCTTGCTTATTGGTGCAGGACACAAGTCGAAACCTAAACAAAGTGGATCGGATGTTGGGCCAATACAGGGACCATACAGATGACCAAGCTGAAGCCATGGCGACCGTGAGTATTGCTGCATGGAGTGGTATGGGATTGTCTCTGATATCAGATAAGGGTTTTGTTTTGAGATCGTGGCTTGTTTTCTAGCTGAGGGAGAGCTTAGAGGAATCTGTCCAACAGCTGCAGGGTCAGCGTCTGAGAAGGTCCAATGGGGGACGAAGCGCCTCTCTCTCCACGCTGCACACCAGTGACCTGGACGATGGCGACGGCTTGGGTATGACACAAACTATAACCTGCTTGATACATGTATTTTAAAGGGGTCATATGATGTGATTTCATGTTTTTCTTTTGTTTTTAACGTGTTAAAAGCTGTTGAAAGAGAGATTCTTTCTAAAATTAAAGGCTTGTCCATAGGGATGGGCATTCGATTAATTTTTTTGTCGATTGTCGGGAGAATTAACGATCGACTATCGATTAATCATTCATATTTTTATAATAATAAATAATTATTTAACTTATTATTGAAAAATGTTGAATACAAAAATACAGCGTTTTTTCCTCCATGAGACCTTTATTACGAGATCAACTTGTGGCAAACAGTTAAACTACATTTAGTTAGACAAACGGACCATATATGCGCTTGAATATGCGGTGCTCTAAAGCAGCGGAACCTGCAGCTGCGAGCCGCATTCTTAAACAGAGACCTCATTGGTTAAAAAAAAATCATGACCTCTTCATGATTATTTTTTTTTAAATCAAAACGGAAGGTCACAGATAACGGAGTATGGTGTAAAATATTGCACCCTGGTGGTAAAATGTTGAATTGCTGCCACACAGTGAAATTCATTTAATTGCTTCAAGACACACGCTACGCTAGGCAACGCAACTTGCATCAGATTAAAAAAAGTATTCGATTAATCAATAACAAATTAACGTCATCGACTAAATTCTTAACGATCAATTATCGATCGTCGATTAATCATGCCCATCCCTACTTGTCCATGCCTTGCTAAGGGTCGGTTCACATTTCGTTTCTAAAACCAAGCGACTTCCCCTCTTTACCAACGTGCTTTCGAGTATTTTCAACTGGCATGCGAGTCACTCTCTATTTCAGCTCTTGCCAGGTGTCAAAATTAGAGATGTGCACAAATGATTGAGTATTTGAAAATAATTTGGATATTTGTTTTTAATGCGCCACTGCACAGTTAAAGGGATAGTTCACCCAAATATGAAGTTTTTGTCATAATTTTCTTTTCGTTTGAGTCTGTTAACAAGATAATAGCGTACTTTGTGAAGTCCTCAAACTTTAAAGTTGTTTGGGCTTGGGGTATTATATTTGGTATATAATATAATTTCACAAAGATCTAACACTACTGATCTGTACTAACAGATGATCCACCAACGATCCTGCGTGGGGCTTTAACAAAATTTTTCTGTTGACTATTTTTTTTTTTAAAGAAGAATTTTAAAAATATATATATTTTTTACAATCGATCTATCAATACATACAGAATATAAACTTGGCTTGTTGTGGATTTTTCCTATTTATAAGCTGTGATATAATCTGTGAAATTGTGACAAAATAAAAAAATAAATTAAACTTCTAAAACGTCTTGATTAACGTAAACGTCTTGATTAACATAATTTAAATAATAATTTGAATATTAATTTTTTATGCGCTCAAAAATGTTAATATTATATATTAACATTATCATGATAACTGCTCATTATTATCCACGTGAACACGACTGATTCTCTTCCTCAAAGGAACGTCAGAGCTTTGTTTTCGAAAGCCGCTTGTTTATGGTGTTACTGCTGAAACCATCTATACAGTTCATCTGTCTCCGTAAAAACTTTTTGATGCGCGCAGCGGGGTTACGCGAATGTCGGAGCACAGGTGACAGATCAACTAAGCAATATGAGAGGGCTGTCTGTAATCGCACGCCAAAAGACTCAGAATAAAAACATAGAGTCATCATTACGACGGGTTCCAGTGTTACGAGAGCGTTTTACTTTCTGCTTTTTTCAAAACAATCGCATCTTAATGACGAAAGCGTGCCTGGGCTCGGAACGATAAAAGTACAGTGTGAGTGCGTGCACCTGGGGGAGTAGGAAGGGGTGACAAACGTGCTGGGGCATGGTTTGGTTTGGATAATGTGAGTGCGCCGTAACTGTAACTATTTAAATTGTAACAACCATACACAATCTATTGTGTTTACTTTACAGTATGCAGTAAGCTGAACATTAAGTCTTCCTCTTTTTGTCTTGTCCTGTAGAAAGAAGGCGATACTTCCCAACATCCCCTCTGAAGGATTATGGGAGTGTGGGCGCAGGTAACAGAAGACGATCCAGATCTGTTGCTGTGCGTTTCAGAGACTCGGCTCAATCTGAGGAGCAGGTACGTCTGTTTACGTGAGACTCAGACCTGTATAAGTTATAAAAGAGGGTATGTTTCACCCTAGGGAGCCGGAAAGATGCCATGTGAGTTTCTTGTAGGGGCTGGCAATATTACTGAGATATAATATTCCAGTAATTTTATATAACTGTAATGATATTAACCACAAAGCAATTAATTTACTGGAAAGGATGTTACATCACCATGTGGTAATGCATATTTTTTCATATCCATCAAGTGAATTAATCCTTTACTAATGAAAGGCACACCATCCCTTCATTATTTTCTTGGTGAATGATAACTGAATATACATATCTAAGATGAATAATTAAAGCAAAGGTCCCCTGTCATTATTTTCTCATCCTCGTGCATTTTTTGAAGATGAAGATATTTTGATAAATGATGGTAAGCACACAGCTGATTGTAACTATTGACTTCTATAGTAGAAAAAAAAAACAAATACAATGGAAGTCAATGGTTACAATCAGCTGTGCCTACCATCATTATTTAAAATATCTTATTTTGTGTTCATCAAAATAAATAAAAAAACTCATACAGTTTTAGAGCAAGATAAGGATAAGAAAATGGTGACACATTTTTCATTTTTGGGTGAAATATCCTTTATGTGATTTTAGTGGTTTTTCATCTAGATGAATTGGCTGTAGTAGCCTTAAAAAATGTATCTTACATTTATTAATTTCCTTAACATGCTTAACATTTTCTTTTTACAAGTTTTCTGTAATTTCTGTGTTTAGAAACAAAACATTAGCCTTTTTTATATACAGTTAATCATCTCATATGTTTGTTCTGTAATTTGGAAGTTGCCTTCATATGTGTAGCAACAGACTTATTGTCCTGCAAAAAATGACCTGCACACCACCACATGAGAAGGGGTCTTGACTTCAGTCACGCTACTGTGATGCGGTCTTGGAAGGAAGCATTTGGAGGACGCAGTCTTCTTTACTATACTATATCCACACCTGATATGAGACACATCAGACCTAAATAAAGATATTTTTAAGTAGAAAATGCATTTTGAATCAATGAATAAGACAATGGTCTCAGTCTTGCTTTATGACAGTCAATAAATCAGCAATTTAGCAAGCAGTACTATTACCAGATTTTGACACACAGTTTTATGATTGCAACACTCAATACAGCCGGTGAAGTGAATGAAGTCCCGCCTTCCTGGGGGAGATGCTTTGTGCAAAGTTGTTTACCAAAGTGCTGTACATACAGAATAAAAATCTAAGAGCATATAACAAATACAAATACAGTAATAATAAATAATAGACACTGAATGTTGTGCAGAATGTTGTTTGGCACTTTCCACAGTTGCCAAAACCTTAACCCATAACAAATCAGCACCACCAATATGTTTTTAAAGTTGAAATCCATTTGTCTGTTCATCAGGTTCATACACTGCATCAGTCCCTCAGAGATCTGCGAAGTGATCAGGTACGACTGGAGGAAGATATAAACAGAGAGATCAGCAGGAGAAACAGGTCACAACGCAAGCTTTCTCTTGCAGCTCATTTACTCTTCAGTTTGTGTTGGCATATTTTTTAATTTGCTTTTTATTATTTTGTCTTGTATGCCTCTCAACAGGATGGACATTGAAACCAAAAAGACATTAGAGAATCTTGAAGGGCACATCCAGGCATCGCAGAGAGAAGAACCTGTAAGTGTTGCTAATATTTATTTACACCGCATGTTTGGATCAATTTTTACCCTTTTTAGCAGCCTGTTGTTCCAGCTGAGCACTTATTATTGTTTTGTGCTTTAATAAGGATTTCTTATATTTTACCTAACAGTACAGTTTCTAAGACCTTTTGTACACAGCAGTGGTGATTAGCTGGCTTTTAAGGATGCACCCCATTTATACCTAACCCAACCAAACCAAACCAGCGTGATTGCCACGCCCCACCTGCACCCCCAGAAGCATTCAATGAAGCCCATGTTATAGTTGTGTGTAAGGTCTATGCCGTAGGTTTTCTGGAGCCTAGGTATTTTCTTTTAGGAGTCCTCCTAGGTATTTCCATTTGCGACGGTGAGAACAAAGCTGTGCCAAGTTGAGGAGCGATTTGACTGAAACTACAACAAAAGTCGCTGTTTATTTACTTCTATCACTGCTGGACTTCTCAAATAATACATAACAAGCTTCTTCTTCGTTTGTGGGTTAAACTTGCCAAGCTGCTTCTTCATTGACAATCGCGCTGCTACTGGGGTTTACGAAGGCCGAGTTGTTGCGCAATTGACGTCTCTCCTTTTAAACACACCTCTGCAAGCCGGCCATGGCGTGATAAACCAAACTGCGCCTAGGCACTTCGTCAACCTGTTGACGTGGACACGATGGTCATTATCATGATCAGTAGTCTATGTTTTCATACTTAAAGAATTTACTACTGACTATTTAAACCATGATTCAAACACAAGATTTAAGCAGTGCACAGTAGCGCTTGTTGTTTATCGTTAATACAATTACAAAAGTTGATCGATCAGCTTGGTCATCTGCATTTTCTGGATCAGATTTGGCTCGTATTGATAATGTAGTAAAGGTGATATTAACTCCTGTCAGTATTGCAAGCTCATCTTTCAAATACGATAAGGAGAGTCACATTTCCGGCTGACGTCAGAGGTAGTCAGGCCAATCACAACGTACAGGTTAGCTGGCCAATCGGAGGACACAATGCTTTTCAGAAAGGCGAGCTTTGTTACAAAATCAGCACGTTTCAGGGAGGCAGGGCATAGAGGAGCAATAATAATGTACGGTATGTGGAAAATAATGTGTTATTGGAACCATAAACCACACGAACACATTGCATTACACCAAATGCACAAAATAATGTTGTTTTTAGCAATGTAATAGGTGCTCTTTTTATAACACTCGTTCAGGGGCCAGTTAGGGCTCAGCGGTATATTGAGTTTTGGTAATACATCAGTGTTTCCCCAGCGGGATACAGGATATATGACCTTTCTTTGCAACAGAAGCTTTCAGAAATGTACACTGAGGTCAGACATAGGCTTTCCAACCAGCTTGCAATGTTATGGAGCTCTGTATTTTCAAACCTTTTTCTATATCAACATTAGATGCTTTTTAATAAGAGTTTTTGACTTGGATGTATACATTTATATAATTTTGTAAAAAATACAGACATTGTACCCTATATCGCAATTCATCCCAAAATGACAGAGATGAACTTTTGTCAATATCTCCCCCTTAACTTTACGCAAAACTGTTTTTTGTAACTCTGTTGATGTCTGCACAACATTATCAGCATAGCTTGCATGATCTCTTTTGGTTATGTTTTTGGATGTTGGCATCTGCCTTTTGAAAGATTGATGTTTATTTTTCTATCCCAACTATGCACAATATGTCTTGTTGTATTTAATTTGTTTATATTAATATTCAGCACTGTGACCCAGCAGTTGTACACAATATATTTAGCTGGGCAACAGTTCCTTGCTCTATCTGAACATGGCATCAGATTTAACAATGCACAAAAAGCACGTTGAATCAGATTTGATGTTTATGATGTTTCTCAGGTCTCCATACGGGTGGAGAGACGTCTGCAAGAGATTGAAGATGAGATGCGTTCGGGGCGACAGGTGCTGGCTGAAAGACACCACAGAGATAAAGCAAAACCTGTGTCTGGAGATCTGCATGAGGTAGAACATCGGTTTATTATTCTTCATTTGGTAATGTTTTAAAGGGATCATATCATAGAATCACATTTTCCTTGGTCTTTTGAGATTAAACTTACAATGCAACTTTTGAGATAAATATAATATGGAAGTATAGTAACTATACTTCTTTCACAGTCCAAAAAGAGCTTTTATTGAAACTAAGCCCCAATATATAGTTTTAATCAGAGTATTGTTTCAAATCGCTCATTACAGGTTACAATATCTAAATGACTTTATAAAGACTGTGAACTGTGTAAACACTGTGATGTGGTACATCTAGCTTTTTTAAACAGGGTTCATACCGTGCTCTTGCCAGCAGAGGGCAGTATCTGCTTTATGTTCGACCACCATTAACAATGCCGCCCCATTTATTTGAGAGGCAGCTGGTGAAGTCTTATTTCCATCTTCTCTCCATCGCAGTTTGCTAATGAAAAGTCAACATGCCTCAGGCTTAGATTAATAACACATTTGTTGCAAAACTACAAGAAACAACAAGACAAGGAATTCAGGATTGAAAAATACACAGAGCTGTTGTCGGGCACTTTTACACGCATAACTCCAAACTGCTGTTTGAGCAGTGAATTACATCATTATAATATTTAATTTAGGTAGTTTACACTTAGATTTAAAGTGTTCATCAACTACGAAGACTTGGCTTGTACGTCAAATATTTTCAATACTTTATGTAACCAGAACCTGTAATTTTGCTTCTTAATCTTGGATGCCGCCCTTACTGGCTTCGAAGACCTAAAGTGGTTCTGCTCCTAACTTTTAGAGTATATATACTTATACATGATGAAGAATAAGAATGACCAATCTGAATAAAATGTATACCAGATACATTTAGTTATAATGAAATGTTCTTTCAGTGTAAAGTATGTTTTTAACTCGTACCAAATCTCTATGGAGGACGCAAGAACTGCATCAAAGTTTGTGTGTGCTGTGATACAGTACAAGTTTTTCAGTCTATTCTCATAATGTTTATGACAGTGGTGAATGAATGTCTAAGATTTGTTTGATCACAAATTATGATCACAAATAAATGATGTTTGATTACAGTATGCTTACCTTGAACAGCTGTTGACAGTAACAGTCTGCCTCTTGGCTGGCACACACAGGCAACTTGTTGCACCTCTCTTATCTTTATTTTCATAAATTTTATACAACTTCCCTGCTGTCGCATCTAATTTCCAAAATGTTAAAGTTCAGAAAGCATATACATACGTAATGAATGCAATCAAAAAAGTAGGGTTGCAGAATTCTGGAAAATTTCAAGGCTGGAAACTTTCCGTAGGACTATAGGAGAATTAACAAGAATGTATGGGAATAAATTGAGAATTTGAAAAAAAAAATGCAGAAATATAACAGGGAACTTAAAAATAGTTAAAAAAAAGTCTTGCAGCATAATTTTGCTTAAAATATAATTTATTGCAATTTCAGTTGAATTTGTACCATGCACCTTCCTCGGTCACATGCATACTGCTTACTGTAGGGCCATTGAGGCCACACCCCCTGCATGTACTTGCATTCTTCCATAAAATGCACAGATCAATTCTTGAATCCTGCACACAAAATAATGACAAAATGTCCATCTTTGCACGTGAATTACATTAATTTGTTTAAAATGTCCTTGTGCTGCGCAATGAACAGTTTCAAGGGTGATATGCGAGACAGAATATTGGGCCCTTTCCTTTAGATGATTTATTGTGGTATTCATAGCATAATGTGTAGCTACATAAAAGCAAAAAAGGATTTATTCGAAAACAAATACCATTTTAATCTAAAAAAGGCAAAAACATTCCTGTGACTCATTTTAAGGGGATCACTAAAAGAAGAATAATGCATAGATGGACATAACATAAAAATGATGTGGTGGGGCCCCCTAGAGTTCTCATGGGCCCGTATGCCTGCCTAAATGTAAGCTTGCATTATTTCATTGAAAATTTATGAGGCAAGCTATCATGTAGCTAGCTCAAGCTGTTATGCTCTTTCTTCTACGTTCTGTTAGCCAGTTTTCTGTTTCATACAGAGTTACTGTACCACCCAAAAGTTTGGAGACATTACAATTTTAATGTTTAAAAAAAAAATGTAGTTAAGAAGTTTTACGCTCAAAAAGCCTGCATTTATTTAATCAAAAATCCTTCAGAAATCATTCATATTAGAATGATTGATTAAATAAATCCATGGCTTGATGAGCGCAAGTATCAGGATTCCTTCAAATTTGTATTACCTTGCATGCGTATCTGCTTATGACCAAACAAAATCTTTATTTATGTTTGTATATGATATAGTTTATAGAAATTTCCAAAATATATCCAAATAATTCCTGTCAATTCCTGTTAAGGTTCCAATTTGGAAATTTGGATTTTCCCAGATTAAGTTTCTAATTTACCACAATTTACCATAACCCTACATGAAAGTAATCCAATGACTGCAGTTGGTGAATCAATGTCTTCTGAAGTGAAATGAAAGATGTGTGTGTGACAAAGTGAACACCAGCGGAGAAAACAATGAATATTATTCACTGTTTTAGTGAAATAGAAACCAAACACAAGCACATCAAAGTGCTAAATTCAAATATTGCAATTTAATCTTACAGCATCTTACTTATCATGTGTCAAAATATCACGAGACAACCGAGGGGCAACCTTCCGATCTCCCTAATGAAGCCAATACGGAAGTGACTTAAACTGCAATTCATCGACTGGCCACTTGAGGCTGGCTCCAAAAGGGAGTCAATTTCCATAGACTCTCATGTTAAAATGCCCAACTTTACAGTAGAAAATAATGTTTACAGCCTGGTACAAAAAGTGCTTTTGGTCTGTATAGCTAATTTTGCCCTTCATGACAACTGTGAGGGGGGTGAATTTTTCTGTAACTCATTCGTTTAAATTATATTAAGGCTTAAACTTTTGCATAATTAAGGACGTGGCCGCTTGATTGACGGTTGAACAGCCACTGCTGTCACTAGACTCGCAATAGGCGGGCGTGGTTACACCTCAGCTTCACCCATGTCCCGCCTCTTTACCCATTTTCGGTTTTCCGCGACTGATTCGCGGTGATGCGCGACCAAGATGGCGACCGCAGGGAACGCCTACTTTAAGCTTCAAAAACGATCTTCGTCCATATTTTTTACGGTTTATGGGGACAACTAGTCATGAGAAAATTTAAAGCCAGTAATTGCATTAGTTTTATTCTTGGTGATTAAATCCTCTTTTTGTAACTTTATGAGGGACTGCCTGTTTTAAGATTAAATGAACATTATGTGTTTTGTTTATTTGATACGGTTCTATAGCTATGCATTATAATACATTTAGTTTGTCACTCTGAGGATAAATAACTTGTGCACTCCAGCTGTTTCTTGGAAAAAGACATTCAACACATTCATTTTGTGCTCCGTGCATGCTGGCTTTTCACATTAAATAAAGGCATGTGGCACATAATACATGTCAGTTACTAGTACTGTTGCAAAAGTTTTTCTTTTAAATTTGAATTAAAGTTTGAACCAGAACAACTACACACTTTTCAGTTCATTCTTCACATTTTTGTACATCTTCATTATACGCAGTAACTCAAATGAACAGAGCCCAGGGAGTGTTGTAACCAATTTTTTTGTAACCAATGCTATGATTTTTTTTTTGTGCAGTGTTCCAAACTTTGACATCATGTTTCCCTATATTGTTCTGTTACATAATAAAATACTTCTAATACAACTTATTCATAATTATACCACGGGCCTGTTGAATGCTTTATTCTGATTGGCTGAGAAATGTTCCATGGGTGTTGATTATTTTTCTGTCAACCGCACACCTAACCTTTTAAATGTCTTAAAAATAGGAACCAGAGCAAGGTTTGTGGTAACCGTGGTATAAGTGGAATAATTGACTTGGAATTATTTGAATAATTATTTTCTTATAATTCCCCGGCCCGTCATCAATTGTTCCTTAACTCTGGAAAGCATTTGATTAAAGGGCAAATAGAAGTGCATACAAATATGGAAAGTAATAACACAAAGAATGTGTTTGGGCTAGTCATTCTTCCAAGTATAGGCCTTTGCCTATGTTTTATTTGACCATGATATGTATGTTAGACCCCTCCCTATCTGCTCAGCCTTAGGGCCCTAGTTTAACGATCTAAGCACATGGTCTAAAGCACATGGCGCAAATGCTTTTAAGCAAATGCTATTTGCAACTGGAGGCAACTGATATCAATGATGACTCGCTGCTTGGGGGCGGAACAAAAAGGCAACATATTCTCTATAAGTCACTCAAGGTTCCGAAAAAGTATCAATCTGCTCTACCAGTAAACCATCAGAACGCGTTTTTAGCGTTATAACCCCAAAGAGATTTCTCACTTGAATCAAGTGTTGTTTTACGGATGGAAGTGCTATTGCACACAATCTAGGTTAATCTAGATTAATCTATGCCCGGAACTGTCTTGAGAAATGTCTCTGGCATTTTTTTTCGTCTTTTAGTATAATGCCTGATAAAGCGCTAACTATATGGATAACCATGGTAACCACTGTATTTCTACTGTTAAGTACCGTTTACTGTCAGAGAGTGAAATTGTGTTTTTATTCAGATTATATTTTAATTTTAGTTTGTGCAGCTGTTTTTCAGGCTATAATTTTAACAAAGCTAAATACCACAGTTCTTTTCCTTAAAGGGGACATTTTTAAGATGTCAAATAAATCTTCGGTGTCCCCAGAGTACATATGTGAAGTTTTAGCTCAAAATACCATATAGATCATTTATTATAACATGGTAAAATTGCCACTTTGTAGGTGTCCTTTAACATGCAAATGAGCTGATCTCTGCACTAAATGGCAGTGACATGGTTGGAAAGTGTAGATTAATCAGCGCTATTATTCCCTTCTGACATCACCAGGGGAGCCAAATTTCAATGACTTATTTTTTCACATGCTTTTGGAGAATGGTTTACCAAATCTAAGGCCCTGTTTACATTAGCGCATTTGCGTTTTAAAATGGCATTTTAAAACGAAAACGATCCTCGTTTATAGCTTGAAATTATTGCTTTAATGTAGGGAGTTCCTCTTCAGCCATTTCACTCTGTTATATTTATAATAGTTCCTTGTTCGCAGTTCATATTTATGATCTTATAGTCCATTTGAAAATTTTCGTACGAACTGACTGTATTCTTCAGAAAAACACCAAATAACTTATCTTCCCTTACCAGTCGCTGTTCAGTGTGCAATTAATTAATACAAATTAATATGACATTGTTTTTATTGTTTTTATTAATTTATATTCACAAAACTTATCAACAAAACATCGATTAAAATTAAGAGACAAATTATTTGAAACGAAATTAATTTTAAAGTAGCAAACAAAACTTAAATTAAACTCGAAAATAATGTCTGACCCATTACAATTCTCCCTTTATATTGGCCTTTACAAGGCCCTATATGGCGTTTAAAATTACAGTCTATCTTTCGTTTAGCTTACTAAATTTAAACAAAACATAAACAACATTAAAACAATATTCAAACCCAACAATACTCACACATAAATATAAAACAGACATTATTCATAAGGATACATGTTAAAACAATCTGATAGTGTTTATAATAGCTGGTAGATGTTTACTATTTTTGGCAAAACCTCCGTTGCAAACCTCCATTTACCAGAATAAAACTGATGCGCTGTCACGTTAACATCAGCTGTTCGTTTACATAGGACTCCGTCTACGTTCATTTACACTGCAGCGCAATATCTGAGTTCTCAATCTAAAACGGGGTCTTCAGCGTTTATGAACGACTCAATTTATAAGGGTCGAAAATGGTGGTGTAATGTAAATGAAAGGCGTAAACGTGGCAAAAGTAATGCATTTTAAAAGTTAAATGCATTAATGTAAACATAGCCTAAGTTACTGGATTGATCTTTTTCACACTTTTTAGGTTGATAAAAGCACTGGGGACCCAATTTTAGCACTTAAACATAGAAAAAGTCAAAGTTTCATGGTATGTCCCCTTTAAGTCTTGAAATGATTAAATCAAGACAATTAAAGGCGCTGTATGTAATTTACAGCGGCCTCTAGCGGTGATGTTTCAGATTGCAACCAATAAGTTTACAAGCGCGTGCTCGAACTCATGAGCGACGGCCAGACTGAGATGTAACACACCGGAGAAAGCATCACACAACATGCTGGAAACTCAGGTAAATAGTCGGGTTGTTGCTTGCCACACTGTGCGATCAATATCGTAGTTAAGTCCATGTCACACTGTATAATCTCAGTTTCCATCAATGTCAGACTGTACGAGTTTAAAGACTTTTAAAAAGCGGACGCACGCAAACAAACGCGTCCGCAGTTTTACGTCATCGATCGATCACGGCTGGCCAAACACGCTAAAGCGAAGGCTAGCAAACCGAAACAACATCTAAAAAACTAAATCACATAATCGAAATATATTTGACATGCTTTGTAGTAATGTTAGCTTACCTGTCCAAAAGGATGAAAGCCAACTCCGGATCCGTTTTATACCCAAAACAAAGCGGAGGTTTCTCCATAATTCAAATGCCCTGCCAATGTTAATCCGTGTTTTTGTCCGAAGTTGATCCGATTCACGTTTGGCCTTACGAGCTTCAGCAGATAACTTTTTTCTTCACAATATGTGGAGTCTGTGTTGTGCTGGGAGCAGGTCGTTTCAGTCTGTTATCAGTATCCTCGCTGTTGAGCGCAAAGTCAGTAGATGAGGCGAGAGGCTCGGGAGCGCGCATGCGGGTGACGTCACTGGTCCTTTCAAATAAAATTAATAATATTTTTTTTCAGAGGTAATAGTAAAACCCGCAAAGTGGATCATTTTAATGTGAGATTACAACCCCTTCACACAAAGGCAATTGAAAAGGGATTAGTTTAAGCAGAAACTCTGCGGACCGCTCCTTTAAGTCTAATTTAAAAGGATAACAACAAGTATATGTTGCATCTTTGATCATTGGGCTTAGGATGCAATTGTCTACAATTTTAAATAGCTACAGATGTTTTTTTGTTTAAGACCAGTTTGACCTGTTAACAAGCATAGAAACATTTTGTTCACATACTTTACTTTCTTGTTTGTTGTTCAAACAAAAAATCAGTAGCAGAATCTGCCTGTTTGCTTGTAAAAATCGACAATTGGAAGCGGGCGTATAAAATTGTGATTGCTGTGTCAATACGTTATACTGCTGCTAACAGTATACTTTGGAAAAAAACCTGTAACCTACACGACACAATTCCTCTAGGTTAGCTTATCATTTGTGTTTTGGACATGAATGATCAAATCATTGCAGCAAATAGGGAAAAAGAAAAGCAGGCCACTATAGAAGGGGTCATTAGCTAAATAAGGAAGTACTATGGTAACAACCCAAAATGCCTTTCCAATCATATAACAAAGAGTGAGAACACTTGAACAACCACAAAGCATTTGCCTTTCAGACACACTCTTTGAATTGTGGTAAACAACTACAGAGTTTTAGCAAGCGTTGCTCACATTTACTTGAGGAAACATAAAATATTTGATTGGTTGGTTATAAAAAAGGTTGTCTAATGTTAAGCATAAAACTTAAAATGTTTTGCCTTTTTATATCCAAGCTGGTTTTATACTTTTTTGTATGCGAGTACACTAAGTGACCTTCATATACACATTACACGAAATTACACCCATATTTTTTGCAAACCCTCTATTAGAAAAGCAATTTACTTAAGTACTAAAGCTAAGCTCAGAGTGCTGATAAAAACCCTTTACATTTGCAAACACGCAGCTGATGTCATTGCAAAGGCATGATACGAGTACAAGCCCAGCAGGAGGGCTGAATTTCCTCCCAGGGATCAAATAAAGTCATCTATCCATCCATCCATCTGTTGTACTGCTAATAAGTGGAGTATGGGAGGTTAACGGAAAGGCTGCTAATCTTTTTTTCTTGTCGACTTGACTCTGTGTCCTCAAAGGCTTTGAGAAGACATGACGGCCAACTCTCGGAGGCTGATGAGACCTTCAGAAGTAGACTGCAGAGATCAGAGAACGAGAAAAGCAAGGTGTGTGCGTCTTTGATATATCGACGTGTGTGCAAATGGCATAAATATATTATTAACCTCAGTGTCTCATATGGTATTCATCTAGGCTTATATAAGCGGTGATTGCCGCTAAAAGTGGTCTGTAAGTTCAAAACTTGACAATTATTTAGATTTTCTAGCTTGGTGTGGAAACTTTTTTCTCTGCCATGTTAACTGCATGTACAGTTGCAAGGTTTGTTACCTAAATAAAATGTCTTCATCTATTCTTTTTCAATTCAAGTAATCTAACTAAACTAGTTACAAACATGGATACTTAAGCAGTTATTCATATTGCAGGCTGGTACAATACTTTAACCCTTAAAGGGGCCATATCATGTAAATCTGACTTTTTCCATGTTTAAGTGCTATAAATGGGTCCCCAGTGCTTCTATCAATCTAGGAAATGTGAAAAAGAAAAACCCAGTAACTTAGTTTTGATAAACCATTCTCTGCAAGCATGTGAAAAAATAGGTCATTGAAATTTTTGGTTCCCTAGTGATGTCAAAAGAGGATATAATTATAATACAGCCCCTTAATCTGCACTAACCAACCACGGCACTGCCATTTAGTAGAGAGAAAAAGAGAGACACAACTGCACAATTGAGTTTTAATTTCAGCAACCCACCATTATGGTGATCAGTGTTTGCATTTCATCAGGTCATTTGCATTTAAAAGGGACAAACTTAGAAACGGCAAATTTTCTCATACCTAAAAAATCATACCTACAAAGAGGCAGTTTTAATATGATATAATAAATTATTGGTGGGGTATTTTGCACAAAAATTTCACATATACACTCTGGGGACACCAAAGACTTATCTTAAAGTAAAGTAGTAGCGACTTCTAGATTATCCTTTATCAACAGCAGTTGTCACTATATTAATATAGACCGTTTCATTGGGGGCACGTGCGGTGACGCGATAAGTGTCTGGTCTGAACTTTACTTCCAGTTTCTGTTTGTTTAATGTTCTGACTAGTTGCTGAAATTGAACTTTTAAACAAATACCTTGTCAAAAATAACAAATGTTTTGGCTTCCTATGTAATCTACGTGTTGTTTATTTTGCTTGCTATATAAATAAACTACTTTTAAAGGACTTTGTTGTTATTTATTATTCGCTGAGTTTACTGGAAGTTACGTGAGGACCACGATAACCGCTTGTTTAGGTCTTTACTGCTGAAACCGTCTATAGCTGCTCGTAGCACTATGGGGATGAATTTTTGACCATTCCTCTGTTTAAACCTGTTTCAGTTCAGATTTCTGGTTTGCCTTGAATAAACCTCTTCAGGTCCTGGCCCAGCATCTTTATTAGGATAAGGTCAAGAATTGTCCTCTTCAGCTGTTCTTTAGCTGATTTGCTTGGGTGCCTTGGGTCATCAGGGTTTCCTGCAGCACTTTTCAGTTCGGGCAGCCCGCCTAAGCTGGGAAACCCTCCCGCCTTAACTAGGTCTGTCAAAAAAATCATAATTAGCTGCAAAAAAGGTGCCAAGTGCATTTCAGAGAATAGCGCGGACGATCCTAACACCACGAGCAGGCACGTGCGCCACACGGTCGAAATGAGAAAGACGTGGTCCGGACCGTCACTGTCTGGAGGATAACTAGCCAGTTGATAAAACATCTCAAAGAATAGCGTGGACGCACTTCACCGCGAGCGGACATGCATGCCACACGGCCGAAATGAGAAAGACGTGAACCGTCATGTCTGGAGGATAGCCAGTTGATAAAACACGTGTCCATGAGAACTGTAAGTGGACTTATGTTTTGGGTTTATTTAAGCCTGTTATTGTATTAGTCTATAGTTCTTGCAAATTTAAAGGAAGTAAGCTGGTGATTTTTGTTGTTTGAGCAACCTGCTAGCTAAGTTTCACGTGCTTGTTGATTCGATATAATAGTTGAGTGCTCTTGCTTACATTATTTATGTGCATTATTTACATTCTACAGTAGTTACACTCCTTTAAGATAATGTCATTAATAGTGGGAAATAATCAGTTTTTAAAATTTTGCGCTATTTATCATCGTTCGCCAGACGTTATTCAAATCTGCTTCCGTTTGTGTTTATTAATTAACCCTTTAGTTTCACTTCATCACGCAACTATTCCTGTTAGAGGTGTCTGTTAAAAACATTTAATTAATTAATAATCTAGTATGTGTTCATTTTCTGACATAGTTTCTTCAAAATTAAGTTTTATTTGAGTGTTTTAAATAAAAAACAATTTTCATCATAACGCATACGCCCCGCCCTTTTGATTGCATGCCCCGGGAACCGCCCCCCCGCCCAACCCTACCACCTTAACTAACAAATTTTCTGCGGGAAACCCTGGGTCATTGTGTAGTTGCATCACCCAACTTGAGCTTACATTTTAGACGTTTTTATCCAAAGAGACTTGCAGTGCATTACAAGGTATAATTGTGTTCCTTAGGTTCGAAACCCATGATCTTTTGCGCTGTTATCCCAATGCTTTACCACTGAGCTATACAGGAGCTTCAGGTCATGGTCGTCTTCCTCGACATTCTTGATACACTTTTTTTTTATTGTAAAGCGTCCAGGCCCTGAGGCAGCAAAACAGCTCCTTACTGAAATGTTTCACAGTTGGGCTAGTGTTACCTCCACACATACAGGAGCATTGTGCGTTTTTGCCAGAAAGTTGAACTTTTCTCTTATTTGTCAATGCACAAAACATTTTTCCGGAACTGTTATGGAACTTCCAGGTGGTGTGGGGCAGTCAGGCGTGACAGTCTTGTTTAGTGTTTTTCTGGTGGTGGACACATAAACAAAGACTTTAGTTTGTTGAATTTTCTGAATGTCTTTGCCAACTTTCTCTGCTTTGTGAATCTCTATAATGCATTAGCTTAGTCCTTTACAGGGGTATGAGCCCTTTTAAAGGGAACCGAACTGAGACCATGCTGGTAGGTGGTCTGAGTACGGTTTGCAAGTGCAGTTTTCGCCATGGTTACGCCCAGCCGGGTCATGTGTCGCAGGCGGAAAGTAAAACTGCATCAAATGCAAATGTTTTGTTGGTACATATAATGTTAACAACACAAACATGTAGTGCATCATAAGTTGTCCAGAGATAGTAAGATAATGTTTTGTGTGTGTTGCTCGTGACTCGCTCCTCCCGCTAGACGCCTCTTGGATTTCGCATTTCTCCGGAAACATTCGCTATAGAGCTGATCTGTCTTTTATAAATATAATCAAAATAAACTGAGATATGAAGGATGTAATACTACTCTATAGGTACTCAAGATTAACATCAGATAAGCAGAAACAGCGTGTGTTATGTGAGCTTTACATTTTCAAAGGCTGTAATTACAAAGCCATCAAATGTACAGGTTACTCAGCATCAGCATCAATGTTCTTATCAGCATCTCGTCTCAGTTCTGGGTCAGGCCATACGGTAATTTCTCATCAACATCATACATTACGGTTGCTTTTGCCAGGCAGTGTGAGAAAAATGTCCTTGTGTGCCTTATACAGTATAGCCCTGAATAGACTCCACAGACACGTTTTGCATTGCTTCCAGGATGTTTTGTTTTACATAGGGGTTGCGGTCATACACTTTTCACCACCATGCGTAGAAAAATTCAGAAATTGGGAATATGCTGGCAAAAAAAGAACGGTGAACCTGTGGTGGTCATTTAAACAGGTTCTATTTATTGACTCTTTAATTCTGATTAATTTGTTAACAATTTTGAGTCTTAGTGTTTGGACCTAGAGAAAGGTGTGTAGCTTCTGATGACTTGACTTTATTATATTATTGTATTATATTATATACTTAATGAACTTGAGTAAAGGTATGTTTTTACAGAATGAGTTTTGAATATTGAAGCATGTATGGAACTGTGAATTGTGTTGGACGTCATGGGAAATATGTGTGTGTGTGTGTTTGGGAATGACATAAGGGTATCAGTTTTTGTGCTACACAAACCATTTTTTTTTTTGTTTAACTCTATCCCGCCATTGATGAGTTTTCTTTCCAATTAAGACAAGAGGACAAACGGCCACCCTGTTTAATCTACTTATTTGTTTTTATAGAAGTTTTAATTCTCATAAGATTTTATAAAATGGTATCTATTATAGTATATTGTCGCTGCCAGATGAAACTCACGTAAGTCCAAAACGGTTACTTTTCAGGAAGTGAAAAAAACACTATTTCAAAAGCAGTTGAATGTAGCGTTGTCATACGGCATCTTTACATGTAACCATATTCTTGCCAGTGTAATGATATAATCCACATTTGACTAAAATTGAGTTTAAATGGACATACGTGCATATTGTACAGTAACGGTGGTCGATACGTGTTCTTCCGATCATTAATTAGAATGGCCAAGTCGCATTTCATATTGACAGATGAATACGCTCAGTTGATTAAATAGCCTATTATCAATACACTGACAGGTAATGCTAGACAGATACTTTGTTTGCACAGTCCTACCGTAATTTTGTCACTCCTAGACGTACGTCTGGCGTCAGGGTGAAACGTTTACCTCGATGAAGGAAAGTCAGGGGCTGTCCACACGGAGACGCGTATCACTGTATACGTATAAATTTGTTATCGTATTGGCGTTTCATCCACACCGATCCGGCGTTTTGGGAGACTGAATCCGCTATTTTTTGAAACCGGGTCCTAAAGTGGATAAATCTGAAACCGACACCCTTGCGGTTTCGTCTGTACAGCCAATCCGTATATTTTGTGAAGCGAAAACGTCATCACATCACGTGTCGGAAGCGTCACACGTAACAGCAACAACAATAACGGCGGATTACGTGATTGTGTTCGTGCTACAGAAGCTACTAAAGCCTACTAGCTTTATTACAGCAAAATCTATTGCTTCTATGCAATTGTGGTGACCAACAAGTGATAATGGACAACACCATACGTTGGTTATGCGCATGCTCAAAGTCTTCTTCTCCGTGTATAGTGTATATCTGTGGCAGAATTACAGCGCCCCATACTGGTCCGGCATATATACTACACCGCTTTCAGTCGGTTTCAGTGGTTTCGTGTTTACGGATTATTTTTTTAGAGCAAGGAAAAAAATGATCGGATAGGGAATGCACCGGCTTCGTGTGGCTATAGCCTCATTGTCTCACCAGGCTATGTTTATTCGGCTATCCAGTGCTGAGCTTCGATTAAACTTCACAAGACCGGCGAGATGCTTCCACAGCGCGGGAGATACGCGGGTGATTGACAGCTTTGACACCAAATGGATATACGTGAAAATCTAATGACATGATTTCACAACTTTTCATTGGCCATTTAGATATGTGAAGCATACTGTATACGGAAATTAACCTGGACATTCAATCCGTCGAAAAATCTCAAAATCGGCAAAATGGATATACATGGTTTTCATTGGACAGCGATGATATCCTCTATAGCAGGGGTGGGGAACCCTGGGTCCTGGAGGGCCACTGTCCTGCAAAGTTTAGTTCCAACCCTAATCAAACACACCTGCATTTCATTTCTAAGTAATCCTAAAGACTTTGATTGGATTTTTCAGGTGTGTTTGATTAGGGTTGAAACTAAACTGTGCAGGACAATGGCCCTCCAGGATCAGGGTTCCCCACCCCTGCTCTATAGAATTAGCTATGTCTGGCTCTCACTCTGGCTCTCTTCTCCCTAGGCCTTTTCTCACAGGGTTTTTCTCCTAGGATTTTTTTCCAACCCTTAGGGAGTCAGTTGACATTGACTTAACTAAGCACCCCTTTCTATACGTTACATTATTAATACGCTCGCTAGTACAGTTTATTCTTAGCTGCTATACTCGGTTTCTTATGTTGTTTATTAATGTAAAGCTTTTAAGCAATTGTGAAAAGCGCTATATACAGGGTGCAATTTGCCAGGGGGGATGCGTGGGATTTCCCCCTTTCTGGTCAAGGTATCCCTGCCTCTGCTTAACTCTTTCACCACCAGCATTTTTCATGATTTTCACAAAAGTTGAATGCCTTCCAGAAAATGCTCCTTTTTAAATAAATAAACATACAATATATGAAATAAAAGAACAGACCCTCTGCTTTCAAACAAAAAAATCAATTTCATCCTACCTTCATGTGCTCTGTTTTTATCACCTCTCAAATATGTGTAGGTTTCATCAAAAACACAAAATTTTGAGCAAAAAGCTGAGATAATTCCATTTTTGTGAAGGACTTTTGATAGAGATCAGATGCAGAGCGATCTTTAAAACATACACGGACATACAGCTGTTTGCCCTAGGGCAATACTTCCGTTTTTATAAGTTGCGGAAGAGCGCCACCTGGTGGATAATAGCAGTATTGCAGATTGACAAGATAACTTGTCAATGGCGGGGAAAGAGTTGATTATTTTTATCCCCGGTGGGGATACATTTATCACCCCCTCAAAGTGATCAGTGCTACTACACTTGTGGCGAGACGGATCACAAAACTTATCACGGATCCATGGTTTGATTAAAGTCAATTTTATTTTAAAATGCGCTACTTTGGATGTCTCTGATATAGCAGCCGCCCAGCATCTCTGTATCAACCACTCTGCACACTTGCTCAATGTCCCGCCCACGGCGCTATCTGATTGGTTACACACCCGGTTACACCTCACGAGTAATAGCCTATCAACACGGGGTTTTTTCGCGTCCAGCGATGAGCGCCGAGATATCAAAACATATTCAACTTTGAGGGAAAAGCTCCGCTCGTTAATGTCAGTTCTCAAACGGCCGTCCAATTACAGCGGAGGAGGGGTGGGACATTACCACAGCAACAAACCGGCTCACAGCCATAGACAGTAAAAGAAAGCTCACAGCTGAAGTATCACAGCTACCAAAGCGCTCGACTGAAAAACAACTGGCATTCGGCGTCCTCAAGGCGTTTTCAGCTGCGTTTAAACGTTTTGGTGTGTCCAGCCCCTCAGTGCGATAGAACAATAAAATCCGAAATGGACCACCCACTGTCATCGCTAGCCTTCTGATACAAATAGTTATGTCAAAACTCTTATTTATGAATGGCAAGAGTGGCAGTTATCCATGGTACTGGGAGGGGGATTTAATTATTGCGTGTTTACTCGTTGTGCATGATCACAGTTCATATGTGTGCGGAAAGATAAGCTATTAGAGTAAAAATATTGCGTTAGGCTGCTTCATGAGTTAAAAAATATTTTACAATTCCTGCAAATGCAGTGATGAAGTTCATGTTCTTATGATTTATTTTTATGAATTAAAATGTTTTGAAATGTGCTGTGGACAGAGACGCATTCTTTTTTTTCTCTTTCGCGCAGGTTATGTTTTGAAAGACGATGTCCTGAAAAAAAAAACTACTTTTACTATATTCTAATTTTCAAAGTGACTCATGACGAAATATATCATCAAAACCGACGCCTATGAAAACATCAAGATTGAATTTTTTAATTAGTTTTAAAGCAAGGGGTCTCTTCTTTCATGTGATATATTGTATGAATATATATATATATATATAGAATATATATATAAGAAGAAAACATTCTGGAAAGCATTAAACCTTGGTGAAAATCATGAAAAATGTTGCTGGCTGGGAACTTAAAAAAAAAAACACTGAAAGAGTTAAGCAATTGAAAAAAACTGTAAATGAAAATCTGACATTGTACTGTTTTAGTTTAGTCGAATTATCTTTATCTTATGTTGTGTGAGAAATCAATGTAGACATTCAGATAAGACAAAATACCTACAAAAATTTTCTCATAACAAAAGCATATTTGATCCTCTACAGCAGGAGTGGGGAACCCTGGGTCCTGGAAGGCCACTGTCCTGCAGAGTTTTGTTCCAACCCTCATCAAACACACCTGAATTTCACTTTTAAGTAATCCTGAAGACTTGAATTTGATTTTTCAGGTGTGTTTGATTAGGGTTGGAACAAAACTCTGCAGGACAGTGGCCCTCCAGGACCAGGGTTCCCCACCCCTGCTCTACAGTGAGGTCTGACAGTGCTAAACTGCATTAATGAATGCTATGCATTAGATGTATATAGGTGATTGTTTAAAGGGCCCATATTATACAAAATCCTCAAGGTGTTTGGACATAAATGTGTGTTGGCTGTGTGTAAAAACAACAACCCTACAATGAAAAAATCCACCCATTCCCAAAGCAGCCTTATTAGACATGCCGTTTATTTATCTTGTCAATGTGACATCACACTGATAAAGCCCCGCCCACAGCCACTGACTGACAGTCCTGCATTACCATAGTTTCTGCCCTCAGCGAGTTGTAAGCTGTCCGCCATATCTCAATAGTGTGAAATTGTGTCATTTAAACGCCTAATGGATATCTTTGTATTTCTGAACCAAAAAATAATATGCTGTTCTTGGTCAGAATAATGCAAAAAGCATACAGTAAAAACTCATGATCAGTGGCACTGTATTTGCTGTGAATTCCTCTACAGATGGAGAAGGAGTTAGACAGACTTAGGCGGCAACTTGATCAGTCCGAGGGTGGACGAGACGCTCTGCTCCAACAGGTGAACTATTCCCAGTTACAACAGATCAGCTTTAAATTCAGGCCGATGCTGGTGATTTCATTTAAGACATGAGCGTGTGGGATTCTGCTATCGTTCTGCAGATGGACGACATGCGCTCACAGCTTCTGAGGACCGAAAGGGAGCGTGTGGATCTGCAGAGTCAGCTGTCCTCGCTTCACTCTCAGCAGAAGAACGTAGGAGGACATCAGGAGAGAGGGGTCACGGGCCTCGGCCGAGGTAACGTATCTTAATGAGGGTGAGGTCAGACTGTTTCATGGGTCGTGCACTGTTTGACCACCCCGTATGTTTGTTTCCCCAGAACGAACAGAGCTGGAAAGAGAGATTGAAGACCTGCGGGTGCAACTGGGGAGATTCGGCGCCTCCAGTGAGCTGGAAGAACTAAGACAAACCGTCGAGCGAAAAGAGAGAGAGAAAAATCAGCTCGCTTTCAGGCTAGAGGTGTGTGTGTTTGATACTGGTTTGTGGGAGAGCTCAACAGGCTCGATTTCATCTCTGGTAAACTTTCATTTTTCAAAATGGTTTCATTCAAGTGTGGTGAGAGAAGAGGCGTAGAGGAGCAGTGTTTGTGTCTCTGAGCACAGATCACTCCATTCAGACACTATAGACAAAGAAGAGCCCCAGGCCTCCGCTAAACACTTTGCCTACATGCCATATATAAAAAATACGGTTTAGAATGAAAACAACTTCTTGAACAAAAGGAAATATTTGAAGATGTTTTGGTACTTGATCATGAGTGTTTTACGCATCTCTATCAAGGCTGCAGGGAGTTTTATCTTTATTGTCTGTCTATGAATCATTCTCTTTATTTGTGTATTTGTTTTTTTTAGATTTTCTTTGGTTCATTCTGTATTTTTTGAAAGGAATAGTTCACCAAAAACTGAATATTATTTACTTATCCTCATGCTGTTTAAATTCCTTATGCCTTTTTTGTTCTTCAGAACCAAAAAGTGGATTTTAAAAAGTGTCTTTTGAGGCAAAAATTTAAGAAAATTATGGGGAACTCTTAAGGCATAAAAAACGTGTCAATAAGTAACTTGACTTGTGCAATATATTAGACCATGTATCAACCAAAACAGTTCTTCCCAATGCGTTTGATGAAAGTGCCGCGTTTAAAACAAAATCACCGGCAGAGCGTTCGCCGCCGAAAGTTGAAAAATGTTCAACTTTGGGAAAATGCTGGGCTCGTCACTCAGCTGTCCAATCACGGTGGGAGTACTAAATACAAAAATACTAAATAAGAAAGTCATTTTTTGCCAATTGTTAGCTCTAGCTCACTAGATCTCTCTTATGTCAGGGAAAAATAACTCAAAATATAAATGGATTACTCTATTTTCATAAAAAAATCCTGATAATTTACTCACCCCCATGTCATCCAAGATGTTTATGTCTTTCTTTGTTCAGTCAAGAAGAAATAAAGTTTCTTGAGAAAAACATTTCAGGATTTTTCTCCATATTGTTGACTTAAGTGGACCTCAACAGTTTACAGTTTCAATGCAGCTTACAATTGCAGTATCAATACTGCTTTATATGGCTTTAAATGACCCAAACCGTGGCATATCTAGCAAAACAATCATCATTTGTTCCCCAAAAATTAAAGTACCTTTTAACCACAACTTCTCGTCTTGCACTAGCCATTTGATGCGCCAGCGTGACCTTAGGTATTACGTAATCACATCAAAAGGTCACACATGACGTATGCGAAACCACCGCTCAAGTGTTTATAAGTGTGTAGAAGTAGGAGCATTCAGACATTGTTTTTCATGTCATACTAATTAATGTCTTTGTGTCAGTTTATTGTTTAAAATGGTCCGCAAGTGTGCGTTTCACATATGTAACACATGACCTTTCGACATGATTACGAAATACGTACAGTAAGGTCACACTGGCGCATCACACGGCTAGTAAAAGACGAGAAGTTGTGGTTTAATTGTACTTTTATGGCGAAAATTATGATGGTTTCTTACTAGATAAGACCCTTATGCCTTGGTTGGGATCATTTAGAGCCCTTTGAAGCTTTAAAACAGTTGAGGTCCACTAAAGTCCACTGTGTGGAGAAAATAATAATAATTATTAAATAATCTTAGTGGTTCAATGCTCAGTTTAGTTTTGTCAATGGTCTGATTCATTCCGTCTAACTTTGTCTATTGACTGACTAAATTTGTCATTGATTGGACTAACTTCTGACTAGAAGCAGATTTAGCAGGTAGTATTATACTAAACACAGACAGTTGAAATGTACTGTTCACAGCATTCTCGTGATGTTTATAAAAACTTTAAGTTTGTGACTACTGGAAACTCATATCTACTTGTAAAGGCTATATAGTGCCAACTTAAGATTTAAACAATAGGTTATAGAATAACTAGATAGAATGAAATTAATATATAACTAATAAACTAAATATAAAACAAACTAAGAATTAGAAATTAAATGAAATACAACGCAGATGTGTGTCTATCCACCTTATCGCATTTCCTTTTTTGTGAAAGACTTCTGTTTCAGTAGCCAGCAGGTAGAAAACAGTGTAGTGGGAGCACAATGTTTACTACACCTGCCATGTATGTGAAGATGATCTTAAGAAGTGGCCTTGTATATCATATTCAATCATTTTGTGATGGGTCTTCAATAGGGATGCACCGAATCCAGGATTCGGATTTGGCCGAATATTGGGCTTTTTGATGGGGTTCGGGTTCGGCCGAATCTTAGATTTTTTTCCACCGAACCCTAGGCTTGCACTGTGCTGGTCGACGTCACGCGGCCATTGATTACACACTTCGGGTGCTGACGTGGAGATAAGCATTTTTTTTCGGTGAGCCCTAGGGGCGGTTCACATTTCGTGGACGCACCTGGAAAAAACTAGCGCATCGCACCGCATCGCTTTCATTATGCATAGGCTTTTGGTAATTGTCGAAATAGTTTTTTCCCACTTGTCATCCTGGCATAATGTTGCCTATCATTTTTTTACAGTTAAAATCAAATAAAATGAAAAATACACTGCTGTGGACGTTGTTTACTTCATTAATGTGTTTTACTGTGTTAATGGAATAAGAATGCGAGTAGGATTCGGTTTTGGATATTCGGTTTCTGGATTCGGTGCATCCCTAGTCTTCAATGCGCAACTACTGTATAAAAGCACAGAGATGCATATCAGTATCTGCATTGTGGGAAAGTCAGTCGAGTGTTTGTACATGAAATAGACCAAGAATTCATGTCTTTAACATTTTCTGCTGTGTTGAAAATGTCACAATAGTCCCTCTAATGTGAGTTTTTTTTAAACAGCAATTTTTAATCGACTTGTTTGAGTTTTTATGCTTTTATGCTTTTATACGGACAATACCAAGCGTTCCTTCATGTTCAATGAGTGACTCCGGGCGACGCTGCCGCCACAGCAGCAAGCAAGCTCCTGATTGGTAAACGCGGCGCAAAATTCTGCCAAAGTTCACTTTTTTCAACTCAGGCGTGAGCGTAAATTCGTGTGAACCAAAAAATGCGCACAAAGCACAATTTGCGCATACCGCGCGTACCATGCACAATGCTCAATTCGTGCCTTTCGCGTGAACTAGATGCGCAAATGAGGCGGAAACGCATCTTCCGCACCGCGGGACCTCCAGACGCGCGTCAACGCGTCTTTACATTAACTTAACATTGAAATCACTCGCGCTTCATGCCTCTACCGCGGTTGGTGTAAACGCAGCATTAGAGATTCACTGCATTTGTACCAGCTATTATGGCAACTCCTAACCTCACAAATTATGCCGGTCTTCCTGGTTTTCATAATAAACATTAAAAAAGCCAGTCAAAACAGCAAACTCATGTCCCTCGCAATACGACTACCATGAGGTTTTTTATATTATTTTTTGGAGCCATTTTGCCCTTATTTAAAGGAACAGTATGTAAGAAATTTATATCAATTAATCATTAAATGGCCCTGAAATGTCACTAGACATTAAGAAATCATTTTCATTTCAAATGTTTATATCACTCACAACAGCGGTCCGGCCAGGATATTCTCATTTAAAAAGTGGAGTTGCAGCCCTCAACTGATGTTTATGTTGTCGTTTGGTATATTGGCCACCAGCTGTGTGATTGCAGTACCAGTTTTAGCCACACGTTTTGTGATTGCAATACCAGTTTTGGCCACAATCCTACATACTGTTCCTTTAACAGACAGTAATCAAGAAACAACAGGAAAGTTCAGGGTGGAGAGAGGGGCATGGAATCAGCAAAGGACCTCGAGCCGGAAATCGAACTCGGGTCGCCGGAAGTGCTCCTGCACCATATGTCGGAGCCCTGTCCATTACACCATCAGCTCCGAAACGACTACCATGAGTATTAGTGGCTCACCGAAAGCCTTACACAAAGGGTCTCAAAGATAGTGACGTCCATATAAGTGGATACTCTCGAGTCATCTCTCAAATACACACACACACTATCTATCTACAAACTATCTATCAGGCAGACCAAGCGCCCAAAGTTTTTTGCCCTACAGGGATTTTTAGTAGAGTGCTTGGATTTTTAATGCTTTGGTGAACACAGGGCCTTAGTGTATTAAAGGCATGCCAACAGGTTTGGTAGAAAAACTCTTATTTGATAAAAGTCTTGACACGTACCTGTCATTTGTATTGTTTTTAGTATTCATTGTGTATTTTTCTTTTCATCGCTTCCTTCTCTCGTGTTTATTGTATCTTTCCATAGAGTATGAGACTAGACCACACATTGTTTTTTCCAGGCTCTCTCTACAGACTTGGAGCGGCGTGAGCAGCAGCAGTTGAGGATGTTGACTCAGCTGAAGGAGATTCAGTCTCGGTCAGAGGACAATAGTGCAGAATGCGCCCGTCTGGAGGCTCAGCTCACTGAGAGCGAGAGGAGGAGAGAGGAGCTGCGCTCTAAAGCTCAAGAGGCCATACGACAGTGGAAGGCCAAGTGCAAGAAACAGGAGCGAGAGCTTCAGGAACTAAAGGATGAAAGCAGGAACGACACTGATAAAGCTAAACGGGTGAGATTTCAAAACTCTTAGGCTTAATTCACACTGCTCCAGCAATGCTAACAAATACCAACAAAGTTCTTCACTCTAACAAATGCCGAAAAATGCATTCATTCTAAATTAGAACGCTGGTGTTGGTTGGAGTTTGTTGGCTCTTGTTGGGTCAAGAGTGAATCAGTGTGAATTACTGTAGCCTTTAGGGCAATATTGCTGGGTCAGATTGCTTTGTAATTGCTAGGGGGTTTGTAGGTTAATGCTTTACTGTGCAAATGTTCATAAATGGATGTCCCAAAGTTTTGTTTGAGCATATATTTGTAAAGTTACATTTATGAATCTGTTTTGGAAAAACTATGAACCAATAAATTAATCACACTTTTTTTTAAAGTAACACACCAAAATTGGACAAAAATACACATTTAACACGCATTACACATTAAAGCATGAACATGGGCAGTGGTGCATCACACCAAACTTGTGTGTCATTTTGTATTTGTATAATGGATGTCTGAATCAAAAACAAACCTCTGAAATAAATGATTTACCACTGAAACTTTCTCCTATAAAAATATATCATGTTTAAAATAAAACAGGGATAAATATATTAATGTTCACCTTTAATTCGTGTTTAGACTTCATACAAAAAAGTGATATCACTTTCCAGTAAGCCAGACTTTCAGGCTCAGCTTAATAATATTATAAGTGCACCCTGAATGTCAGTCAGAAATAAATGCTGTAATGCAGGGGTCTCAAACTCAAATAGGCTTGGGGCCATTTCTGAGATCGACATCTCATAGGAGAGACGAAGAGCTATTTTAATTTTTTTATTATTTTTACATTTTTATTTTAAAAAAGCACAATTATTTATTTTACATTTATAAACTATTATGCATTTTTTGCCACCAGGTTGTGTTTCGATATATAATGGATTTCTTCAATTTCATCTGTGTTAGTCCATAGTTTTGATAAATTTACTATTATAGTAATATGTGGAGAAAATATTAATAAGTCAATGTGACCCTAAAACTTTTCAATGGTAGTATTTAATGTTACATAATGTTAGAAAAATAAAAATCATGGATCTACTTGTAATTGCTTAGCAAGCTAGATAGTGATATATTTGATACTATATATTTTATTATATTATACATATTACTCAGGTGACCCAGCAGCATTCACACTTACAAGGCCGTAGCCAGGATTTTTCAAATACAGAGGACAACCCCTACATTTTTTTGTATTATTTATATTTTTTCCATATTACAGAATAATAATAAACACGTCCAAACTACGACAAAGCACAAATGTAACTGTGTCTGTGAGAATTTTTTTGGTGACTAAAAGCATCCAAAAATAAATCAATGGTTACATTTCATCATCTGAAGTGTAAGTCACCCTTTGCCTAAAAACTGCAAAACTGTGTCTTTTTTTAAGAATCTTTTTACATTTTCAATTTAGGATGAATTTTTAAGAGTACAGAAGGAGTTTATATATAATAGGTTTTTATTGGCTGATTTTTTTTTTCAATATTCAGTGTAAGTCACCTATTTCAAAAATACATTTTTGGTTTTCTAATAATTATTAACAAAATTAGTCAGTTTGGCACAGGTATATTTTTGGTCTACAAAAGTAATTTTAAGCATTTAACCATGCACCTTCAGATTAAAGTATTTTTAAGATCATAGTTAACATTTTAGTCAAGTGACCTTAAACTTTTGAACAGTAGTGTAGGTTTGATTCTAATTGGTAGCTATATTGCATCTCATATTGTAGGCTATTTTCTGCATAACCATAACTCTCCCATTCCCTCCTTCTCTTTGTCTGCTCATCTTTTGCTGGCTTTCCAAATGATAATTTAGTTTGTTGCAGCCTTTTCATTTGCTTTATTAGATCAGAATTACAGACGTGGAAAGACTCTTTACTCAGCATAAGTTGCACGTTACATAAACATTCTTGCCTTTCTTGCATACTATTCTGGTGTAAAAGCAGTGCTTATCATACTTTGTGTTTGCGACCGCTACCTTTGAGCTTGTTGTACTTGCCGTCGCTCATCGCTCTGTCGGCCAGACTGCTGCCTGTGAGTGTCTAGCAGCAGCACCCACTGCTCGTTGAGTGGAGAGAATGATACATCCTCTCGCGTCAATCTCCAACCACGCCAGAAAAGATCGCTAGATGTGTCCTTTTTCGCTTTTTTTAAGACACTAAAGGGGTTTAAAAATGGCTAAAACTAGGGACAAAGGCATCATCAAGTTGGCAACACGGCACTGCTGTGTGCATGTTTATACAGTGTACGAACTTGAACTAAGCCTGCTTCTGGTTGGCTAACAATAGAAATTCAGCCAGTCATCATTGGGTATGTGGTTGTCCCACCCCCTCTAACATACACAGGCTAATCATCATCAGTTGAAGAGAAAAACATTGCCTGTCTGATAGTCTACTCGCTTCAGTGAGATTAACGCGCAACATTTTAATGTCAGTAACAGTAACGACGGAAATTTATTTGATTATTCGTTACTGAAAAAATAACACCGTTAGTAACGACGTTTATTTATAACGCCGTTTTTCCATCACTTCACGTGATGGTCAGTAGATGCAAGGATAAATGTTTCGTCTGCTTTTTTCACATCAAAATGAAACAAAACTTCAAGAAAAACTACCGAGGACATGACCTCGGTGTCCTCAATGGTAGCTACGGCCATGCACACTTATCTTTTCTCCTCATCTTTACCCTTTTCTAACCATGGCACCTTATGGCTTAAGGCTATTTTTTCTCACCAGTTATTTAGATTGTGTGCATTACATCTCCTGTTCTCTCTACCTCCCTATATGGTGTCATCATTGGAAGCTGTGAATTGACGCAAACTAACCCCGCACCTCCTTCTCGTACTTCTGAGTGACAGCTCTTCTCTGAGCAAACACTCCAAAGTCCCGAATAGATTAATTAATCGCATGGTGACAATGATATTATTTGACGCGAGGTACAGATGAACGATTTAAATCCGCATTCCATTTGCTCATCGTCTCGGAGACCCCAGGTGTGCAGGTTAGCTGGGCTTGGGAGGACGTCATAGTAGATGTATTAGACAAGAAACTTGATCCGAAATGGCGCTGCTTTCCAGAGCTCTGCCCAGGTTATTCTGCGTGGATCTACATGTTCACACCTGATCCACGCTCTTTGTTTGGACATGCCGGCCATTTAAGTGTAGCGTTCTTCCTCCACCTCTGCTCGTATCTCGTCCTGAATCAGTCTGCGCATCTCTTTTCCGTGAGCCAGATCGTAACATGGCTTGGGAAAACAACCAAGAACTGCTCGTTCCATTGCCACAGAGCCCACCGTCGTTTTGTGCCTTAGTCGTGCCTCAGCTTTAGTGACTGCTTCTTGCACCTGCCACTTCCTCCCGGTCTTCATAATGATTCCTGCTGCTGCGACTTTTGTGTCTCTAGAGTCCCTGTACATCAAAACATCTCTGGAGCGGATGACTTTAAATTTTTTTTGATCGCAAAAATTATCCTGAAGGGACTGTATGTTTAGCTGTTACTTAGAAGTGACGAGAAAGGTGGAGCGCCATTAATTCTTTTTTATTATTAGTGCTGTCAGCATTAACGCATGCAATTAATTCATTAATCATTAACACGTTCAAATAATTTACTTTCAAAATTCACCACATGCACAAAGTGACTGAATTTGTTCAGTCTGGTGGTTTACTTTGAGACATAGTAAATGATGACAAAAAAAGTTAAACAAAAATAATTTTCACACAAAAATGTGTGATTGATTTAATAAAAAAAATTGATCAATTAACAACAATATATATTTTATATATATATAAAACCATTTTTGGCCAAACATCATTGGCGCGTATTGAGTTTCACAAACTTCACAAAATTATTAAATGTTGTAAAAAAATATTTTGTCATGTTACGCTTTGAACTGTACGTTTACACCGCCGCCAGCAGAAAAAGTGGCCTGAAGTCATTAATTTTTTATGCGAGCTGCGGCGACCAGCCACGGCTTGGACAGTGTTGGCGTCGAGGAGATTTGAAATTGTTAACTTCATTGTAATTAGCTATGATGCAAATCGATGGCAACAACTGGAAATCTAGAAATCTTTTTAGAGGAATCCAGATATTGCGATCCTGTAAACTTTGGTTCCGACCACATTAGTTCCCAAACAAAATGGAGGGGAAATGTCTCCTATAAACTCATGTTAAAATTAGACTTCCATCTAAACATGAACACAAAAGCCACACAGCACTATTGGCTTTAAATTGCTTTATTTTATTAGCAAACTTAAGTTCTTTCCATCTATCATTTTCTGATTTCTGAAGGTTCATTTATACCATATTTGTGGTCAGTCTGCTCAAGGTCAAGATGCTTGTTTGCTTTACGGCCCATTAAAAATAAAGTTTACACGACAGAACATTTGAACTTTATACCGTCAACAAATCTCTCTCTACAGTGTTGTTGGCAGGGCAGCTAAAGTGTTTTTTGAGGGAGTTTTCATCAATGCTGGGCTCTTATTGGCTGCTTTATCTTTATCATTTGTTCCAAGTCGTCCATTCTAAAAAAAGTTTTATTGAAACTTTGTGTGTCATTTAGGTTAAAGAGAGAGAGAGCGTTCTCAACCAGCAGGCGGAGGCCGCACGCAGACAGCTTGCGGATGCCCTCGGACGTCTCGCCCAGCGCGAGGAGGACGTACGACGCTGTGACGTGGATCTCGCTGAAGCTCGGTCGCGCCTAATTTCTGCAGAACAGGAACTGCGAGAGGTTCGAGAAAGCTCGCGAGGCCTGGAAGAGGAAGTCCAGAAGCAGATCTCCCTGCAGGGCCGTCTGAGAGAAGAGAACATCAAGCTACAGGAGCGTGTGGAGCTTCAGGAGCAGAGGAGAGAAGAGGAGCAGAGATCTCTGCTGGATCTTCAGGGCTCCATAAAGAACCTCAGCGCCGCCAGGGCCGACCTCACCGGCAAATTGGCCGAGGCAGAGATCTCCAGGAAGGAGCTGGAGAAACAGCTAGCTGCGGCTCGGGAAGAAAGCTCATCTCTAAGACGGCAATTGGAACTGGAGAAGGAGGTGCATCAGAAGGAACTGAACCATGTTAGAACGGCCCTGCGAGAAGACAAAGCCAAACAGGACAGAGATGTACATGACACACTAAGATTATATCAGCAAGAGCGAGAAGAGCTGGCGGCTCTCGTCAAAGACCTTAAGGTTCGAATTTTAAACCAAAATGCCTTTATATACATTACAAAGATATTTTGATAAATGATGGTAAGCACACCGTTGACGGTACCTATTGACTTCCATAATATTTGTTTACCTGTGTGCTTACCATCATTTATCAAAATATCTTCTTTTGTGTTCATCAAAATGAAGAAATGTCCAAATAAGGACTGAAAGTGTGTTACATGCAATATAAACCTTTTTCAACCTGTTACTCGCATGATTATCTGCAGGGTCCCGACTACTGTTTGTTTGCAAAGCTTTTACAGTTTTTACCACCGTAGTGTTTTACCATATGTATCAGATTATTAATAATCCGACTGTAAGTTTTTATTGCTTGATTTGGACTTATTTAAAATTTTTCTTTATCATTGAATCATTTTATTTCTTTGATGCCTACAAAAACGTGTTAATTTTGTTTTTTTATGCTGGTGTGCAGTCAGATGCCGTGGCAGATGGTGAACTAAGGAGAGCTTTACAATTGAAGCTGGACAAGATGAAGACTGAATGTGACAAACTGACAAAGCAGCTGAGAACCAGTGATGAGAGTCACACCCAGCTTCTTCGCAAATACAACACCCTCAAAAAAGAGCTGGATGTAAAGGTATATCTGATATTCTTAGAGTGTTTAAGGGATAACAAAAATGTCAATGACAATTTTGTCATCATTTACTTACTCTCATGTTGTTACAAACCTGTATAAATGTCTTTATTCTAATGAACACAAGGGAAGATATTTTGAGAAATGTTCGTAACCATTTGTGAGCCCCATCTACTTACCTAGTCATCTTTTTTTCCTACTATGGAAGTGAACTCTACACCCTTGCCTCATTTAGTGTCTATTAATATGCAAATTACAGTAGTGTGAAAAAGTATTTGTCCCCTTTCTGATTTTTGTTTTTTGCATGTTTGTCACACTTTAATGTTTCAGATAATGAAAATGTAAATATTAATCAAAGATAACACAGGTTAACACAACATGTAGTTTTTAAATGAAAGTTTTTATTATGAAGGGAAAACAAAACCCAAACCCATATAGCCCTGTGTAAAAAAGTGCTTCCTCCCTTGTTAAAACATAACTGTGGGTTATCACACCTGAGTTCAGTGGGACTCCAGCGAACCACAGTGAGAGCTATTATCCACAAATGGTGAAAACATGGAAAAGTGGTGAACCTTCCCAGGAGTGGTCGGCCGATCAAAATTACCCCAAGACCATAGGGACGACTCATCCAAGAGGTCACAAAAGAACCCACAACAACATCAAAAGAACTGCAGGCATCACTTCACCCATAGGAAAGAGACTGGGAAAAAATGGCCTGCATGGCAGAGTACCAAGACAAAAAACAGCTGTTTTGCAAAAAACTGAAGGCTTGTCTCAGTTTTGCCAGAAAACATATTGATGATCCCCAAGACTTTTGTGTCAAAGTAACACCACATTTCAGAAAAAAACATATGAAAAAATGGTGGTGGTAGTGTGATGGTCTGTGGCTGTTTTGCTGCTTAAAGACCTGGAAGACTTGCTTTGATAAATGGAAACATTAATTCTGCTGGCTACCAAAAAATTACGAAGGACAATGTCAGGACATCTGTTCGTGACCTCAAGCTAAAGCGAACTTGGGTTCTGCAGCAGGACAATGATCCAAAACACACCAGCAAGTCCACCCCTGAATGGCTGAAGAAAAACTAAATGAAGACTTTGGAGTCTCCTAGTCAAAGTCCTGACCTCAATCCTATTTAGATGTTGTGGCATGACCTTAAAAAGGCGGTAAATGCCCGAAAACCCCGCCAATTTGGCTGAATAACAACAATTCTGGGCCACAGCGCTATAACAGACTCATTACAAGTTATTGTAAACGCTTGATTGCAATTGTTGCTGCTAATGGTGGCCCGACAGTTATTAGGTTAATGAGGCAAGCACTTTTTCACACAGGGCCATGTGGGTTTGGATTTTGTTGTCCATTAATAATAAAAACCTTCATTTAAAAACTGCATGTTGTGTTTACTTGTGTCATCTTTGATTCATATTAAAATTTGTTTGAACATCTGAAACATGCAAAAAAAAATATCAGGAAGAGGACAACACTTTTTCACACCACTGTATTCCCCATCTATAAACAATCTCACAGCTCAGCCATATATATAAATATGCAAATTAGTCCCTGAAAAGGCCTTTTTTGCACCACCTCAGACCATAGATATACATTCACCTAAAGGATTATTGGGAACACCTGTTCAATTTCTCATTAATGCAATTATCTAATCAACCAATCACATGGCAGTTGCTTCAATGCATTTAGGGGTGTGGTCCTGGTCAAGACAATCTCATGAACTCCAAACTGAATGTCAGAATGGGAAAGAAAGGCGATTTAAGCAATTTTAAACGTGGTATGGTTGTTGATGCCAGACGGGCTGGTTTGAGTATTTTACAATCTGCTCAGTTACTGGGATTTTCACGCACAACCATTTCTAGGATTTACAAAGAATGGTGTGAAAAGGGAAAAACATCCAGTATGCGGCAGTCCTGTGTGCGAAAATGCCTTGTTGAAGCAAGAGGTCAGAGGAGAATGGGCCGACTTATTCAAGCTGATAGAAGAGCAACTTTGACTGAAATAACCACTCGTTACAACCGAGGTATGCAGCAAAGCATTTGTGAAGCCACAACACGCACAACCTTGAGGCGGATGCGCTACAACAGCAGAAGACCCCACCGGGTACCACTCATCTCCACTACAAATAGGAAAAAGAGGCTACAATTTGCACGAGCTCACCAAAATTGGACAGTTGAAGACATGTTGCCTGGTCTGATGAGTCTGGATTTCCGTTGAGACATTCAGATGGTAGAGTCAGAATTTGGCGTAAACAGAATGAGAACATTGATCCATCATGCCTTGTTACCACTGTGCAGGCTGCTGGTGGTGGTGGTGTAATGGTGTGGGGGATGTTTTCTTGGCACACTTTAGGCCCCTTAGTGCCCATTGGGCATCGTTTAAATGCCACGGTCTACCTGAGCATTGTTTCTGACCATGTCCATCCCTTTATGACCACCATGTACCCATCCTCTGATGGCTACTTCCAGCAGGATAATGCACCATGTCACAAAGCTCAAATCATTTGAAATTGGTTTCTTGAACATGACAATGAGTTCACTGTACTAAAATGGCCCCCACAGTCACCAGATCTCAACCCAATAGAGCATCTTTGGAATGTGGTGGAACGGGAGCTTCGTGCCCTGGATGTGCATCCCACAAATCTCTATCAACTGCAAGATGCTATCCTATCAATATGGGCCAACATTTCTAAAGAATGCTTTCAGCACCTTGTTGAATCAATGCCACGTAGAATTAAGGCAGTTCTGAAGGCGAAAGAGGGTCCAACTCAGTATTAGTATGGTGTTCCTAATAATCCTTTAGGTGAGTGTATATGTAAATAGATGTTACATTCTGCACTTTCAGTCATATAACTGCTAAGTCCGGTTTCACCCAACGAATATGTTCGTTACACACTGCACATATGAGCATCACAGTAGTAAAGCCGATGCAACTCTGCTGCAATTGTTTTAGCACCGAGACTATGCGGCATCCATGCATAATATCTGTTTTGCGCCGGTATGTTTCTACAGTAGCCCTAAACGGACAAACTGTTCTAAAGATCGCGTTTTCTCACTATGTTGTCTGAGACGATGATGTGTTTGTCCTGTGGGGGCTACCGTAGCTTTACTGTGTGTTCGAAAGGGAGCGGTGAGCCATTGGTTGCAATCTCACCACTAGATGCCGCTAAAAATCTACACAGTGCATCTTTAATATGAACCACATTTGGTAGTCCAGAACAGTTGCTTTTTTTACCTGCTAAAAAAAGCAGTTTTCTTATTAATACCACAAATTATCAAAGTTTACTGTACATGACATTTCTGTATTCATTGCATCTCAAATGTCTTCTTAATGTCTCCTGTAGGTGAAACTAGCTGAGAGGGCTGAGGAGAGGAGACAAACCTCAGAGGACTCCACGGCGGAGCTGCGCGAGAGGGTCACGGGCCTCCAGGCAGAGCAGGAGTCCATCCTTCACGCCATAGGGACTCAGATTGACTCAGCCTGTCAGTTCCTGTCAAAAGACTCCGGCGCCAAGCTCGAAGTACCCACACACACTAACACATACCGCTTTCAATCACTTCATACATATGGATGTGCGCCTCCAAGCTTGTCTAATCCGGCTGCACAAATAGGCTCATCTATTTATGGATTTTCCAATATGCACAACCATGTCATCCAACAGAAATGAGGTTTTTCGTGATTTCCAATCGTGACTGTGTTGATGGTGTGTGTCAATTGTTATGAAAATGAGTTAAATCATTAACCGGATCAGCAATAGAATCGTTGTTCTCGACTTTATCTAGATTAACGCAGAGATTGAACCTTTCGAATCATTTTGAATCGTACAGGTTGTTTGTATTAAGTATTTAAGTGCTCATGTCCTGGAAAACACGATTGCAAGTCGAGTCACTTTGGATGTTTACCTCATCCGTGCTTCACATTTATGTTTGGTAGCCACTTTTATCCGAAGTGTATTACAGCGCATTCAAGGTATAAATTAAATCCGCATGTGTGTTCCCTTGGAATTTAATCCACAGCCTTTGTGCACTACAGGAACTGGGATACGTATGACTAATTTTTGCTGTGCGAGGGTTGCATTATTGTTGTTTATCATGACTCATCAATCTGAACGTGTTTTTTTGAAACGTACAACAACATTATCATGCGGATGAATAACAAATTGCTGACTTTCGAATTGTTTCATATGTTCCTCCTGAGCATTCAGTGAATCTATAAAAAGGCTCTGATAGTTTAAAGTGTTCCCATAGGATGAACAGAAGTCTCCTCTCCAAACTGTGCGTTTTGCACGCCGCCTGTACTCGCAACTCGAGCTGTCACCAGCCACGTTTCATTCCACTTTAAGGTTCTACTGCAGCCTTCGCACCTTTTATCTGTTGCCGGCAGTCACCTTTGATCATTCAGGAAAAAAGGGGAAAAATGGCTTTCCTCCCTCGTCATGTGTTTGTGTCAGCAGTCTAAAGATGCACAACGGTGTTCAAACATCGCTGATCGTGACAGGCGAGAGCTGTCGGGGGAATTCGATCCACCCCCGCATGCTTGCTTTTTTAAAGGGTGACAAAGGCTCCTCCTGTGCATGCTCGTACAACGTAAACGAGAAAATTGTAAATCTGTTTATTTTTATTTGGCAAAGTGATTCGTACGTGCGGTCGGGGTTTCCCACAGAGCCAAAGATCTAGGAAGTTTGCGGCCTGCGGTAGACTGTCACCGAATCGCAACAGATCTGAGGAAGCTGACGTGAACCATTCTGAATATTTTACCGACTGAACCTCCTCGGGGGCGTGCAATTTTACAGAATTTCTTATTATTCAGGAGTTTCTGGTTAAATGACATTTATTTGCACAGAGCAACGGCATGTTTTACATGTGTTAAAATCTATATTCATGTCAACACCAAATACTTTGTGTGAACGTTTATTTGCAATTCACAACATTTGTTAGGTTTCTTTATCAACCACAAAGTTTCCTGCTTTGGTAATGTAAAATGTTTCTTATATGTGTGCATTAGCCGTGGTTATAGAGCTTGTTTTATCTTTGCCATGTTAAATATTGTAGTTGCTGCTCATAAACTTTTAGTATTACAACCGTTTGTCATTTTGAAAGTCTGTTAATAGACCTTGGTGTGAATTGATGCTTTGCTGGCAAATTGTTTCACATTTACGGTGCTTTCTGTGTTGTAGGCCATTACACTTACTCCAGGACTGCAGAAGGATTCCCATCGCTGGCTTGCTGAAGTTAAGGTACGTTGTTTCTTTAGCGCGGCTCTCGGTAGTCATTTCTTTAGCATATATAATTAATCTTAACACAACTTCTGTTCTTTGCTGTCTCAGATAGACTGATTAAAACATCTTCCACCACAGTTTGAACAGATTTTATTTAAGTTTATGTGACACTTTAGGGTTCATTTACATGACAACATATTAAAACAGGAAACGTTTTATACGTTTTGGAGTCCTGAAAACTTTTGAAAACGTGTTTTAAAGTGCATTATAGTTTCTTATTAAACAGCAAAAACACAAATGTGTAAAAACCGCCGCTCATCCTCGTCTAATTTAAAATCTGCGTGGTTACTTTAAAGCTTAACTTTATCAGTAATCTTGACTCCTTTAACAAACCATTGATTACTGATAGTAAATATGTTTGTAGATTAAAGGCTTTTTTTAAGATTTGGGCTTAAACTGAAATTTCATTACGGCTGCCACTAGGGGGCGAAGTCTGACAGTCGTGTTCGCGTGTAGTGTTCACGGGAAAGGCAGTTTAGCCTATATATCTTTAAAATATATATATATAAAAAACATGAAGTGCAATTTTAGTCATCAGGAGAAAACTGGCTATATTTTGTGAATACTGTAAATGTAACAATTTATGAAAATTAAACGGTTATAAACAAAAGAAGTTTAAGAGCTCTGCATTACAATTAGTGCTAAAAAATACATGTGTTGATCATTCACTTTTGTGTGCACTGTTTATAGTTGAACTATTAACATTTGGCTCTTGCAGTGTTAACTACAATTGTTTTTCAGTAATTAAAAGGCAAAATACCAGGTACAAGAAGTGTGCATAATTTTTTTAAATGCATGTTTTTTATATATGAATTTAATCATTTAGCAGACGCTTTTGTCCAAAGCGACTTACAAATGAGGTAACAATAGAAGCAATTATAGCAACACAAGAACAGCAATACATAAGTGCATAAGAATAAATAATTAAATTATTATTATTATTTATAATTAAATTATAAATTATTATTATTATTTTGACAGAGAATGTAAAGATAAGGATAGAAAAAATAAAAGATATTAGCAAGTGAGGTGGGGAAAGAGATGGGTTTTTAGCCGATTCTTAAAGACTGCTACAGAGCAGCCGGTAGTTCATTCCAAAGATGAGAAACAGAACCAAGCTGCACGGATCTAGAGGGTACATAAGTCTGTATAAGCAATTGAAGCAATTAACCTATAACATAAAGTAACAAAAACTAGTTATACAAATCTAATATAATATATAAAATATGTAAAATAAAAAATATATAAAAGGTAAACATAAGGGTGATAGTTTGGCCTGCATCATATTTACATTTTTTAAATCTGACCCTCGAAGAAGATTAGGCTAGTTGAAGACCCCTGGTCTATAGTCAAGCGTGAGTGCTTGAAAACCATAATAAAAATGGTACAAAACTGTGTTTGTGGTACTCAAGATACTGAGTTTATTAATGCTTCTCCAAAAAATTTTACAAAATTGTAATGCAATCTGGGAAAACCTGTTGGATGTCACGCTGTAATGTTTTCATCAAAAAACCTTCAATTTAATTTTTTTTTGTCAAATTTTGGTTTTCATTAAATTACTATTCTGATACATCTTGTCTATCAACTCTGAAAAATCATGGCAAAATGTACTTAAAATAGTGATTTATAGTGGCAAGCTTAAAAGACTGCGTCTTTAATATTTTCCTGTAAGACCACGCCCGGACCACCAGAGGTGCAACACAATCACCCATAGCTTTCCTTCTCTTAACACTACAAAAACAGTTCACATATCAAACTAAACTACATAACATGTTAACCTGTCTTGTTTTAGTCCTGAGTAAACTATGGCAAGCTAATTTTTTTAAAACAATGTTACTGTGAGATTGCGCAGAATATGATCGCAGTGAAGTATGAATGAGCTGCTCACTTTCAATTAAATTACATTTTATTTATATAGCGCTTTTCACAATAGGTAATTGAATAAAAGCAGCTTTACATTAATAGAAGCACGGGAAAACACAGAAAATCGACAGACAACATAAGTAGCAAAATACGGCGGCTATGAATAAACTTTACAAGGGAGCGTGTTGATGATATGTGTTTGTATATATATACAGTATATATGTAAACGGATAAGGAGATTAAATGGGTTCTGCTGGTTAGTCAGGCATCGTCTGGGCATCACGTTGAAGGACATTCAGAAGATCAGAGCTCTTGAATGCCTCCGTGTGCTCAATCCTGGTTATGTCAGTGCCCTAAACGATGTTATAATGGACTATTTCACATCAGAGATGAAGAATCGAGTAATGGAGAAAGTACTGAAAATGATAAGTCAGATGAAGGTACCCTAGTTATGCTATTGTCCTGCTCATACTGGGTCAAGGTGCCCTGCGCTTGTTACTTTAAATGAAAGCTACAAGGTAAAACTAGCCGTGTTACCTAAACATACAAGGGTTGATTAAAAGTCCAGAGACTATGCCCATGATAAACAATGGAAAACTTACTTAACTACTTACTGAGTTGCTGTTTTTTGGAGAGGAAAAGTTTATAGTCTTTATAGTCCAGGGTCACACGAAGTAATTCTAAAAAGCATTAAACATAGAGTATTTAAAAGAAATGTGTATATATACAGACTATAATTATTATTATTATTTGGTTTCCAATCATGGAGTCTTTAAGGTAATGTTATTGGTAGGGCTGGGTATCGATTCAGATGTTCCAGATCGATTCATTTTCGATTCACAAGCTATCAAATCGATTCGATTTCGATTAAATTTCGATTCCGGTTCTTAGGTAGGTTTTTATATTTGATTCTCGATTCAACTCAATGAAAATAGATTTAATACAAATACTATATTAATAAAAAAGAAAATTGAACAGAAGTGGGTAATTAATAAAAAGAAATTAAAAGCCACAACACATCTTGCTTGCGAAATCTAAAATGCTTCCATACCTCCATTCAATGTTTGCCGAAATAAATATGAAAAAAAAAATGGATTCTGCTCTTTGAGAATCGATTTTTAATCGACCACGTTTTTAAAAACGATTAATCGAAAAATCGATTTTTAGCCCAGCCCTAGTTATTGGATGGTTTGTTTGTTTCTAAAGTATAGCTGTACCAAAAAAGTCATGTGAAATATCATGATCCTTTTCCTCATGATATTGCGTGTCACAAGAAGAGCCCCTCCTAGACTTCTGGCCCTAAGCAAAACTTTGAGAGGGGCTGCTGTCAGCTCGCTCATTAAATCCCTTTCATTGTCTCTGCTTAAATGTATTTAAAAACAAAATATTAACTATAGCTGTATATTTTTGCCATACAGTATGTGCATTACCTTGACACTCTTTTAGATTGTTATGTGAATACAGTGTCCATTGCCACATACCTTCATTAATAAATGTAAAACATCAAGAAAACTAATTTAATTTTTTTTTTAAATAATCCCAAATAGCAACAAACAACTGAAAAGATGTTAAAAAGCACTTTCTTCGTTAGCTCTGTTGAGTACTAAGAAAGCCTAAGGTCTAAAGCTTGGAAGATAATTTAAACGAGACTGTTTAAACATTTATCACAATTACACACACATCATTTTCTGTTTTAATTATAAGCATTTTCTGATTAAGCCTTTATTGTGAAAAAAACCTTTTACAGTGTATGCTCAGCAGTATTCTTGTAATGTATCCCTGACATTAGGTTTGTTCGACTTCATGGAAAGCTGCAAAAACCACAGGCATGAGACATCAAGTTTGAGTCTGCTTTCTAAGCGCTCTCGCGCTAATTTGATATCAGCCGCCTTTTTGCATTCTTTTTAGGCTTGTTGAGGATGCACAGAGCGACTACATTCGAGACGTAAAGTCATCAGTCGAGTATAAGACGCTGTAAAAACGTATCACTGTAGAATTTTGAGGTGTCAATGATATCAATAAAAAAAACATATAGGCCTATACATAGATTGACGTTGCTAAGTGACCTGAAATAATTTTATTGGAATGGATTGAAACAAATGATGGACATACTCCTTGTTTTGTAAGTCACATTGGTCTACTAGCCTACTATAAATACGTAAATATGTTAAAACTGCTAAAATATTGCATCAGATACTGTTAATACAAATTGGACAGAGTGACGTCTGGTCTTTATAATATATAGTCGCGAATATATAATCGCTTCAATAATAATCGCTCAAATAAGCATAAATCAGTAATAACTTTTTATAGAAAGTTTATCATTTGCATGTGTTTATAAGCCTTGCAAATGTTAACATTTATGCAATTTTAGATTATTTGAATGCCAAAGATGCTAAAGTGAGCTGCTGCACACACACTTATGGACACAAACTCAAAAGCGAAAGCACAGAGACGCGCGTTTCAAAAAGCCTGCAAACACATAATTTCTCTACCTTTGACAGTGGATATACACACAAAATTATCTCGTAACACCACATGCTTGACAAGTTTTCTCATAAAAGCAGTCATTTATGATAGTCAACAGTTGAGAAGCAATCAGATGTGTCAGTGTACGGATCCGCGCTTATCCGTTCTTAAAGGGACAGTTCCTCTTATAAAAAATGCAAATAAATTTCATGTCAATCAAACTACAGAAGACAAAAGGAAAAATCACTTCAATAGCTTTAAAATTACGTTTAATTTATAGAATGAAAAGAGTGTTATTATTCATTTGATTATTTCTGTACCTAATCACTACTTTGTTATTTTCTATTTTTATATGCTATTTCTTGATTTGTCATCAAGAAATTCATAATTTTATGTTCCCCATCGCTTTTTTTGCTGATCCGAAAATCATTCAACCTGTGACTCAAAAACCATAATATAAAAATGTCTGGCCATGCCACTGATGTACAGATTACTGCAAAATAAAATTATGTAAATGCCACTTGTTAAAGCTTTGCACACTTAGCAACCCATTTATTAAACATTGTTTGGGTTACTAGTAAAATTCTTACATTTAAAATTCTGAATTGCCCATCAGAATTAAATAATTTTATTTTTTGTGTGTTATAGGTGTGCATTTTGTTCTTGCGTGCTGGTGTTGGGTTCCTTCCTTCTTTTTTGTCCTTGACCAATCACATGCCAGATAGGCATTGTTTATAATACAGATGTTTATTCAGTGTCAATGTCTGTGTGTTTAGACGAAGCTCAATTGGCTGTGTGAGGAGGTGCGTGAGCGTGACGCCAATGAGAGGAGACTGAGGAGGACAGTACAGGAGTACAGGGAGAAAACAAAAGCTTTAAAACAAAGCAGAGACTCAGAGCAGCACAGTCTCCTGGACCGAATTACCCAACAGGACCGGCTCCTTCAAGACATCCAATCAGAGAAGAGAAGTACTTACTCGCCCCAGAAACATCATAACTGTAGTATTGTCAAGTCATATCACATTATTCAGCATACAGTATTGCACTACCATAATATTTGGGTGCTGATCCACCCCGAGTCACCAGTACTAAACTAGTACCAGTTTGTAACTTCTAATTCGAAACAAAGCTGTCATGTTCACATTTTGATGTTGCGAGAAGTCAAATTAGAAATCTAGTGGACATCACATTTGCTTATAATGATTGTTGGGAAAAATTTACTGAAATCCCATGTTGTCCATGGGTATAAACTGCCATTGATATATGTTCAAGACAAATTATATTTGCGCTTCCATTAGGCAAAACTTGCCCACAGTTTAAAATAAAACACACAAGATGAAATTATAAATTTACAACAAAAATCTAATCCCAAAACCATGTTTGGACTTGAAGCACTTCTGAATAATGACCTTAAAGGGACAATCCACTTTTTTTGAAAATATGCTCATTTTCCAGCTCCCCTAGAGTTAAACAATTGATTTTTACAGTTTTGTAATCCATTCATCTGATCTCCAGGACTGGTGCTAGCACTTTTAGCATAGCTGAGCATAATCCATTGAATCTGATTAGACCATTAGTATTGCGCTAAAAAAATAACCAGAGAGTTTTGATATTTTTCCTATTCAAAACTTGACTCTTCTGTGGTTACATCGTATACTAAGACTGACGGAAAATTAAAAGTTGTGAATTTCTAGGCAGATATGCTATGAATAGGCAATGATATTGCACACTGCCCGAAAATAGTCCCCTTAGTAACTTTCAATAGCAGGGGACTAATTTTGGGCACTTCGTAATATCATTGCTCCTCCTGCAGTCATGTTACAGCAGCAAAGTCCTTGATTATTACGCCAGAATGAGAGTATAGTTCCTAGACATATCGGCCTAGAAAATCACAAATTTTAACTTTCCGTCGGTCTTAGTACATGATGTAACTACAGTAGAGTCGTTTTAAATAAGAAAAATATCGAAACTCTTTGGTTCTTTTTTTGTTATTTTTTGGGTCATTTTGCCTTTATTTAATAGACAGAGACAACAGGAAAGTACAGGGTGGAGAGAGGGGTATGTGATCGCCAAAGGACCTCGAGCTGGGATTCGAACTCAGGTCGCCGGAAGTGCATCTGCACCATATGTCGGAGCACTGTCCGCTACATTCTTTGGTTATTTTTAGTGCGATGCTAATGGTCAATCAGAAGAATTAATAAATTAATGGGGTCACACACCAGACGTGCAGCGCCGCGCTGTTCTAAAAAAATCAAACACATTGTTTTCTATGAGTATACGCACACCGGCACCGACAGGGTGGCACCTGTTCGCATCGCCCAGCTACGACTCAGGAAGTTGCTCAAATCCCTGTCGCGCCACTCACATAGGCTGCGTTGGAAAACTTAGGCAGCTGACTTGTTGCCTCTCTGCCTCACGAGGCAAAGACTTCGGAGGCATGAAGGCAGCTAAGAGAAACGCTTTCGGACACACTTCAGGCAGCGTGTTTGAAATATAAACAGGTAGCCCCTTTTTGATAACCAATCACATACTTTAAAACTACAATACAAATTTCTTGCTAGAAATGCAATTAAAAGGTGTAAAAAGTGAAAATATACATTTATTTACACTAAATTTGTGTTCCAGACGCTTTCTTGTCCGCCATTTTATTTTTTCGAACTCGACCAGGCTCGACCAATCATATTCCCCATGCGCACGGCATAGAATTGTGGGCAGTGATGAGTGGGTTGATCCAAAATGACCAGGTGCCTGCGGTCATGCGCAGTTACGAGTCATCAAAAAATATTTTTTATGATATTCGAGTCGCGGTTGGTCGCATCGTTTGAAATAAAGATGCCAATTAACAATTTAAAAAATTACTACTTTTAGAAAAATGAGGGCCATGGAGCGGGTCTGGTCAATATTTATTTTAATTTTTTTTGAGGTTCGAGTTGTGGGCAGGTTAGTTGAAAACATCGGTCGGGTGCGGGTTGTTTATACATTGACCTGGCATCACTGATTGTGGGACAAGATCTCAGGAGTCGAGAAGTAAACCTAACATTGGATTCGGACATGGCTTGATGCCTTCCTGCCTGCCGTTTAGAGTTTTCGGACGCAGCCATAGTTTAACATTAAATAATATCATATTTGTCCCAAATCATTAAAGATTAACATTGGCTGCTAACGTATATTTAGCGTTTTGAAGTAGACGCTATCTGACTAAGCTTGCACTATTAAATGTGCACTTCCAGTGTACGATACCTCCGAGTTGTCCTAGACGCGACTTGACGCGGCGCTAAGCTGCGCGTTCGGTGTGCGACCCCTTCATACTAAGCTATTCTAAAAGTGGTAGCGCGAGACCCGGAGATCAGCTGAATGGATTCCAAAACGGTAAAAATCTAATGTTTAACTGGAAAATGAGCATGTTTTCAAAAAAAGTGGAGTGTCCCTTAAATGACTCATCGAATAATTTTTACTCCTGAAAGTGAGGGCATCGTACGAAATGTCCACATACCCCTCACCTTAAATGTTCTCTCATTTCATGTCCACTAAATCTGGTGCCTTTATCCCCAGAGCTGATGAGAGCTCTGAATCGCTCCTGTTGAGCTCCCGTTGAGATATCAAGTACGTGAGCTCGTCCACGGTCAGGTCTATTCAATCCAGCTCAAAAGAAAAACCATGTAGGCAATCACAGCTAAAGGGATCTTGCTTATAGACTCCACAGTTGTAATAGAAATGGGGCCGGAAATGATTGCAGTCGGTGTTCTTATGCTAATATTGAGGTTCACCCTGCTGCTCAGAGTACATTTCTCTATGACGCACTTTTCAGTCAACCTACTTGACTTGTTTATGATATTAAATAAAACTTGTATTGTAAACTTGTATTGTATAGCAACATGGGCTAAAGCCTTCAAAGCCGAACTGATTAATTGTCATAATTGTCAAGTCTGTAATTCAATTCCCATGTAAACAGGAAGTCAGGAGCGACTTCCGTATTTTGACATATTCCGTAAAACAGAATATTTACCGAGAGCAGGCATGGCTTGCGTTTTTTTCATTTGTAAATTGATTGGATCTAGAAATGTAGGAGGTGTTTCATTCAATTCATTTGGAGGGGGCGGGGTTAACAGATGCTCCTCCCAAGCTGTCAAAGTGACATCATCAGAGACAGGTTGTCATAATACTCCGTACGCACCAAACACAAAGCATCGCGTTCCTTGCTCTAGATGTGAATTTTTCACTTGAGTTGTATATTTCAATTAGTGCAAAAGATGAATAGCGTTGCCAAGCGCACATGAATTAAAAAACATTACATCATTCTGTCATTATAAATTTGCATGGCTTATGTGTGAATTATTAAATTTGGTGTTAATCATTAATTTTATCTTTCAGATCTTCTTGAAAAAAGTCGCAAGAGAGAAGAGGAGGTGAGAAATCTTCAGGTCAGTATAAAACAGTTTGCATGAAAGTTTAGCCGTAATGTAAAATTCCCAACCTGAAATAATGAAATAACATGCAATCTAACTTGCACTTGAACTTGAAGATGCACGCAGAGTTTTCTTATTGTAGCTGGTGGGATGCATCTTCATAACCCTGCACTTACATAACTCCTTGTGCATGTACCAGATGTGTTATCGCACCGTCTCACTCGTTCGTCTGCATACTTTAAAACTTCATCTACTATGACCATCTGCTGTGCTACTGAAGCACCTGCTATCTTGCCTGTATTATGAATCTGTCCCTTGGTGGGGATGGAAACCAGCAGCATGCACCCAGACAATAGAAAGCAGATTCAGTAATTACACCTGGCCCTGGATTTCTCCCAGGTGTTGCTTTTGACTGACAGTGTAGAAACCTCACATCTCCTGAATAGCACTTTTTGTGTCTAGTCATAGTCACCTCTGTTTCTGTTCTTATTTTCAGGATCGAATAGCCGATCTCGAAACGGTAGGATGTTTTTCTGCTTTTCTTAAAATGTCTCATAAAAGCAGTCAGATTGTTCTGTTCAACAGCATTTTTTTTTTTTAGAATTAATTCAGCCTCAAGCACTTAACAGACTGTTTTTTTTCTGTCTTTTTTATTCAAATGCAAATGCATCACTTACGCTACTCAAGGGACTAAAGCCAAGAGTATAGTCAAGTTTTTATTACGTTTCTGCAAACGTATGTGCAAAAAGCATAGTTTGACGAATGCACATTGCAACAAAACGCAAAGCATCTCCATGGCTACATACTACATTCTCCTGTAGAGGTGCATACGTGACCTACGCATACAAAGTACGCCCGGTTACAAAAATTTTACAGTGCGCGCTAGGGGTGACCCCGGTAAGTCAAAGTTTAAATGCTTCGATAGGAGAAGCCTTATTTGAATACCAATCTCAAAGTCGAATTGTCGCAGACGTGTTATGAAATGAGGATCATTCAGTTTTGTCCGTTTAAGGGTGCACGTTATCCAATTTCACATACAGTATAACAGCTTTCTCCCAATGTATTATTATACAGCCTATTATCATTATGATAATACTAAGCAAATAATATATGAAAAAGTAGCTTTCAATAAATATTTTTAAAGTGCGTTTATAAATATAACAACCAGGGCTACACGTCCATATTGGAAGAGATTTCCAGGTTAATAAACCATTGCGAAGCAGTTGTCTCTTTGTTTCTGCAGTTAAAAAGACAAAGCTGGCAATTCTGGCTATGCTATCGTTATTTTATTAATTTATTTATTTTTATTTTATTTAGTACACCTAGCGTTATCTGATTTAACTATTTTTGGCTTGTATTTTGTTCCCCTGCACATCAGGCATTTTGCACACATTTGTTCTGCCCCTTTGTTATTTCTGGCCTTATTTTTTATAAAGGTAAATTCTCATCAAATTTAACTCTGTAAATGTTTAATTGGTTTTTGTTGTATTGATGTTGCGCTGTTGCGTGCAGAAACGTGCAATTTAGCCGAATGTGCTAGGTGTTCTGCGTGTCATATTTAGGATCATGTTTAGGAGTTCATCAAACTAAACATCAATGAACAGATTTTTGTTTTTAGTTTTTATCATTTACAGTAAGAATCACAGATAATTATATGTCATTTGTCATTTTTGTTGTCATAAACACTTTGATGCGCTAAATCTCAAAATTAAATAAGTTCGCTAAACTGCAGCAGGTAGGAGCACATTTGTTATTTATTAGATTTAGTAATCAAAAATGTTTTTGTTATATCTTTGTGTGATGTTCTGTACATCATGGTTTTAAATGTAATGAGGAATCATTTAACAAATGTTTATACTACCTTTCATTTTAACTTAAAGGCACATTGCGGAACTTTTTGGCCACGAGGGGGCGCTAGACATGTATTTTTTACGCCTAGTGCCCTTAGAGGCCACAAGCGCCGCAGCACTGTCGCAAAGGAAAAGAACTGGCCAACCTTAAAACTAAACTAAAAACTAAACCTTTAAAAACTAAACGATCAACATTTTGAGGCATCCGGGAGAAACGCAGTCATGTTACAACTTTCTGATGAGGAACTCGTGACAGAAGCCATTTCTCAATCTGAAGGTTGCAGCCTCCGGATGTCGTATTTCTAAGCTGCATACGTCATCAAGAATATTAACAAATATAAAGTTGACTATTATACTTAGTTAATCGTAAATTGTTGCAGTATGCTTATGATTTGCGAATGTAATGCTCAGTTTATCTTAATAAACCAGGCTTGTTGACGAATGCAGCCTGCATATTTAACCTCCGGAGGCTGCAGCCTTCCAATTGAGAAATGACCAGAAGTATTTCCTTGCCTTTTTCAAAACAAATATTGTTGCATCGTCTCTCTCTCCCTCGCCACCAGGATTTTCCGCAATGGCGCTCGTTTTCCTCTTTTGTGTGAAAATTGTCGCTCCAAATCCAAGTAAACCGATGTGTTTAGGTCTGCTGCTTTGTAATACGTCACGCGAGTGACAGCGGAACGCAGCAAATGAGAAAGAGGGAAACGCTCGGATCTGATTGGTGAGTGAATAGGGTTTGGTTTTACACTGTGTGAGTTTGAGCAAGTTTGACTGCTATAGCATCCTGGATTGTAATGTAAATACCATAGACAGTAAAAGAAAGGTAAATACGTAAACACGTGAATGCAGCATCTGAATACAGGGAACTATATGCAAGATAATCGCCATCATTTATAAAGAGAATCGATCCCGGGTCGCCCGTGTCATAGGTCTGTGACATTAACACGGTGCAACAGAGTCACATAATAGAAGTTGCTCTCTACAATCCTGAAGTAGCCTCCAGCAAAATTCACGTTAAAAAAAAAATGTGTTGAGGAAGTGGAGGAAGTGACGTATGCCGTAAAGCAGTCGAATTTTTGTAGTTTTTTTGCTCTGGTTACTACCCGAAACCCTAAGTTTTAAAGTAGGAGTAAAAGCGATACAGACCCCGTCAGGCTATGGTAGACATGTCATTCAACCTATTTAAAGTCGATGTACTATCACAAGGGTCTTGAAAATTTATTATGAATGTTGACAAATTACATGTTGTCGCTTTAAAAAAGATAAAAATGCATAGTCAGTTTTATCTTTGGTCATGACTTTCAGTCACACATCAGTTTTGGTCAGTTTATCAGTACGTTGTTTCTTTGTGCTGCTTGTGAAAGAATAAAAAAGTTAACAGTTTGTTGACTAACTGGTCTGGTCCCCCTCCCAACCTATGCACACACACATAGATGATTTGACTATAAGTCGACTATAAAAAGATTAAACAATTCTGATTCCAATATGTAAATCCTTATTCAGGGACACCACTAGTGCGCACATACTGTTTTGATGAGGAAATTTGTGTCACACTGTACACGGACCCTCGCGTTTGGTTAAAAACGGAACTGTACTTCTAGCTTTAGGGTACATTCACACAAAATCTAACCCAATGTTTACACAACAGAACATTTACACAACTAAAAACCGTTATTTTCCGTTATTTAAATTTTTTTAGTAGATGCAAACATTCTCATAAATGATGTTAGAAACATTCCCATTGACACAGATGTGTGACAACCAAGAAAATACTGTATTCTGCTTGCCAGGCCAATAGTTGGTGATGTCACACGATGTCTGAACATGTAATATGCATGCACATGATTTCATCATTTTCACGAATTTGCTTTTTTGTAGTTTACACAGAGACGGTAATGGTATAGTTATCAAAAACTTTATTGTCTAGGTAAATGAATGTCAAAAATGCAGAAAAAATAATAAACAGTGTCATGTTAACACCCCTGAAAGTCTTAAAGGGGTTCTAAGCGAATCTGCGAGACGTTAGTTTTTGTTGATGTTTGAACTGTTTTCAAACAGACGGAGCGTAGCTAACTCCTCCCCCTCCCTTCCGTGCTTTCATGAACGCGCCCAAACCCCACACCCAAATCCTTTTTGTCGTTTATTGGCTGGAATACTTTGTTTTGTTTTTATGGTGCTAGGTTTGGCCACTATGTTGATATTGCCGTTTGTGAAGCCTGGGCTGTCTACAGAGATCGCGTTTTTTTTTAACAGTTTGATCAGCGGACAGGCAGCAAGCAGAGTGAGGAGATGTTTCCAGTATGTAACAAAAAATGTTTTATGGTCTAAAACGTGTCAATTCGCTTAGAGCGCCTTTAAAGTTCACCCCAAAATTATAATTTCATTATAAATCACTTACCCCTGTGTTGTTATAAACCACCAAGTACTTTGAATGTCTTCAGGACACATTTTTAGGTATTTTGATGAGAAGCGCGTGAGGCTTTTTTGGGCTTGATTGTGAAAATCTAACTGCAGTCTATGGGTTAGACTTGGTGATTTAGAACGACACAGGCGTAAGTGATTTATCTTAAAATTGTAATTTTGGGGTGAACTAACCCTTTAATTTGGATACTAAGTGACTCAATTATATTAAGTTTGTTTTTCAAGAGAAGAAAAACAAAATTTGTATTGCATATATCCAAGTTAATTCTGTAAACTTTTAGGAGGGCACTACCATAAAAAAATCCACTAAAAGGCGCCAAGCCATATTGGATTTTACATGGCCTTTGTGGATTTAAAAACACTTTTTAGCCCAATAATTTTTTTAACACATTGCAACAGTAAAGCAGCCCTGAGATGTCATTTACACAAATGCTAAACCTAAAATTACCATAAATTTGAATACTACTTTTGTGAATTGCAACAGTGGTATTTTCTTTCAGGAAACGCAAATCTAGTGCACATGATGATGCTGTTTAACCGAGGCTGTTTTTGTGCTTTGGTACAGAATATTCTATCTCAAGTTAAATTGCTGAAATGTTCCACACCTCAGTACACTATCCGCAATAGCGTAACGATTTCTGTTAAATGTCTGAATTACCAATCATTACCTAGCTAAGAAGTATGCAGTCGTTTGTTAAAAGTATTGACGCCTGCATTGACTCGGCAGTATTTATGCAGTTTGAAAAATAAGCTATCTGACGGCGAGCCCATCAATCACCATTATGTGCTACGGCTGGCTGACGAACATTTAATTAGCTTCTGAAAACCTCCAGCCTTTACTCACAGCTCCGTCTATTTACATCCTTTTGCTTAGTATGACAACAATCTAGTGTCAAGAATTCACCCTTATATCTTCTGGGAGATGCACTCATTCAGATGGCTCGTGTGAATAGGATAAAGCTACGGATATTAATGTGCTTCTTTTCCAGAGCACCAGGCTGGCCTTGGATCATCTGGAATCGGTTCCTGAGAAACTCAGTCTGCTGGAGAACTTCAAGGATCTTGAGGTTGGATGATGGGTGATGGGGAATCAAGATTTCAGTCGTCTCTAAAATATATAAAATATATATCATAGGTGGTGTATGTGGTTTCAGGAGTCACAAAGGCAGAGAGAAATGGTGGAGCAACGTTACGTCAAATATAAGGAGATAGTCGGGAACCTTCAACATCAGCTTGAGGAATCTAAGAGAAAGATTCAGGAATACAGGGTAGGGTAAATTCAAGCAAAGTCACACTCAATCACATGTACAAATATTTGTAATTAATAAATAAATATATGTCCATATAGTTACATTAGTCATAATCCAGTTTAAGATTTTAGCGTTATGATAACCTTAAACAAAAATACCATGGTTTCACAGTAATACTAAATTGTTTTTATTTTCAAATGTTTGAGTATACAAACAACCTTCAACTGGACACAATATTTTTTTTTTAAAGTAACATACAGCATGTATGCCCAGTAAAAAATAAAGCCTTTAAATTATAATGTACTTTCAAACGTTTTTGTAATATTTATTAAATGTAAACATCAAATCAATTACATGTCTGTATGATTTAATTAATTTTGTGTAAACACAGCTCATACCTTGGAAATGGTATCACAGAAATATTAAATTTTGATATAGCTTGAAACCAGTAACTGGGACAGATCGCAACCAACAGATCAAACTACGTAACAGTACAGTATGTTAGCAAGTCCCAGGGCTTATCTATAGACTGTGTAAAATATGGACGTAGTGTCTGTGAGGTTTCTGATAAGCATTTTTGGAGCCCAAAGTTGATGGAGCCTGCGTCAGCATCTTAAGTTCTTTTTATTTAACCAGGTTAAAAACTCTTTAAGATTAAAATCTTTTTTACAAGGGTGGCCTGGCCAAGAAGGCAGCAACAGTTGGTAAAAGAAAAAAAATTATACAATATACCACAAAAACATAAAAACATACTCATAAATCACAACAACATTTTACCAAATGATAACAAACATGTAATAAAGTAGCTTAAAATCATTTAGTGACGGTGATGTGGTAAGCTTTAAGGTTTCTTGTAGATCAGTGGTCACCAACCCTGTTCCTGGAGATCTACCCGCCCCACTTTAGATCCAACCCTGCTTCAGCACACCTGCATCCAATTTTTGGGTCACCGTGAAAAGCTTGATTGGCAGGTTCAGGTGTGTTTGATTAGGGTTGGAGGTGAACTCCAGGAACAGGGTTGGTGACCAATGCTGTAGATAATTCCAAGAGGAGGCGGCATTATATGTAAAACATATTATTTCCCTATCTCTGTTCCAACTCTAGGAACTTTAAGATGCATCAAATCGGCGTTGTATAGCGTCCATTGGAATTTGCGAAATTGAGATACAAATAATGTGGGTTAAGACTGCAAATCGGCAAGGATGGTAACTCGGCCTTCTCATACAAAATGCAGTGATGCGTTTGATCACCCAGTAATAAAACGTAAGGCACTATGGAAAACTGTATCAAGTTTTTTTAAGTAATGTGTTGGGGCATTCATACTGTACAGTATATAGCATATCTCCATAATCCAAGAAAGGTAGAAATGTTGAGGATACCAAATATTTTCTGGCATTAAATGAAAATAAGGCTCTGTTTCTATAATAAAAAAATGAATTAAAACTTAATTGTCTATCCATTATTATGCCCAGATATTTATAACTCGTAACACATTCAATTTTAGTTCCTTGCGATGATAAAATATCAGAAAAAGTTTTTTGTTCAACTTTAGAGGTTGAAAACATCATTAATTGAGTCTTGTCTATATTTAAAACCAGCTTAAGTTGACAAAGGCGAGACTGAACAGTATTAAATGCTGACTGTTATACATAATTATTATTTATGTAAATATATATTTTTTTTTAAATATACATAAATATTATTTATGTATTACAAAAATGAAATGGGCCTCAAAACTGAAAAACACTGAAACTGACAAAACACATGACTTAGGGGCTTATCACACCAAACATGCTTTAAACGCTTGGAAACGCAAGGCGCGACACACTGCCTTTTTTTAAAAAAAGAGCAGTGTGACTCTGCTTTTTATATTGCTAAGCAACCACCAAGTCAGCTGTCTTGTCAATGAAATATTGAAGCATGAGTGCACTTTTGCTGTTAACTGTCATATTAGCAGAAACTTTGAATAGAGGGTGCTTGCTCTGACCTTGTTTGAGGATGAGAGGTGCACAAACACACAGGAGAGAGTGAGCGCGAGTGGAGTCCGGTTCTTCAAAGCAACTGTAAATGTCCCTCACCACAACGTAAGGCCCACCCTCTCCCCTCATTCGATTGGACAATAGAAAGACGGCATGACGTCGGCTGCTTTTCCGCTCTCAGCGCTCCTTCAAAAACGCGTGCTGCCACCGGCGGCAAAAACTGCGAGGCGTTCGGCGCGCATAAACAGTGTGAATACACACACTGCCCATAGAATATAATTCAAAAAAGGCACCTGCGACTGCCATAAACACGTTTGGTGTGATTGGCCCCTTACAGTCTTTCAAGACCACAGACTTTGTTCTCCCTGATAGGTCAAAGAGGCGGGACGCGGGTGAAGCTGAGGTGCCTGGTTGCCTGCCTAGCTGAACAGTAGTCACAACAAAGTCATATCACCTGTCACTCAAGTGGCCACGCCCATAATTTTACTGAACTTTAAGGCTTAATATAACTTTAACAGATGAATTACAAAAAAAAACCTCAAAGTTGTCATAAAGGTCTATAGCTATATAGACAACAAACACTTTTTGTACCAGGCTGTAAACATATTTATTTCTGCTGGAAAGTTGGGAGTTTTAACATGGGGGGTCTATGGGGTTGACTCTGTTTTGGAGCCTGTCCCTAGAGGCCAGTCGATGAATTGCAGTTTAAGTCACTTCTGTGTTGGATTCACGGGAGAGATCAGAAGGTTGTCCTTGAGCTTATCCAAAGCTTAAAGGGATAGTTCGGCCAAAAATGATATTAAACCCATGATTTACTCACCCCCAAGCTGTCCGAGTTGCATATGTCCAGCATTTTCAGACAAACACATTTTCGGATATTTTAGAAAATGTTTAATATCTTTCAGTTGATTAAATGTGAAGTTACAGGGTCCACGTCCTTCAAGTCTAAAAAAAGTGCGTCCATCCTTCACAAATTAAATCCAAACGGCTCCAGGATGATAAACAAAGGTCTTCTGAGGGTAATCCGCGCGGTGTTGTTGTATAAATATCCATATTTAAAACTTTATTAACGTAAAAAACTACCTTCCGGTAGAGCCGCCATCTTAGACTCCTCTGTATTCAGGAGAGAGTATTAGCGTAGTGTTACGCACTTTTCTTAGTGACGTATGACAAATTCGGAGGGCGGGGGCACAGAGCAGCAGCAGAGTAGCCTCCGTAGGCTGCGTAAGCTCTCATCCTGAATGCGGATGAGACTAAGATGGCGGCGCTAACGGAAGGTAGTTATTTACGTTAATAAAGTTTTAAATATGGATATTTCTACAACAACACCGCGCGAATTACCCTCAGAAGACCTTTGTTTATCATCCTGGAGCCGTTTGGATTAAATTTGTGAAGGATGGACGCACTTTTTTTGGACTTGAAGGTCGTGGACTATGGGTGGACCCCGTAACATTACATTTAATCAACTGAAAGATCTAAAACATTTTCTAAAATATCCGAAAATGTGTTTGTCTGAAAAACGATGGACATATGCAACTCGGACAGCTTGGGTTTGAGTAAATCATGGTTTTAATATCGTTTTTGGCTGAACTATCCCTTTAAAAAAATGAAATGTCATAAGCATCACACATAATTTCCATCACACTATAACCTGGTGAACATTACTTAAGGCTTTAAAAATTATATTTTACTTGGCTCTGGTTTACAGATCTGGTTCTACAGACTGCATAGTCTTATTTCATCATAATCCATCAATAATGTACCCATGGTTAAGTTTAATTAGTGTGTAGGCCTACATAAGAGGAATATTTTAAAAATCAGAAAGATTCTTTATGCAGGCTATGCATCAAAAAAACACTAGCAAGACATCATGATGACACTGCATGTCTGTTTCTCAAGAGCAAAACTTTTTAATGCCTCCTTATAATCCAATGAATCTGTCTACACCTCAAAATAAATATCTTATTTATGTTTCTATGCTTTGTTGATTACAGCAAGAACATTGTTGTTTGTCACATCACAAGGAAAATTGAGAGTTACATCATCTGCGTTTCTAGCACGAGTTGATGCAGCTCACAAATAACGAAAAAATCCAGATAACGCTTTATACTTAACTAGAAAGAGTAATTTTGTCATGTTTCTTTTCCTTTTCGACATCAAAAATGTTTGTTTACAACAGAAATGAGATGCATCTGTGTATCATACTGCATATAATCTGCTTATTAGGACTAAATTAATGTATGCCTCTGATTGCCATTGTGTTCAACCGGATGTGCCTCATAAAGGTCTTTACACACCGGGACGTTTTTCGTGCACGTTTATCGTCGACGTTTAACGTCTCGTGACTCAAGAACGAGCGCCAATGTGAGTGCGCACACCCACGCGAAAAGCGCGAGGCGCAAATGCGTCATTTTCAGAAAAACGCGTGGGACACGTTTTTTTGGTTTGACGCGGCGCGTTAAAAGTTAGCCGACCAATGAGATTGGCGCTTTTGTTCACGTGCCTGGCGCTGCTGAAGTTCCAGTAAAACACGACTTGGTGGCGCTCAAGCACAAAATGGTCTTGCGGAGCACGTGGAACAGGTAAACACACAAGGAAGCATCGAGGCTGTGGAGGTTTATGAAGGTGTCGGAGTTCCTCACAACATCGACTGAATTTCGAAGGTAACGTGATATATATAAGAACATAACAATACATAGCTGTGTGGGCTATATGATTAGATTAGATTCAACTTTATTGTCATTACACAAGTACAAGAAGGCAACAAAATGCAGTTTAACGTTAGGTCTAACCAGAAGTGCAAAAGCAGTATAAAAAGTGCAGGATATCAGTATTTGCATAGGTGCAGGATTATGTAATACGATGGAACAATTTACTGTGGGTGGTACTATGAACATAATATACAGAAATTTACAAATGGATATGTACATAATAAATTAAACTATACAGAACAGGAGTGAAATTAATATTTAGGTAGTGCATGAATGAATTTGGATTGTAACTAGTCAGTTAAGAGTGCAATGGCATAAGTTATTGTGCAGTGAATAGTTATTCTAATATTCATTACATAGTACAGGGGTGTAAACGATGCAATTCAAGTAGTCCAGCAGTGCAAATGAACAGGGAGTATGAAATAGACAGTCCAGTAGTGTATTGAACGGACCAGTAGTGCAAATTTACATTATAACTGTGCAAGTAATAAAAATGAATATTGGTGCATTACATTATGATATCTAATGCACTGACATTGAACAGTGATTAACTTCATACCATGCATGTTCCCTGTACACCGTGTGATATCACGTTTTGTTGTTTGCACCATAATACTTTGTGTGTAACTGGAACCTGTTGTACACAAACGTGGACAATTACACTGCTTCATGTTCAAAGAAAAACATTTGGTTATTATATTCATTGCTTCTTCCTAACCCCAAAATAACTGGAAGAAATCTAAAATGCAAGCCAAACCAAAGGTCGGGTTTTAGGAGGTTAATTTGTGTTCTGTGTATAGGTAACCTAGTTTGTTTAGTCAGATGAAATACCATGAATCTAAATTACATTTGTAATCAAATATTGACCTCATGGATATCGTGGCATGGCCCTCAGTGTGAAAGATTGATTCTGATGAAAACTACATTTATCTTTACAGTGTTCACAGCAATATTTCTGCTAAAAATGATGTGAGCAAAAGTGAGGAGGCCCCAGCAAGCACGTCTTCAGGATCATCCAGCACCAGCCGTGACAAGGTCCAATCTAAACAAAAGAAAACAGTCCGAGACAAACCTCTGGAGAAGTACCTCTTATTAAAAGATGCTAAAGGGAAAAAATTTAAAGCAGTGCACAGAAGAAAGAGGAGCACAGAAGGAGCGCTCTGCCAGTTTTTGGTCACACCTATAGATGTTTATTATATACCATTTTATTTAGTTTTTTTTTTATGTTTATACATTCAAGAAATACAGTTGAACATGTACATTTCATACATATGTTTATTTGCACTACAGTTCACTTAGACTTCTATCATTGTGACTTTTTTGCTCTACAGCTCTGCCAGTTCTTGTTCACACAAATTAATGTTTATTATATACCATTTTACTTATGTATTTTAAGTGATTATACATTTAAGAAATTCATTTGAAAATGTCTAATTTCTAAATGTTGATTTGCACTACCGTTCAGTTGCACTAAAGTCATTGAGACTTTTCTGGACCAACATTTCTGACTCCTGTTTTATTTGATTTTACTGTCATGTCTCTGATTGTTATTGCAAACTGCAGTTCATTCACAAAAATAAATGTTTGATTAAAAAACGAATTGTAAATAACGTGCCATTTTGACACTATGCATATATTTGTACATCAGTATTGTTGACCTCTTATTGTAATAACTACATACCTACTTCTTTAGCCAAATCACAAAATACAATACATTTGGGAGGAAATGTGAGAAAATTGTTAACAAGAGAAAGTGCTTGTAAAAGATTAGTTAAAAATACACACATCGGATCACCCATTACCTTATATTTTGTGAAAGAGCTTTAATTTTGATATAACGTGTTCTATCAAAATAGTTAATTTTATGTGGAGAGTGCTGATAATAGAATCAAATCAAATAGATTTGATTTAACAAATGTATTTAAGTTCACGGAGATATTGTTTGTACAAAGAATATATATATATATATATATATATATATATATATATATATTATAAACACACCGTTTTCAAAATGGTAATTATAATGACTATAACACGAATGCACAGTTTGCTTTTATCTGAGAAGATCATGGTTCAAATGATCATACTGTCAAGTAGCTGATGGTGAGTTGAAGTAGTCTTTGTATAGTTGCTGCTGTTAGAAATCGAGCTGCTACTAGTAATATCCATGTTTTGTTAAAAGCAAGCATATGACTTGTTATTGACTAGCGTGTGGCTTTCTTCTTCTGTGTGACAAGTGAGTGTCAGAACAGAAGCATAAAGTTTTGCAGCGCCCCCTTGTGTACCGGGATAAATCTGTTTTGTATTAAGCGCCATCTAACGTCCAGGGGTGAATTTGCACCTCACTCGGCTCAGCGCCAGTAAAAATCGTCTGGGTGTGAAAGCAAAAAAACGTCACGTTAAACGCCGACGATAAACGCGCACGAAAAACGTCCCGGTGTGTCAAGACCTTAAGTCTTGAAAAGTAAAGCCTCTGGCTCTTTGATCGCCCCCTGGTGGCTGGCTGCAGTGCAAGTCATAAACCCCACCCTCTCTATTCAAACGAATGGAGCTTTGCTCTAAAAAATAAATATTTACACTTCCAATAAAAAATTCCTAAAGATGGTTTTGGTCCTTTTACTTAGTTGTTATCACGCTGATATATGTTCAAGTGTTCTATTCTTTGATATGTTTTTTAGCAAGTAATTTGATGCTATAGAAACGGGGCGTGTCGTTAAGATTGGCGTGGTTGAATTGGTCGCGCGATTGTTTGGGCGGAAGTTTGATACTTCCACGCCCCTGGCTCCACAGCGATTCCTTCTGCGCATGCCTTGGCTCCAAACTGACGTTTTTACGTAACATGGCGGCGACCATGGTCGGACATTTTTGGCTTCAATTCATTACAATGGAGGGAGGCGATGTCGCGTCATCCATCTTTTTTTACGGTCTGTGTGTTCAACACAGAACTGCTGCAAAAACCTTTTGGAAGTACAACATTTTGACACAGATTATACATTAAATCTCAGTTGATCTAAAGTAGATACAATATAAACAATACAATATATCCAATTGATCTAAAATGATTACAACAATGTGCAATCCGATAGATTTAAACTGTAATCAATGCTGTAATGGCATTAGTTTTAAGAAAGTTAGCATAAATAAGTAAAAAAACCTCATAAATAAATGAGTAAACTATACTGTCGTGTATCGGCGATCTTACGATATCTCACAAGAACTTAATATCCTAATGAGTTTTGGCATTACAATTGATCATTTTGACCCACAGAATGTATTGTTGGCTATTGCTACAAATGTACCCATGTGACTTATGACTGCTTTTGTGGTCCAGGGTTTCAAATCATACAGCATTATACAGTGCGCGTACAACAGCGCATGCACGTGAAAATATTTTGACAGGACACTCCACTACAAACAATTTTACAAAGGAAATAGACAGCATTTGCATACACACTATCGTTTTTCTTTTTTAATTTTTACTTCTTCCAAAAACAGAAAGCTGTGGGGCATGTTTGTTACCATAATGTTTGATTCCTGTTCCTTGTTGTCTTGTTGTTTGTTCTAAACTGTGTTTGCAATGGTGGATCGGCAAATTTTCTTCACTTATCCTAATGTTTTAATGTACTGTAAATGTCGCCAAATCAGTGCTTTGCTGACGGCCTGGTAGAGTAATAATTTGAATAAGAAACATTTGCATTGCGTATAGTGTCAAACGTGGCCATCCATGTGTAGCCGCGGGGATTATACTTGGAAAGCTGTGCGGAAAAGAGGTATACCCCGGCCTTTAATGGTGATGTGAATCTGAGCTCAGATTCAACTAATGCTGTTTGTTATAGGATGAGAAGTCTGATGCTGACAGTCGCAGTCTTCATCTTACTGGTTTGACATCATCCCTGCGCAGCCAGAGCAATTTCCTTACCAGCACTACACTGTCTAACCATACCTGTAAGTACCTCTTATCTCTAAGTGTATATCTATAAATAATGTAATGACTACTCATTTTCAAAACAGGCTAATAATCTGAGCTATTTTAATAACTTTATGGTTTTTGAACCATATGATCAGTGGTTCCCAACTTTTTTTGTTGCCCACAACAATATTTGAAGGCCATTTTCCACATACAATTAACCAGAGCTTGGAATGACTAGACAGATGTATATTCGCTACTAAAATGGCCAAAACAAAAAAAAGAAACATCTTGATTTTGGCTTGTTTTAGCTTATTTTAATGCTCGGTTTGTCCAATTTTTTATAATTTTAAGTCATCTTGAGTCCCCCTTGGAAATCTGCTGAGGTTGGGAAACACCGTACTATCAGTCCTTTCAGAAAAACGCTGAGTTTTTTTGTGATTGTTGCGGGCAAAAATTCTTAATCTTGCGGCACATTTTCTTAAAAAATGCAATGGATTATGCGGGATATTTATGCGATGAAATTGCTAGGCCTGTTGCGACGCGTCGATGACGATTCCGTCGACGTCATATTTTTGCATCGACGCTTCGCAAAACATTCAATTTAAGGCCCAAAAAAACTGTCTCTGTCATTAAAGTTAATTAAATATAAAAAAGAAAATCTTTGTATCTTCGTAAATAAAGAATAATCCACATTTACTTAAATTTTTTTTTGCCAAACATCCTTTGTGTTGAGCTCTGCTATTTGAAATAAGTTTAAGGTTCATCATGGAATGTAGATTTCCTGATCTTTTGCTTCATTAAAGGGATAGATCACACAAAATGAAAATTCTGAAAAATGTTGTTCTAAACCTGTACGAATTTCATTTTTCTGATGAACACAAAAGAAGATATTTTGATAAATGATGGTAAGCACACAGCTGATTGTAACCACTGACTTCCATAGTAGGAATAAAAACAACATGATGGAATTTAATGGATATACCATTAATTGTGTGCTTACCATCATTTATCAAAATATCTTATTTTGTGTTTATCAATAAAATAAACTTAAACAGGTTTAGAACATAAGGGTGAGTAAATGATGACAGAATATTCATTTTTGGGTGAATCTCCTTAAAAGAAATACAGCAGAAATGTTTAAAATTCACCCTAATTAAGTTAACATCTTATAATGCATTCATTCAAGCTTTCTTGATACATAGTTACACATCGTTTTCTTTCATGGACTATGGACCCCCTAAAGTAGCTTTGGCCACCCCTTGGCCTGAAATCACTGATACATCCTTAAAAGTATATAATTAAGAATGTTTTTGGCATTTATTTGAGATACATTATGGTTTTTATTAATCAAGCAACAGAAACGAATCATTAGATTAATCGTCCAATTAGTCGTTAGATTAGTCGACTAATCGGAAAAATAGTCGACAGATTAATCGTTTAATAAATAGTCGTTTACCCCAGCTCTAGAAATTGCAGGAACTTGCAAAAAAATTCGGGAACTTTCAGCTTTTGCAGCTTTTTAATGATGTTCACATCACATTAATCACGTAAAATCACATCACTTCATAACGTTCCCATGGCAACAGGGGACATGGCTGCGCTTGTGTGAGGTAAATGCAACATTTTCAACTTTCTGCTAAGATATATGTGATTTTTGAAACAAAAATGCAGGGATTATGAAATCATGCAAGCCCTGCATATTTTGCACACGTAAATCTGCAATTTATGCTGCGAAAGTATGGCGTATTTGAAAAAATGCGTCCCCTGCATAAATATGCAGACTTTGGTTGATTATTCTGGAGGGACTGTACTATGTGATATCAAGCACAATGTGTTTGTGCGCTGAAGCAGCTCACGTGACACTGACATGACTTCATTCACCCCAATGGAAAGCATGTTTATACTGTCTGAATTTTTTTCTTATCCCCTACACAGTTTACTGTATATCATTCAGGACAGGAGAAATTGCAATAATATGAACAGAAATGCAACAAAAATCCCCAGCAGTAGCATGAAATGAAGCTTGGCATATATACTAAAAAAGTGGATTAAAAGTGGATAGTTGGATCATTATAAAAAAAATTTAGCTACAGATGGTACTCAGCCAGAATAAAAACAGCTGAGCTCAGATCCCCAGCCAAAATCATCTCACATTACTGTGTTTAATGGCAAAGACAAACAAATATTACATAAAAGCCGAACATTGTTGTGATGGGTACAGCACGACCAACAACAGCCTTACACGATCTCACTTTTTATACCAGAACACATTAAATTATGAAAACAAAGCGGTTTCAGTTTTTGTTTGCGCATAAGGACAAAACTGAGATTTTTTTTGTATTATAACAGTGTGTTTTGACTAACAGGCTTATGCACTCACTCTAGACTTACGAATAAAACAGCACATTTTATTAAATGATTTCTTTATAGTCCTGCAGCTGCGCCAAAAACTTAAGCTACATAGAACTGCTTTTGTCTTTTACATTATAAATGTCAGTAACTCTTTTTTTTCTTCATTTTTGAATGTGCATCTACTTGTCTAGCAATAAGAAATGACCGATAAGATGATTTACTGTTCATGAGGTTAAATATGAAAGCCACTAAGTAATTTGTCACGCATAAACAATGCTTTTATTGTGCTGCGTGTTAAATATCGCTTAAAGCCATAGCTTTTGTAAAACAATATCCGAAAATCACTTGCATTACATTGCATATGTGTATTTGCCATAACACCATGACCACCTATCTAATATTGTGTAGGTCCCCTTTTGCCACCAAAACAGCCCTGACCCGTCGAGGTATGGACTCCACTAGACCTTTCTATCAGAACCAGCATTCACTTTTTCAGCAATTTCAGCTACAGTAGCTCGTCTGTTGGGTTGGACCACACGGGCCAGCATTGAGCCTTGGCCGCCCATGACCCTGTCAGCGGTTCACCGCTTTTTCTTCCTTGGAGCACTTTTGATAGATACTGACCACTGCAGACCGGAAACACCCCACAAGAGCTGCAGTTTTGGAGATGCTCTGACAGATTCATCTAGCCATCACAATTTGGCCCTTGCAAAAGTGGTTCAGATCCTTACCATCCATTTTTCCTGACACCTGTCCTCAAAGTGGATGTGTTAGAAGCTGGAAAATGGACGAGCTACTGTAGCTGAAATTGCTGAATAATTTAATGCTGGTTCTGATAAAAAAAAGGCCTAGTTGAGTAGATGCATTGATGGGTCAGGGCGGTTTTGGTGGCAAAAGGGGAACCTACTGTATGCAATATTAGGCAGATGGTTATAATTTTATGGCTAATCAGTGTATATTATCCCAAAAGTTCCCAAGGATTTGTAAAATTCCTGTATTAAATAATGGCTTGCTCTTTGTCTCCCTTGTAATTATCACCCTTTAAGTGACTTAATATTCATGCTATATAATAGGGCTGAAACGATTCATCGAGTAACTCGATTAAAAAAATTCCTTAGGGCAAAAATTCTGCCTGGCACTGGCACTTATAAACACTAAATGGGTAAAAATTGAAACAGGCTTTATTTTTGGCTTATTTTTTTTTATAAAAGCCAAATGCTTGATCATTTTACAGCCACATCATTTTCGTTATACATTATTTGTTTTGGTTGTTTAAAAACACACACAAAATAATTAATTAAAATTAAAATTAATTAATTAAAAAAAAATTAATCGATTAATCGATCAAGTGCTAGATTAATCAATTACAAAAAGAATCGATAGCTGCAGCCCTACTATATATTCATCTAACATGCAGCTAATTCATTACGATGGCATAAAATAATGTGATCAAACATACAGGTAAAAAACTTTTTATTACCTTACCGTGAACATAAGCGAATTTCATACGTCTTTGGTTAATGAAAACAACATCTTCCATCGTTCCACTCACTTATATGACATCATTAAGCTTCACCTTTGTAATGGTTATTGTGTAATAGCACCGTCTAATGGTAAAAATCCTACATATTGTGCCTTTAACATTACGTTACTTTCTTTAAAGTCGCAATTAAATTGAAATAATAAACACCACTTTTTTGTGGTATTTTTTCAAATGACTTTCAAGTGAGCTTTATTATGATTTCAAATTTCATGTGCCCTCATAATCTTTAATCAAAAACGCAAATCTCTTCCTTCCTCAAAACGATCTCTCTTTACTAGGGGTGTCACGATTCTTAAAATCCTCGATTCGATTACATTTTCGATTCTAAGGCCACGATTCGATTCTAGATTTTTAAATTATTATTTTTAAAAAAAAACAAAAATTACATGCCATTATTATTATTATTATTATTATTATTATAGTTTCACATTAACATGTCCGAAGAGTAGTAATCACTAGGTAGTAATCCTGTTTATGATATGCATTACAAGGAGTTGTAGCAATACATCTCTCGTATTTAAAATATAAATCGCGTTCCGCTGGATCTTTGTTTTTAAAGGCACCTCTGAGAGGTTTATTTTCCTCCGCTTGACAAGCCGACCGGACGTGACATGGGGGCGTGGCAGCATCGACGATCCCATTTTTTAATTCGAAGTTCGAGGTTGTGACTTAATTTCGATCGATTTCGATTTTAAATCGAAATCGTGACACCCTTACTCTTTACTTCTGGTCATATGGTATGGCAGGTGGGCAGGGTCCAGTAAAAGATCACAACTTCCATAATCCAATAAGTTCTTTATTGTAAAAGTGGAGCAATCCTTTAATTAACGTGTAGCTGTTTTAGCTTAAGCCCAGGATACATTGCACGGTTTTGTGAAATAATCATGGCAATTTCTGTGATCGTGGCTCTTCATCTGTGGTCCTATGTCGTACAGTGAGAGAGATTCAAAGACGCATGTTTTCCCGGTCTTGCGTCCAAAGATAGCCTACGATAGTTTTCTGACAGTGTCAGATATTCAGCATGATCACCGCACAGTGTGTTTGCTGCTACGACCTGCGTACTGGTATTTGTTTACCACGAGCGCATGCTGGTGATGTTGCGCTTACGTGTGACGCAGCCGTCGAAGCCTCCGTGGCATCATCGTACAGTCTACATGCTTGTCGTACCCAAATTTTAACTATCCATTTTCACAGTGTGATAAAATAGGATTGCAAAACTCCTGCAGTGTATCCCAGGCTTTAGAGGCACAAACTGTCCCTTTGCACCACTAAGCGATATTTGCACGCAAATCTTTCACATGTATAATAGATTTGATTGTCCGCAGTGGAACCGCCACAACTGTAAACGTGGCAGTAGGGGATATTTTGGTTGAGCAACTACTGTAAGTATGTCAGCAGTTTCCCAGTAAGCAAACCAACAGGCGACAGTAGTGGCAAGGAACCAAAACTTCATTGATGTACAAATCTTGTAAGAAACCAGGCTCCTTTGGGAGCTCAAGTTCGTTCCAGATCCAATCTGTAACTTTTGGTTAAAGGAAATCTGATATATAATTTTGTATTGGTTTTAAACTATCTGTTCGGGTTTTGTTGCAGCTGAGATGCTGACAGAGGCTTTCATTTAAGAAGTGCTTTAGTAATGATTTTTACAATGTTGTTACAAAGAATAAATACTATTTTGCAAAATCTAACTATAACCTCACATATACATTGAATTGTGCTTCTTTTTTCTGCTTTTTTCAGCCCCACATAAATATCTTACCAGTCCAGATCTGGACTCCAGTGGGACCCAACGGCACTATTCCAATGTCAATGGAGTAAACTCTGAACACACAAGCATGTAGCGTCAAGGCACGAATCCACGGACAACTGCGGTCCACCACCATCAAAGAGACCTCGTGTAAAAACTCCTCATCACTACCTCAAATGCACTCATGCTCACAGAAGCCTTACATGTATTTGTTACAACAACAGAGATGTGTTTGTAGTGTGTGCTATACATCAGAGTTTATATGTGTGTTAGTGTCTGTATGACACATAATGAACCTTGCCAATGACTGCTTACTTTTTATACATTGTAACTTTGTAAGCTCACTTATCATTAGATCATTTAAATATGGTGCTTCTCAAATGTGCTATTAACTCTTAAATATTCAGAGAAAAACTAATGTTGGTATTGTATACTATATTATAGTCATGTTTTACATTTATTTCTTTACATTTAACAGATATTCACTGTAGGGCTGCATAACAATTAATCGTGATTAATCGTTTGCAGAATAAAAGTTTTTTTTTTTTTTTTTTATTTGTACATCATATATGTGTGTGTACTGTGTATAAAAATTATGTATATATAGATACACACATTTATGTAGAATTGTAAGAAAAAAATATTTATATATTAAGTATTTATATATAAAATATATAAACACAAGTTTATAAAATTTATATACACAAGTAAATATTTTTTAAATATGTACATGTATGTGTGTGTATTTATATATACATAATTATTATTCACAGTACACACACGCACATATGATGGAAACAAAACTTTTATTCTGCAGCCCTAATTCACTGAATCATTTACTGTAACTTAATCATTTAAATAGTTTACTAATACAGACAAACCAAATTTTATATGATGTATATTACATAGTCATTTTTTACATTTTATACAATGAATTCAGGAAATCATATAATGTGCCTTTTGGGTATGCATTTGTATTTTATACATTTTATTTATTTTAGTGTATACATTTTTTACAATGATAATGAATTCTTTTTTTACCCCAATTTTTAGGGCACACGTCTGTTTTTAAAACACGCTGATCAGACCACTGATATTTGAGGCTTCTGCCCTATAAATGGTTTACCTGTATGATGTGAATTTAAAACCAAATCATCCCTGATATACTAAATTGTTTTGTGCTTCCAGTCTTGTGGTGCAACATGGGTGTTTATGGGACATTTCTTCTAATATATGTGCAGTTTTTTTGTACACTTTAAGACCTATGCACAGTATTTTGACAGTCTACTAATTGATTTTTTTTCACCATTGGCATTTATTACAATAACCATGTTAATGGTAAAATAAAAAATTCAAGAAATGTATTTGATCTTGATTGATTTGATTCTTTAAAAACGCCCCTGTCACATTGCATGAGTACCAATTTGTTAGGAATGGCAGCTTTATTGCACTTTTAATAACTTTTTCGGTACACTCTTAAAAATGTTAGGTTATTTTCAGCCCAAAATGCTCACTCATCTATATTTATTTGTTTATCCATGTGCCAGCTGAAACCGGTGTACATATATGTGACGCTAGACCACATAACCAATAATAAGGGTCGTTTTATTTTTATTGCGATTTATGCATCGTCTAAAAGCTGAATAAATAATCTTTCCATTGATGTATGGTTTGTCATGATAATATTTAGCTGAGATACAATCTAAAATTGCCTTTACATTTGTTTGCAAAATCAAAATAATATTATATTGTCACTTAAAATGTACCATATATCCTAAATTATCATGGCAGTTTAGTCGAATGTCGTTTTCAAACAAGATATCATTTGGATGAAACTAATTTTGGGTGCATTGGAAAAAAGCTTCGAGTTGATTTTGGGTTAAAATATTGGCAAGCCAAATGCATTAAAATAGGATTCAGTGATATGCAGAATGATATTCGAGTCACTGTAGCATGATTTTCTTGCTGTATTTGGGTTGTTCCAGCTCTTGATTTTTGGCACCCCAGAGATCCGATTTGATCTGTAACACTAAATAAACTACAGTAAGTACATTTATTCTGCTGCAAAACCCTATGTACCTCTATAGTTTATATGCAGTATACTTACAATGTATTTATACATGATGCACTTTAGTTTGTGCTGTATTGGCAGCAGCTGTATGCAGTCTGATGCTGGCGGGTGGAGGTGTTATTGCAGTGGGCTCCCGCTGTGATAACGTATTTCCATCGCCTGAGCCGAAATCAACGGTGACTGATTTGCTTGCCAGAGGAGGGTTGGGCTGCAATACTTGCAGCTTCATTGGGATTCTCATTGGATCCAATCACACTACAGAATGGCATACTGCAGACTCCCAGACAAAATACATCACTGTCAATTCCTGCATGCCACAGCTGTGCTACAACAAGTGCTGGGATTGCTCGGTTTTTCTTCATCTTCACCTCTTCATCCTTTTCATCTTGTCACTCTTTCATGTTTCATGAGAGCAAAAGGGATGATGTCTATATGCAAATTCAGACAACTATTTTTTTATCAAACTGGATATGTGATTTATCACTTCATCCCAGGATTGTATTCACATATTCAATATGTGATTGTATTTGCATATTAAGGTTCAAAACCCAGAGACCTCAGATTTTTAAATCTGCACGCTTTAGTCAAATTTAAAGGAACACGCTGACTTTTTGGGACTTGAGCTTATTCACCGTATCCCCCAGAGTTCGATCACCCTGCCAAAGTACCAATGCTTCACTTTCTGAGAATATAGTTCCCAGTATGTTTACGGTTAAAAGATGGCTGTGTCTCATATGCAGGGTTCCCATGCGTTCTTGAAATCCTTGAAAGTTTGTGAATCTGAGGGAAAAAATTGAAGGCCCTGGGAAGTTCTTGAAAATATACACACATAGATACAGGTCATTGAAAGTGCTTGAATCTATTTTATGCAAGAAGTTTTCTGGAAAAAAATCCATATTATTCCTTGTGTAGTGTAGGATAATATCATAAAATTTCTAGATTTTTTAAGCAGACGTGCTAAACTGTTTACTTTAAATGCTTATATCTTCTGTATGCCAATGTTGATTCATACCAAAATGCTTTTTTGCATAATTGTGTGTTTGACACATGAAAACGTCTTGGGTTACGTATGTAACTGTTGTTCCCTGAGAAGGGAACGAGACGCTGCATCTCCCTTGCCATACTTCCTGTGTCCCTGTAACGCCGTCTTTAGCAATATTTCAGATAGCGATATACTTCCTGGCTCCCGCGTCACCCTGTCTTTGTCGTTAAGCCTCACCATTGGTTGAATTTGATATACACATTCAGACGCACTTACCCCTGGAGGCGTCCCCAAAGTGTCACCGCAGTGACGCAGCGCGAGTTCCCTCAAAAGGGAGCTGTAACAATGTATCTTAAAAGGTAACACAATGTAACCTAGCTCTCACTTGAAATGTGTCCCCACATTTAGTCCTTGAATTTGAAGGTATTGGACCTGGAAAGTCCTTGAAAGGTCCTTGAATTTTAAGTTAACTAAGGTGTGGTAACCCTGCATATGACTTTGTTATTTATACACAGTGTGACTGTACAAATCACAACACATAAATAGAAAAATGTTGGCATTATAATGGGAGCAGTATGCTAGCTGGAGCCATTTACTTCCAGTCTTTGTGCTAAGCTAGGCTAGCGGTGAGTGTGTCAGATAGAGTTACGGGACACAAAGGTATGTATGGACTTATCTATTTATCTATTCTATTTATCTATTATCTATCTATTCATTTAAGCAAATTAGTGACATGGAGTGTTTTAACTCCATGCATGGGGTCAGACGTCCTTGTGTCATGCTAGGATCGATCATCAGGTTTGGCAAAAATGTTCTCTAAAAGTCTTAAGGCAAGTCGTGTTATATAGTAACGAAAATTTTCATTAATTTATTCGTGTTTGATTACACGGATTTCCGCTGTTTTTCTTGTCTCTGGAGACTAATGTCTTTTTCGTCCTTCCCAGCACGAATTTCTATCAATGGCTGTTCGTGTCTGTGGCACGACTTTCTTTATCGTGTCATTTTATATTTTGTTTTCTCATCGTTGTTTTCTATTTTTGACCATTGTCGCTGGTGTTTGGGTTCACTTTCTGCTTCAAACTTTGAAGCTGCTAATCTCATAGTTACATAATGAGACTTTCGCCTGGATTTCAAAGACAGTGTCAAAAATAGTCTTTTGTGATATCAGTTGATGAAAAATCTTTCTTTAATGGGATACATCCAGTAAGACGCTGCAGTTTGACACGAGTTTGAGTCTTTGACCTTTTTAAAAGCCACCAAGTCGTCATACTCCACATTTTAGTTGTCACCTTTGATAATCTCACTCCCCAGTAACAGCTGCTGCCTGAATAAGCTGAAAAAACTGGGTTGGGAATTACAGGCTTCAGTTCTAGAAAAAAGAAAATTGTTCTTGGAAGTAACAATGCCCATTTTGGGGTCTTAATAACACCCAATGTGAAATAGAAAAGCTGTTTTAAGAGAGAAAACTTGTAATTGTTTCTATTATTTCTGAATACGTTTATTGTCTTAGAATGAAGGCTATTAGGCAATGGGAATTGTTTTTCCTTCGGTGCAATTCTCTGATAAGTGAAACTGTGATATTCCTGTCAATGGGCGTGGTTTCAGTACAGACAGCGGACAGCATTTGAGCGCAGAGAATCCTGCTTATTTTGATAACTTAGCAGCACACAGAACCGTAAAAAACGTGAGGTGGAGATTGAAGCATGAGCGCTCTTGAAACTTTGGATTCCTGTTAACAGCCAGTTGAAACTTTCAAAAGAGGACACTTTCTCTGACCTTGATTGAGGGTGAGAGGTGCACAAACATGCAGGAGACAGTAGCTGGGTTTAGCACTTTACACTTTGCCTCACATTCACCCATTCACTCACACATTCATACACCGACGGCAGTGTAAGCCATGCAAGGCGCCATCCAGCTCGTCGGGAGCAGCTGGGGTTAGGTGTCTTGCTCAAGAACACCTCGACATTTGGTCAGGTGGAGTCAGAGATTGAACCACCAACCTTTCAAATTGTAGACAACCTACATAAACCACTGAGCCACTGCCACCCCAGTGTAATAACCAACAGTAAACAAAACAAGGCACGCTTGAAAATGGATACAGGGCTGCATGTAGTCACGATGGGACAAGTTATTTATTTATTAGCAGTGCAGCTTGTAATTACCTAAAACTAAATGCTGTGCACAGAAGAAGGAATGCAGCATTTTTAATGCAGGCAGCAAGGACATCGCGACGACGTCAAGCCCCATATATGGTACAGACAACAACAGTGGAAACAGCTAGACAATCAAGGGGTGTTTCTCAATGTTAAGGAAGGATCCTCGGAACCCAGAATTTCGAAGATGCTACGCTATCGACATCCGTTGAAGGATTGTTCCAATGTCAAGGATCCTCGGAATTCCAGCCAAGGACTGAGTCCTTCGTTCGATAAATATCCCATATACAGGAAAGGATGCATATGTGTAGCCTTCACGCTCTTTGCGCTCTCAAATCCCACAATCTTATGCGCGCAGTGCCAAAGGAACACCTTTTCACTGACGTAATGACACAATGACATGCACTTGCTAGCGTGTTCCATTTACACGTTCTCCGAATGGTGAAGAGGAGCCTCGTCTAGCCTCTGAAGGAAGTGACTTGAAGGCACCAGTACTGCCAAGGAAGTATCCTTGACATTGAGGAAAACCTTCAGTCACGTTGGTTCAATGTTTGTTACTTCAGAATTTATTCGGCAAATGCGTTTCCATTTCCCATTTTCATGTTTGCATTCGTGGTCTGAAGGAGGTGTCAGAGTTTGCTTTTTTAACTTTGAGTGCTCAAAGCGCTCCTGTGAAAATGGCGGCAGGCGGAAAAACGTGAGGTGGTCAGCGGACATAAACAGCATGCATAATGCTCACTACCCATAGAAAACAATTAAAAAAGGCCCCTATCACTGCCAGAAGTGCATTTTGTGTGATCCGCCCCTTACATTTTTTTAAATGTAGTTCTAGACGTAGGTTCGCGAGGAGCCTAAACATTCAGGCCTGTCAATCACCATTATGGGTGTATATAAGGCAGCCTTCAGGCCTCCGCGTCCAGCTGCATTCTTTTCCGGCATCCCCTCTCCTCCCCATCTCCTCCTTCACTGCTCTCTTTCTTCCTCTTTGCAGTTCTGTTGTAGGGGGTTGAACTTGGGGCTCGAGGCCCAGCCTCAGGTTTTCTGATCCATAAAATAAGAATAAAAATTTTTCTAAAGAATTTTTTCTATCTGACAGCATTGATCTATGGACTAATTCAAGTAAATAAAAATAATTTTTTTTGAGGAAAGCAGGTGATTGCGCCCAAACTTAAGCCCGAGTAGCCTATAGTCGAAAGCACACCCTTGCAAATATAGTTTATTTGACTCATATGTGTACGCAGACGCATGCACATAGTGACAAAATGCAATGCATCTTCTAGTCTACATACATTCTGTAGGCACATGCGCACAGGCACATAAAAAATTCGGGGGTGCGCATAGGGACCCTAGTGTACTGGTAAAATAATGGGCTTGTTTCTGCCTTTACAGTAGGTAAAAATGTAAACTTTTTTCTGTTTGATACACAATCTTTAGTTGTTTTCAGTTTTCTAGCATGTTTTGTTTCAGCACTCGGTGACATCTGTGACAAATTTCATGTCACATTTTTTTTTTGGCCCAAACTATAAGGGATCAGTTCAACTCATCAGCCTAAGATGTCATTGACTTATAATTGTAACTTCCCACATTTCTGGGCAGTGCTTGTGAAGCGGAGGTTATATTAGCAGCGCCGAGAGCTCATCAGATGCTCCATTTGAGCTCCAGCTGCAGTATGATGAGAGCTGATTGCATGCTCTCATTTCATTAATCAACATTAACCACAACACTGATCTGATAGAGCTCATATCACATGATACACTGGCCACGTTTCATCTAATAATACTGTGGGACTGTCAAATGAATGAGTAGATAATGAAAGCGGGAAGAATATAATTGCTCATCGCCACGTTTTCACTTGCAAAGTGTTAGCTTAAATGACAGCGTGCGATCTATTAATCTGTTTTTCTAAGTCACTTACAATAGACCCCGAATCTCTTGGTACAGACACTAAATGCATCATTGATTATCGAGTGCTGCCCTTGGTGTGCCATCAGTATTGTGGTCAAAGTTACTTAACTAGTCAATATAACCCACCCATACTTCTACTGTCCTCGATCACCCTATAAAATACGAAATGAACATAAATATAAATGTAATGTATAATAGAAAGTTATTTTTATAAGCATCTTTGACCGGGTCTGTAGAAACCCAGCTGAAGTCCTATTTTTATTGTTTTTTAAATCATCTTAAAAAATGTAAAAATCTTGATTTCTTTATTATTGACAGAGTAAAGTCAAAGATTGAAATCAATAATGTTCCTAAACTCAGAATTAGATTAAGAGACTTTATCCTGAATTTTACAGACAGTCACATTAAAGTTGTGCATTGATATTAGTAAACAGCAGTTTAATGCAAAGACTGCTTAAATTGCAATAGAGAACAAGTGACCAGACATTTATTTGGTGGTCTTGGTTGTGGGTTTTTTTCCATTAATTCTCATTCCAGTCCACATTTGAATGGTAATTTTAGATTTGGATGTGCAGCAGACCGAAGACTTTCTGATAGACAATACAGTGAAAAAACCTGGTGTTTACCAAATCCAAGGTTTGCGCAATTTTCTTAAAATGGAGCTCCATTCTGTAACCATTAAATACATTCTGCCTGAAATTATTATTATTTTAGCTCAGTTGGTAGAGTGCTGTTCTAGCAATGCCGTGTTTAAATCAGGAAAAAAGGTTTAAAACTGTACCTTTTCTGTCATTATACCCTCAAAGGTTCACATTGAAATGTTTTACCTTTTGGGGCACAATGTTATACCTTAATGACCTATTGTGTACCTTTAAGGAGCAATTTTGTACCAGTTAAATGTTAGGGTTACAAAACATTTAACTGTACCTTTAAAGATACACAATAGATCCTTAAGGTACAGTAATATACTGTAGGGGAGTTAGATGAATACATTTTCAATGTATTTTAATGTCCTTTAAAATGCAAATGAGCTGATCTCTGCACTAAATGGAGTGCCGTGGTTGGATTTTGCAGATTAAGGGGCGGTATTATTATAATTAGATTTCAATGCCAGGTTTCATTGAGCTATTTTTTCACATGCTTGCAGAGAATGCTTTACCAAAAGTTAGTTACTGAGTTGATTTTTTTTACATTTTCTAGGTTGGTAGAAGCACTGGGGACCCAATTATAGCACTAAAACATGGAAAAAGAGAGATTTTCATCATATGTTCCCTTTATGGCTACTAGAATGTCATATTGTTACAGAGTTTTCTGTATATATGACAATAAACTCAATCTTATTTTGAATGGAAGTGTCTGCCAAACTCATAAACAAAAAAACACAACGTTGTTAATGTTGTTTTCCCGTGATTGTTCATCTGCAAAAACATTTAGCTGTTTTCCGTGAGGCATTAAAAGAATCTGCGTAAACATGTTATATTTGTCATTGTCATGCGGCTTCCCAGATAGCCGAATTAAAAAATAATATAATCGGCTCATGGGGTTCTGCACAGGGAAGAAACCCACGGTCTGCACATCAGTGCTTGTAAGTGATATATAAAGAAAAATCACCTCTTTATGCAGAGTCTCCACATGGCAGGGTTACATAAACAAGATTATTATTAAGCAGCTAATGATAGATGTTCTGAAATGCTTCTGCTTGGTTTAAACACATCTGAACCAAAAGGAAAACAGAAGGATTAAAGAGGACCCGAAGGGAAACAGCGTGCCAGTCATTTCTAAATAACACTGACTTTTTCTAAGATTACATGATTATCCTGAATGCATGATTAGTATCAGGTGATCGTTTTAAACCCTGAATAAAATATTCATGTTTTCTGTAAAATATTCAAACCTTTAAGAAAGGCAGGGCCTAGTTACACTAAATGCAAATGGCGTTAGACTATTAATTAGTACACTAAGTAAAAATATTATTTTCTTAGTGATAGATGCTATTTACACCAATAAAAAATACTATTTACACTAAGTGACATTATCAGCATTATCTTAGCGCTATGCTATTTACATTATAGTGAAAATAAGTTGTATTTAATAAAAAATGGTCACATTTCCAATAAGTGTAAATAATAATTAGATGCTATCTATATGGGCAGATACTATTTGCATCTCAGTATGTTTGTAGATTAAAGGTATAGGGGAAGATTTTCTTTTTTCCGGGTGGATCATCAAGACTATTGGTCATCCCAGTTGTCAATCATTCTGATGATATGTTGAAGTAAGGCCGTCGTACGTGCTCGTCCCTAGGTTCGCTTTCTGCACATGCACACTTTTCAGGTGTATATGTGTGGTGGGCTACGGTTTCAGCCATTTGTTGAAGCTCGCGTTGTTATTGAATATAAATGCCTTTTCGATGTGATATGTGACAGGAAAAGAAGACGAATAAGGTCTGCAAAAGGTGAATCCTTGCAGAGACTTCAATGGGATAGGCTTATTATAAGACCAAATGCAATTTTGTTCCATTTGATTGTACCGTGGGTCTCTTGAATGCTTTGTTCTGATTGGCTGAGAAATGTGCCATGAGTGTTCATTATTTTTCTGTAAAACGCACACCTAACCTTTTAAATGTCTTAAAAATAACCACCAGAGTAATGTTAGTGGTAACTGTAGTATAAGAGGAATAATTGACTCCTTTGAATTATAATTGGTCCTTTGAATTATTTGAAAATCGTGACGCATTACCATTAAACCAAAAAGAAACGAACATCAACTCATTTAAGATCTGGCTGTGCACTTGCATTGCTTTTTTAAGTTCAAGGCGGCAGTCCAGTACAACTAATAATCATACAGTAGCCTATAAAGACTTCAAGCCATGGGTTTTGTTGAAAAAAAAGCCAATTAAGACTATATTCAGTCCACAGAAAGACATTTACTATACACACTTTCAGCCTACGCCAAAATCATGTAGTATAAGCAATGTACGCTAAAATTCTCTTAATATTTGTTTTTCACAATGTGCTGACACACGTGCAAATAAACATTGCGGAACGTGAATTACTGAGGAAGTGAAAGTGGGACATTCAATTTGGGGTGGCACCCAGGGCCAGGGTGGCCAGTCAGATGTCAGCGGACGACACTGGTGGGCGGAACTAGTATAAATAGTGTTTACCTAATCACACTCAGTGTAAATAGACACTCTGTTTAACAAAAATATGATACATTCACTCTTAACTCTTTCCCCGCCAGTGTTTTTAAAATCTTGCCAGACAGCGGCAGCATTTTTCATGATTTTTGAAGAAGTGTAATGCCTTCCAGAAAATATTAATATATAAACATACAATATATCAAATGAAAGAACAGACCCTCTGCTTAAAAAAAAAACCGTTTACCTTCATTTGTTTTATCACTTCTCAAATATGGGAAGGTTTCTACAAAAAACCCAATTTTGAGCAAAAAGCTGAGATAATTCTGTTTTTGTGAAGGAATTTTGATGGAGATCAGATTGAGAGCGATGATCAAAACATACACAGAGTTTGAACTGTTTGCCCTAAGGGAATAATTCTGGGTTTTCTAAGTTGGGTAAGAGCGCCACCTGGTGGAAATTAGCAGAAAAACAGATTGCTGGCAAAACTCACCATTAACAGGGAAGCGTTTTCTCTTAATTGACGAGTTAACTCGTCAATGGTGGTGAAAGAGTTAAGGGCTGTTCACATTATAATGTTAACTTTATCGATAACTAGTGTTCACAGCTCCGGACAATATCAATATCGCGTGGTGCAGTACTCGCACAAATCCTTAACCTTCAATGGCATTAACTAATATTCCATATTTCCTTTAAAAAAGGAATCAATATAAAAGGTGTCAATACCTGTAAATGTACAAATATGCTGATCTTGTTGTATTTACACAGCGTGTAACCAGCAGATGTCATCAACACTCAGCGTTTGCGCAGTTCTAAACAGTGAATATATAAGTTAGTAGTCTGTGTAATATCTTACCTTTTGTCGTAGTCAATGTAGTAGAATTAAAACATTATGGGGTGGTTTGCCAGACAGGGTTTAGGTTAATCCAGGACAAAGCCTTATTTATATTAGGTCATTTAAGAAGTTTTTACAAACATAATTTACAAAAAACACTACAGGTGTTCATCTCGAGACAAAACAATGTCACCCATATATGTTAAAATTAGTCAGGACATGGTGTCCTGCTCACACATGCAGCTCACACATGCATTTAAGTCTGGGACTATGATAAGCCCTGTCTGGGAAACTGACCCTTTTAAGTCAATTTCACAGCAACTGCATCAGCACTGGATACGTGAGATTATTTTATGTTATGGACCTCAAGAATGAGCTTCTCCACCATCTGTCATTTACGTGCACTTAAAGTTCAAATAGATTTAATTGGTTGTCAATGGTTTAGCGTTCATCAAAAAAATGCCCAGAAAATGATCCCAACAATATCGTTCATTGTATGTTTATCATTATAGCTGTATTGTAGCATTATTCACTATTCTCTTTTATATTAAAAGATTTTTAAAATTATAGATGGTTTCATTGGATGCACGTGCGGTGACACAATTACACCTCTGGTCCGAACTTCACTTCCGGTTTCGGTTTGTTTAATGGTCTGCTAGTTGTCGAAACTTGAACTTTTCAACAAATACCTTGTCGAAAATAACAAATGTTCATACGTGTTGCTTATTTTGCTCATTATATAAATAAACTACAGATTTTGTTTTTTATTCTTAGTGGAGTTTACTTGAAGTTACGTGTTTTCCACGAAAGCCGCTTGTTTATGTTGTTACTTCTGAAACCATCTATATTTCTTATATTTATCATTATAATGTAAACGGCCCTTTAACAAAAAGTTCCTGAAAGGTTTTTTGTTGGGCTGTATGGTTCCATAAAGAACCTTATCACCAACAGAACCTTTCTGTGCATGGGGAAGGTTTTACAGACTACAAAAAGAAAGAAAGATACATTTTTTATTAACCTTTGTCTGAAAGGTTCTTGGAGGAACCAGTAATTGTTCTTCTATGGCATTGCTGCTAAGAACCTTTCAGCACCTTTATTTTAAAAGTAGGTGGCTTTTGATGTGATTCCTGTTGCCATGGTTACATGGATTTCACTACAATATATTAATGTTTAATATATATTATCTATATTGCTTTGAGCTCATAATAAGCCCGTCTCAAAAAGGTTTAAATGTTATCTATAAAAAAATATTATTTGGGGACAAAGAAATGAAACTGTTGCATTCTCTTGTGATTTAAATTACAGGACATAAAGACAGCAAATTTCACAAAAGCTTTGAAAATGATTGGGAACATTTTATTGCTGGACATAGCTGAAAGTCAAGAGTGAAAACAGTAACTGACGAACGGAAGAAAAGAAACAAAATGACGGCACACAATTCTCTGTGAGTGCTCTGATAACAAAACAATAAATAGACACGGATAGAAAAGATGACAAATCCCAACTACTGCCAGCACAGATGCTCATAAATCGACAAACCTAAAGAGCGCACAATAACAGCGGGACATGATGAAAAATGATAAATACACAGAAAAAAACAAAACATCTTAAACTCCAAAATTGTGGCAGCAGTGTGAAACGTTTATCATATGAGCTCTTGTAACCTTGTTTAAATAGAAAACAAGAACCGGTAGTAAAACAACCAGTAACACGGAGCCTTAATGCAAGTGTGCAGGGCAAACAGTTTGACGTCTTCTCATACAAAACCCCTAATGACTGAATAATACTCTTTCATAAGACTTTATGCAGATACAATGGGGTCCAAAAGTCTGAGGGCACTAGAAGAAATTATTCGGTTTACCAGAAAGAAATGACATTATGTTGATTACAATTTGAGTGAAAAGGATTTTTTTATTATATGGTGTGTTTCCTTTTGCATTATTGACAGCATGAACTCCAGTTGGCATGGATTACGCTTACGTGCATTTAAGGAAACAGCTTATTCCAGAGATTTGCAGAAAGCTGCGTTTTGAGACGTGTAAATGGTTTCCTTGCACTGTTTAAAGGATTAAGAAAAAAATGGTTGGTTCCTGCCAGGGCTTGTATGTGACCAGATAAGCATAACTCTCCAAGGTTTTGTGTTGTGTGTGTGTGACAAGAAGGTGGACAAGAATTTCTGTCATAAAAAAGTTGATGACGGTCATAATGTGCACTTTGTTAATTTTCCATTTAACAAATCATTTCATTACTTCTGTATTCATTTGTTGGTCATTAACATGATGAAGTATGCAGAGGCTGTGCTACAGATAATCATAAAGCTACCCGTCGTTCTCGCCAACTATCTTTTCGTTATATTTGTCTGGATTTTAAATAATTATAGATTTATGTATTTATCATCATTTGACGCATGACTGAACTGTTTCTGATTGGTTCATACATTAGAGGCTACTATCTGATTGGTCGTTATCCATAAAGCCCACACCTAAGCCTAACCACAATATAGAGAAACAGAGTTTTCATTAAAGATTTGCGCAAATCTTTAGCGATATTTTCTTAATGTTTACAAAAACTATTGTGAAATGACGTTGTCTCACGATAAAAACCATGGCAATGGGTGTGTTCGGCTTCAAACGGCACCACGCAGAACGACATGCGGATGACAATACCGTACCAGCGACTCGAAAGTCGACTCTGTAATCACTCTCATGGTATTTTAATTTTATACGCTTTTCAGTTCTCGTGATGCCAAATGAAGTCACACACCGCTCTTCGACATTTCCTTCAGTCAAGCATACCACGCCATATTTAAATATTGATCATGTGAATTTTACAAACGTCATAGGACCAATAAATGCAAATAATTTTTCGAATCGCCTAAAAACAACCTTACCCGAGCGTAAACATTTTCTTTGCGATAAAAAAATTGGGTGCGTCTAAAACATTTACTGGAGTAGATGCCATTTTCTTGTATTCTGGTGCCTTTTAATTAAACAACTGCTTCTATAGTCGAAAAGCTTTGTTTACCGTGTTGTGTCGCGGCTTGTGGGATTTCAGCAGGCGAAAGTACACTGTCAAAAATAAAGGTACAATGCTGTCACTGGGGCAGTACCCTTTAAAAAAGGTCCTAATATAGGTACAAATATGTATCCTTGAACTGCCAATATGTACCTTTGAAGTACTAATATGCACTTTTTGGGTATAAAGTTGTACCTTTTTGAAAGGGTACTGTCCCAGTGACAACTTTTGTACCTTTATTTCTGAGTGTGTAGAGAAAAAAAGAAATGGATTTTTAAGCTAATCCTGGTTTTCAGGTTTGCTTGATAATAACAGAGAGGTGTGTGTTGGAGTGATGGTTGAAACTGAAGTCTGCAGGACAGTAGCTCTCTATGAGCAGGGTTGGAGATACCTGCTTTAGTGAAATGAATTTGACTGACGGCGCTCTGACAAGTAAACAGACATAAGCGCTAAATTAGAGAAAAAGTCTGTGGGTCTGATATCATTGGTCTTAAAAAGTGTATGTGTCTTGTCCCACCCACATATAATGGTTCCAATGCCCGCATGTATGGGAGTTTATGCAAAATTGCTGTGCTTCTATTGGGTTTATTTTTAATTCACAATTTGCGCAATTTGGAGGGAAATGGAAACGTAGCTATTATGTCACACAGAGTCAGATTTCAACAACTTCGGCTGAAGAAAACCCAAGTAGGCAGGTACACTGTCAGAAAAAACCCTAAATATGTACCCCAGCTGTCACTGGGAAGGAACCCTTTTAAAATTTTCTGGGGCGCCGATATAAACATTTCCCCACCTATACCGATTATTCAGACTGATTTTGAACGATACTAATGGTTTGGTGCTTATATTACTTTGCATTAACTACATTTCTGAAGTTTCCTTTTTTTAATGTTATTCATTCATGTACTGTAATGATTAATATTGAACATTAAACTAGTCATGTTTCTTTGCATTTTCTACACAGAGCTCAAATTTATTGCACTTAACTTGATTGACAGGATATATCGCCTATGACTATCAATTAGTGCCGGGGCGATAATTCAATAAGGATAATATTCACAATATAATTTCCCCCATAAAAACTGGTAATGACGAAAGTGATGGATAATGCTTGCGTAATGCCTTATCCAGGCATTTTGGAGACTGCACTTCCGGATGCCACACGCGGGCTTGGTTTACAATCACAGTGTCACTCACTCAGTTATACTGTTTTTAGTACCACCTCGGCTGGGGTTCCCAGCAATCCGGGTTGATACCAAGACATGTTGTGAAAACACGTAGATCACTGATTGGTCTGAGAGAATCGTCAATACCAGCGTCATCGCTACACTATAATGTAAAAGATTAGCTTTACCTTTGCATCTTGAGTAAACCTGCTGTCATTTGTGATCTGCTATAAGTTCCCAAACTCCCTTTTAGCGATGAAAAACATCCACAGGTTGAGAATCAGGAAAACCATAAGTTTTTTTCAGACTTGCAGTTTGTGGCGGCACATTCGCAACGCGCACGTCTGCATATATGCTTTAAAGCAACTTAAATGAGGCTCTGCGGAGCACGTCGACTGACACCGACTTGTCCACTTTCGACCGCTTCTGTCCTGAATACTGTGAGGGGGTGGTCTGTCGAGACGATGGGCGAGTCTCGTAGCTGTCATTCAAACGTGAGCGGGGTAATGATGAGTTTATATGGACGCAAACTAATATTATGTCAGAGTCCACTGCTTGTTTAGCAAGTAAACATGCTGCACAGAGTTTTTTAGGTGTATATGTTAGAGCTTTCTCTGAATTTTCAGCGCAATTGATGAAATAGGATCGCACAACTTTCAAAACGCTTTCAAAACGAAACTACGGTGAACACCCGCAGTAGTTTTATCAATGAAAGGCTAAAAATTGCGCTGTTCACCGTATGTTTACGGCAGAAGTCAAAAAAAGACGTAAACTTGTGTTTAAATCCTCAGATTAGATAAATGGGCGGAGAGAAGGCGGTCGCGTGTGGCTGTTCAAACACATTCAACCACATGTGCGTTCCGCAACTCCAAAGTAATCCGATCGAAAGGGGTTTCGACCACATCTGAGTGGACGCGTTCAAAAAGTTTTGAACACAGTTTACACCTGGCATTAACGTCGTCCTCTTGTGATCCGATCGACGAAAACGCATGTTAATGCCAAGTGTAAACAGCCTCAAAGATACATATCTGTACATAATTTTAAAGGATACTGTCCCAGTGACAGCTGCGGTAAATATAAAAAAAAAAAAATTCTAACAGAAGGCAAGAAATAGCCCAGAATCTAAATGTCTTGTTTGTGTGTGCACACTTGGCGAATAAACCTCATTCTGATTCTGATATTATACATTTATGTCACAATGTTTCAATACTTTTACAAAGTTGTTTATCGCAGGCTGAAATTAGATTTCAAACCTCATCTTTTTGAACCCCAGTGTACATTCAAACAACAGACTAAACTAAGTGTTGAATTTGTAGGAAGAGTATGAAAATCTGGAAATGAACTTAAAGTATGTACAATGATGAGCTACAAAGTACCACAGCTATGATGTAACAAAATATGTAAACATATTTATTGTTTGACACAGTTGACTGTGACAACATGAAATGTACACTTGTTCACATTGGACATCTGCAAATAAATTCAAATTTGTATTCCAGCCCTCCGTAAAACACACAAGATCGCTTCGCTCACAGTTGCTCCATATCATGTGAGGTGTGCGTGCGTAGAAAATAACTCAAGCGGTCACGACCGAAAGGAAATCCTGCATTTAATGTACTGTATAATCTCTCGTTTTTCATTCGTAAAAGACGTTTTCATGTGAATCTGGCTACACGTAGTAGAGCTCATTCAGAAGATGAATGTTAAAGCGCATCTGTCAGACACCAATGGAGAAGAGGACAAAGAAGTAAAAGTAAAGGAAAAACGAGTGTGTTAACAGAAGGAATGCTAATAAAAAATAGAAAACGTTCCACTTTAAACCCCTGTAACACATAATCCAACACATAAAAAAAACACCATTTGTACTAATGGTACATTTCTCATCCATTGTGGGCTAGAAGAGTACTGTTTTATGGCAAATCTTTCCACTTTGCATCTCCACGACTCGTTCCGTTTCTCTTCTTTGCAAAGATATCAGTACTACATCACACACGTCACATGCATGCCCAAAATCATGACCTATGATCATTGTTATTTTGTACAGGATTACAATGGACAGGGGTTGCTTTGTTTTTTCTTTCATGTTTTACACCACAGATTTTCATACCTCAAAGTCACTTGAGGGATAACAATGTAACAATGAGATATTTTACACCGGCATTATTGTCCCACAACCAGACAGAAAGTACGGCATTGAGGTCCCGAAGTCCTTCTTGCCTTCTCCATCCGCTTCCCGTTTAAAGTGTGCTTACAGAAGTCACTGAACACGGAAATGGGTTCATTTTTACTCGACGTGATCAAGTTCTTTAAAGGATTTTCAGCGTAAAATTACTGTTCTCTGTCCGAAACGTTTTTTTTTGTTTGTTTTATACGTAGTATTCCTTGTCCTTATCTTTTGGTCTCTTGTTACTGGCAGCCTTCGTGCTGGGCTGTTTGTCTTTCACTACCGTACCGTTGTTCTGTGCCGAATTGCTGATGTAGTTCCTTGTTTCGTCTACTTGATAGGAGCCCTCGTCCCTGTTCCTGTATTTGTACATGGCATAGAGGAGAATGAGGATGCAAAGGGCGGCGGCGGAGACGATGCCGACCACCATCCCCGTAGTGCTGCTGGACTCGCGTATCACCTCCGAGGCACCGGCGGGCACTCTCCTGATGACCGGCACAGTGGGCAGGGCGCTGGGGATATTGCGCAGCATGGGCTGGGTGACGTACGGCCCTCTGGGTTTGGTGCCGTCCGAGTCGTAAGACGTGGGCAGCGGTAGCAACACTACGTCCGGTTGGGGTTTGATCTCACGGTTGTTCATTTTCCCGGCTGGGATTTTAGGAGCGGCCTCGGGCGACGACGCTGAGCTTCTGAGGTCAGGCAGAGGGGGAACGGCCGTAGTCCTGCCCGCCTCAGAGGCCTTGCTAGGCTTAAAGTCCTTTACTTCCCACTTGGGCGCGAGAGCTTTGTAGCCACCTTCGTAGGTCGACGTGGTCAAGATCTTATCTGTTACCAGGGAGAAGGTGGTGTAAAAATCTTCATCGTCAGTCGGGGGGAGGCTAGAGTCGAAGGCCTCCCCTGAGCCAAACCCCGATATCACCAAGCCATCACCACCATCATCATCATCACCATCATCATCATCACAATCATCGCTGCCTCGGTCCGACAAGCAAGGTACCCCCGCATCGGTGGCAATTGACAGGGACTCTTTGGTGGTATCAATAATGGTGAGGACGGGGTGTAAGGTTGGGGGGAGAGGGATGAAAGGGGCTCGAGTGGAAACAGGGGGGATGTCAATGGGATCCTCGACTAGAATGGGGATGACTAACTCCCCTCCTGCGAACCAACAGAAATAAGGAAATTAGTGTCTATTTCAAATTCTCAACCATGCTCAAAAACAAGCAATTGCACGTGACCAAGTAAAGCAAAAACAAACGAAAACTAAAAACACTAATCTATACCAATGACCAAACAAACCAAGGTGACAAAAGAACTGAAAGAAAACATGGAAATGTAAGGTTTGTTGTATCAAAAGGCTTGAGGGGACATGCAGGGTCTTGAGCTTTCAGACTGAATTATTCGACCGACCTACAGTATAGAAAACGTTTAGTTATAAGTTTTGGGCCTCTCAATAATGAAAAAGCCATTATCATTTACTCACTCTCATGTTATAAACCTGTTTATCCAAACCAATCAGAAGCCACACTGACTTTCATTGTATTTGTTTTTCTATCAGTTTGGTTCCAAACATTTCTCAAAATGTCATCCTTTGTGTTCATCAGAATAAATAAATATTTAGGATTGTAACAACAACATGACTAAATGATAACAGAATTTTCATTCTTGGGTGAACTCTCCCTTTAAAGGGGCAAATTCACCAAATTACAACACTAAACGTGGTATTTCAATAACCTTAATTAAACAACTTGCAATCCAAGTTAAAAGGGCATGAAATGCATTGACAAAACTCTATGGCATTAAGATGTGAATTAAAGGATTACTCCACTTTCATAAAAAATCCTGATCATTTACTCACCCCCATGTCATCCAAGATGTTTATGTCTTTCTTTGTTCAGTCCAGAAGAAATAAATTGTTTGAGGAAATAATTCCAGGATTTTTCTGCATATACCTGTAGTGGACTTTAGTGGACCTCAACAGTTTACAGTGTCAGTGCAGCTTTAAAGGGCTCTAAACAATCCTAACCAAGACATAAGGGCCTTATCTAGCAAAATAATCATAATTTTTGCAAAAAAAATAAACCACAACTTCTCGTCTTGCACTAGCCGTGTGACACGCCAGCACGACCTTACGTATTACGTTATAATGCCAAAAGGTCAAGCATGACGTGTGCAAAACTACCGCCCAAGTGTTTACAAGTGTGGAGAAATAGGACCGTTACCATGTTGTTGTATGTGGAACAGTGTTGGGGGTAACGCATTCAAATTAACGCACATTATGTAATAATATTACTTTTCTGAAGTAACAAGTAAAGTAACGCATTACTTTATAAATGTACACATTAATATTTGAGTTACTTTTTTAAAAAAGTAATGCGAGTTACTTTTCAGTTGAATTTATTTTATTTAAAAAAATTATAATAATTTACTGAATTAAACCGAACTTAGTCATGTAGAATTACACACTCTATGCCTGCATGCCTTTGGGGGAACAGTTTGAATCAGAAACGGAGATAGCAGGCCAGAGATTGACATTTTTGTGATGGAAATATGCAATTTCTGAATCCAGAGCTTCTCAGTCATAAAAAACAAGTACAAGGCCTAAAGTACGTAGCCCCTAAGGGGGCATGGAGCAAAAATTAAATAAAGTTTAGTTTCATGTGCTCATGTGAAACTTTCATGTGCTCACACGAAAACCTTCATGTACAAAAATTTTTTTTATGTTTAGTTTCGCATGCTCGCGAGCACGCGATAGTTTCAGGTGAGCACGCGATAGTTTCAGGTGAGCACGCGATAGCTTCACGTGAGCATGAAAAACGAAACTTTAAAAAAAAATTCTGCACATGAAAGTTTCACGTGAGCACATGAAACTAAACTATAGATTTTTTTACTCCAATGTCACCTTAGGGGCTCGGTACTAAAGAAATCAAGCCTTAGCCAAGTAAGAAAAAGTAACGCAAAAGTAACTTAAAAGTAATGTAAGTATTACTTTCCATGAAAAGTAACTAAGTAACGCAATTAGTTACTTTTTTGGGAAGTAACTTAATATTGTAATGCATTACTTTTAAAAGTAACTTTCCCCAACACTGATATGGAATGATACTAATTAATATCTTTGTGTCAGTTTATTGTTTAAAATGGTCCGCCAGTGTGCGTTTAAAAGTCCTTTTTTTGTCAAAAATTATGATCGTTTTGCTAGATAAGACTCTTATGCCTCTGTTCGGATCGTTTAGAGCCATTTGAAGCTCCATTAAAAAAAAATCCTGAAATGTTTTCCTCAAAATCTTAATTTCTTTTTGACTGAAGAACATAAACATCTTGGATGACATGGGGGGTGAGAAAGTTTTTGGGATTTTTATGAAAGTGAAGTAATCCTTTAAGTCAATATCTTTGGCAAATACCTGGCTCCTTTCTATTTAAATGAGACTTACTACAGATCGGTTGGTATTTGCTTGGCTTATTTAATAATATCCAGACGCATGGCAAACTTTGTTCTACTACACTTTCAGGAAAAAAATGGTCCCTACCTGTCATTGGGACAGTGCCATTAAAGAAGGTCCTAATAAAGAGGTACACACACACACATATATATACACACATCTACCAATATGTACCTCTGAGGTATAATTATGAACCTTTTAGGTGTACAGTTGTATTTTTCGAAAGAGTACCACCCCAGTGACAGCTAGGAACCATTTTTTGATAATTTTCTGACCCACAGGCTTGCATTTTCCTATATACTGCCTAATCCTTTTACTGAAAAACAACAGCATGTGCAAATAAACAACATTGGCAGACTTCTATCAAAGTTCAAAAATGTGGAACATACATGTTGTAGTTTTACTTTTGCTATGCGTATACTGTAGGGATGTAAAACCACAAAATTAAGCGGATTCATTTAAAGCTACTGGTCACAGGAGGATGCAAATTCACTCAGTAAATTAAGCGTTTTGTCGAACTGATGAACGTAAGACCAGCGAAGAGAGTAATATATGGAGCACTCACAGAAATACAATTATTGCACTGAGATTTCGAATTTTCTGAGCGGCTTATCAAAACTATAGAGAAAATCACTCCATTACTTCTTTAAAGTCTGTCACACTTGAGATGAAAGCCATTTGCCTTTTGACAGTTTCTATGAATTTGCCACAACGGCACACGTTGCGTAACAGTTCATCAACACCTGAATGCTTCATATCACGTCATACGTTACATTTGATTTGTTTTTCTCATGTCGAGGGTGTTATACAAACCCTGTCTGTACAAACCCAGCAAGTCATTTTTAGTTATTCATGGTTTTCTACATAACATTTCTACATAACAACATATATAATGTGAAAATGTAACCTTGATATCAAAGATTGAAATCAAACTTTAAAATCTCAGATAATAAAACTTCAGCCTGGATTTCACAGACAGGGTCAGATATTTTCTCAAATTAATTTATATGCTGCGATTTATGCAAGATTGGGTTGAATCATAAGCAAAACGAATTTGTTTTTATATTACATTTTAATATTTATTAGGGCTGTCAAAAGATTAATCGTGATTAATCACATCTAAAATAAAAGTTTGTGTTTACATAACATATGTGTGTGTAGTGTGTATAATTAATATTTATATATAAAAACACACACAGTCATGTATATATTTAAGAAAAATTGGTTATATTTAGGGCTGTCAAAAGTAAAAGTTTGTGTTTACATAACATATGTGTGTGTACTGTGTGTAAATATTATGAATATATAAATAGACACACAATCATGTGTATATTTAAGAAAAAAAAAATTATATTTCTATATAAAATATTTATATTTCTATATAATATAAATTATATAAATGTATATACAGTATATAAATGCAAATATTTGTTAAATATATACATGAATTTGTGTATATTTATATATACATAATATTTACACACAGTACACACACATATTTTATGTAAGCATAAACTTTTATTTTGGATGCGATTAATCGCGATTAATCTTTTGACAGCCCTAATTTATATATAAAATATTTATATTTCTATATAATATAAATTATATAAATGTTTATACAGTATATAAATGCAAATATTTCTTAAATATACACATGAATGTGTGTGTATTTATATATACATAATAATTATACACATTACACACACATATGTTATGTAAACACAAACTTTTATTTTAGATGTGATTAATCACGATTAATCTTTTGACAGCCCTAATATTTATAATAAATTAACACAAACAGTTTATTAGGAATGAGGTCCATTATAATACATTAATAATGAGTGATGCATTTTTATCGCTATGCGAGGAACATTCAGATGTTGCTTAAAACTGCTGAACGTATGCCATTGTGGCTTTGCTGATTACATTGCAGACTTACAAACAAAAGGCACTGTAAGGCAACGCAATGGTCTCAAACAAATCAAACCAAACCAAATGAGAGAAGAGGAAAGAAAAATGAAAGGCAATGCAAACGAGTGGTTAATGGTTAGAGCAAAACACTAGTAACATTCGCAAACCAAAGGCACAGAGAGTCAAAACGAGAGCAGTAGGTAAAGAAAAATAAAACAAATTAGTTGAAAAAATAAAATAAAATAAAATAAAGGTAAGCCTGTAAAACAAGTCATCGAAATGAAAGCATAGCAACGGTTCTGTGACTTACATCAACAAATTGCCCGCATGAATTTGGCAGGAAGAAAAAAATTTACAAAATGAAAGTTGTGTAAGAATGCTTGGGGTTAAACTGTAAAGATTTAAGCAATCAATTTAGCTTATAATTTGATATATCAATTCTTTTCTTAGACAAGGTGGTACAGGGAGGCAACGACACATACATTCACACACCATGACATGAAAAATAAATGTCACCATTCTGCTCATTTTTGATAAATAAATCCTTTTTCTCTACAAAAGAAAACTGTACATCAATTCATTTTTTTTTTTTAGATCATTTTGTTTTGTCTGTATCTATAGATACATCATTTTTTTTTGTTACATATGATTGAATGACTGTACATACTCTACCGTAGAAGGGGAGGGGCAAGAGAAATAGAAGGAGGGGCCTATGAACAGATTAGGTAGGAAATGACATAGATGGAAGTGAACGTGTACATCAGTTGCCATGTCCATGTAAGGGCGGTACGAAGCGGTCGGGCGGCAATAGAGCTTTGGGCTGTAAGGAAGGGATGTGGATATACAAACAATGAGCATATATACATGCCCATCTACAAGATCAAATAGCACTCAAGACTGACAATCGTACAGACCCTAAGCTGCAACTTCTCTCCCATGCAGTATCTCATTCGCAGGATCCAATTTAGATTTTAACAATTTTTTTTTAAATAGTGGTGAGAAATTATAATCTATTTTTTCCTTGCATATGTATATACAGCTATATATAGTGATGACAATATATTTAGCTACATACACATGTATTTTAGCAGTTTTATACACAGATTAAATACTAATCAAGAAAAAGAGAGAAACTGAACAAGAATAAAATGAAAGTCATAAAGCTTGTATACCAATATATATATATATTATTCAAAAATCATTCTGCTTTGGCAATGATACGCCATTAGCCAAACATCTGGACCACTTCATACCCACAGATATGACGCTCACACCAATTTTATGTTTATTCAAATTTCTAAAGCACATTTGGCTCAGTTATTTATTTATTTCGTACAGTGCAAAACTAAACATACTTTTAAAAACTAAGCACAAAGTGATCCAAATGTTTCTTTTCAGCAGTTTTGGGTAAAATTCTGTTTTGGAAAATTAAAATACACACACACATACAATATATACATACATATATTTATGTATATATATGTGTATAAATGTGCAAACAAACATTAACAAGATAAAACGAACAAACAAATAAACAAACTGAAAATAAAACTTCTCTCATAAAAACAGAAAGCACAAACATAAGGGAAAAAGGAGAGATATTATAGTCACCACCTTCACAACTAATAATATCATTATTAGTTTTCTTTTGGAAATACTTGTTAGTAGTTTGACAGCACAAAGAATGGCATATTTTGGGAAAAGAAGGAAAAATCACTTTTGTCTGTTTTAGTTTTCACTGCAAGGTGAACTCATGCTTTTGATCAAGTTGCATTTAGGGAAAGTAGAATCACAGCACTGCAAGCTTGGATTAGGAGATCTAGAGAAACACATGGGCCAAAGGCTGTGGGATACATCTGTATGAATCAATCATATCTCATCAGCATCACAGAGATAAAGACCTACTGGTTGATCGTATTATTAATATATTAATAATCCTGGATGCATTAAAGTGTTTTTTTAAGAAATCTCTCCGTAGCCAACAGCCGTTCGCTCAACATTAATGACAGTAAACACAGGGAATTCCACAAAATGGCCTCATTTTACAAAAGAAAAAGATGTTTTTGATTTAAAAAGTTACTAAAAAAAAATGCAGCATGGCGTTAAAACAACTTGGTTATGCAAGTCAAGTTTTGACCTGTGATAAGTTGACATAACTTATAAAAAACAAGTTGAAATTGTTTATCCTAATTAAATATGTTAAAGTAATATAAAAGTATATTTTGACTTGATATAATTTTTTTAACGTTTTATAGTGCATGGACAATATAACGTTCTGTCCACACTAACCCAGGTAAAAATAAAGTAAACTTAAATTTACTAAAAATATACTTTTTACATTGTGCTTTATAATATTGTTAAAGTTATAACACTACAAATATACTATTTAAAAATATAGTTCAACTTCAGTAATACCTTAGTGGGCTTGAAAAAAGTTAACGCTCTTAAATAGACTGATCTCACAAAATACGTGAAATAGTCACGCATTATTTTGCTCAGTTTTGTGTGGCATTGCCACGTATTTATTTTACGTGCCCGTGCCATGCATTTCTTTTCCATGTCAGTTTCACGTATTGGTTACTGAACTGTTTTTCCTATTTTTAAACAATTGTCGCTTCGGTTTGAGGTTAGAACAACTTTCTGTTACATAAAATGACATCCTTATCCAAACCCAACTCTAACCCTAACGTCAGTGGTTCAAAAAGCATATGAAAAATAGTATAAACCAATATTTAAAGTGACATCCTAATGCAAACAACAAATCTAACACTAAACCGAAGCAACAATTGTTTAAAAATAGAAAAAACAGTTCAGTAACCAATACGTGAAACGTCACGGAAAAGAAATGCGTGGCATGGGCACGTAAAATGGTGGAAATACATGACAATGCCACGGAAAACTGAGCAAAATAATGCGTGAATACTTCATGGAAATTTGTGAGATCAGGTTGCTCTTAAATGTGTTGGGTAGTTTTTAACCAAGGGCTGGACCCACAGCTGGGTTAAAATGACTGGGTTGTTTGAACCCATGACTGAGTAATAACAACCCAGACCTGCATTAAAAACAACCCAAATCCAGTAACACCAATTGATTTTTAGTATATAAATATAAAAAATAACAGTTAAATACACTTAGATGTTCTTAAGTTTATTTAATTTAAGTTTATTTTATCTTTTTTGTTTTAGGGTTTATTTGATCCCAAGTGTACTTAACTCTTTCCCCACCAGCATAAAAAAAAAATGCCAGCCAGCAATGATTTAAAAAAAAAATGTAATGCCTTTCAGAAAATGTTCTTCTTTTAAAAAATATATAAATATATCAAATAAAAGAACAGATCCTCTGCTTTTTTTAAAGTTTCATCTTATCTTTATTATTTTTGTCTTTTAATCACCTTTCAAACATGGGTAGGTTTCTTTTAAAATAGCTATAAAATAGAGATAATTGCATTTTTGCAAAGGACTTTTATTTTAGATCAGGGCCTCATTTATAAATCGCTGCATAGAAACCATCCTACATTTGATCTTACGATCATTTATCAAAAATGCATACGTTTGATTATTTAAAAGAACGTTCACACAGAAAACGCGTTTATCCCTTTCTTTCAGATGGGAAATCTATAAAATCGCAAATTATCTTGAAATTATGCGCAGCTGAGCAGTTTCAGATCTCCACCTTTAAATAATGCCTAATTATTGTCATTGACATATAAAAGAGCGTCTGTAAATGTTTAAATATTTTTCAAGAAGCAAGTATGGCTTATATTTCCAAAAACCTGAAGCAATCGGACAAGCAAAAGTGCGTACGTCTATTCAGACCCTGACGTGGCACTAAGCACTTTTCCACGTCAAAGATGTAAAAGATTTTTATAAATATGGAATTTGTCGTGGATTTTTGCGTAAGCACACTTTACGATCAAATCTGTGCGTACGCACGCTTTATAAATAAGGCCCCAGATTTAAAACAATGATCAAAACAAACAGAGTATTTACTGCTTTTGGATCCGTATATGCTTCCGTGTTTTATAACTTGTGTAAAAGAGCCACCTAGTGGATAATAGCGAAAATATGGATTGCCGTAGTCGTGAAAGTGTTTTCTCTTATTTGATGAGATAACTTGTTAATGGCGAGAAAGAGTTAAACATATTATACATTTTCACCTGGGAAAGAACATAAAGAACATGTCATCTATGTTTAATGCACAGTTTTGTGGAGTAGGATTTTGGACCAATGACATTTCACTGTGGGCGGGGCTTTACTGTGTATGCACTGTGTATACATAGTCAGGAAAAAATCATCCCTAGCTCTCACTGAAGCAGAATCCTTTAAAAATGTCCAAATGTATATTTAGACAGATATGTACATTTGCTAACAGTATGTGCCTCTGAGGTACTATTAAGAAGTTTTAGGTGCAAAGGTAGACTTTTTGAAAGGGTACCACTACAGTGACAAATTTTGTGCTGACTGCATAAAAATTTGACTATAGTTTAATTTAATGACTTTAAATATAACGTACACAGAATAAAACTAATGAAATGATCAATACATTTTGTCCTGAAGATTTTGCCTTCCCAGAATTATCATCACTTCAAGCAATAAACATTTATAATGAATACACAGTTACATAAAAGGAAATGAATTATAGTAATTGAACTACAATCATCATATCTTAGACTTCTTTAATACGTCTCACTGATTCCCTAGGTGGTCCTGAGCTAATGGATTCATTTTTGGCTGATCAAGATGAAAGGCATCTACAAGAACCACAGGCACAAAGGCTGGGTCTCAACCCATGTCTCAGTAAATACTTTAATCTGGCATTAGCGATTAACAAGCAATGATCATTTCCACAGTGTAACAATTCAGCGCAAACGCCACGTGCTTGTCTTAGGGGACTATATTTGTTTTTGCAGAACGGAGATAGGAAGAAATGTACTTTGGGCTAAGCTCCATTACGTAGCAAACACTTCCACAGCGCATTAAGCCTTAAGCTTCGCTAGATTGCAGTGTTCTCTCCGCGTGCTTACAGAAGCTAATTCCTGTAAACAAATCCGATGGGCCACCCTCTTTTTCAGCTCTGAACGCCATCTTCAGAGCAAAATTTCACCTTTCAGAGCAACTTTTCCATGCAAAACAAATGAAATGGACCGTAGCGGCTGACATTCACAGCAGTCCTCTCTCTCTTTAGCAAATCCGGGCGTCGGATATCTGTGCCTAACCTCCGTGACCATCTCGCTTTCGCTGAGTCTACCCAAATAGTGATGAATGCCGCAGGTGTGCGGGGCTAAACCTGCCTGATCCCCTGAAAGGTGAGGCAGCGTGAGCCGGCCCCTGCGGTTCAGATAGCAAGCCGCAGTCAAATCCTTTCGCGACGCCCTGCGACCGCTGCAGTTCTCCTCACCTCTGCCAACTCATCAGTAGCATACAGCATAGAAAATAGGAACGTGGAGAATGAAAAGGCTATGCAACTGCTGAGGTAAACAGTCGTGGGGCATCTGCACAGAAAAAACTGACCCTTATTATGCAGTATTTCTTCAGATTACAGTATCAGATTAAAGTCAGATAAAGTAATTGACCCTTTACTAAACTCTGCCTCATCCTTCACTGTTGCTCACTAAAAGAAACTAAACCTGAAATTTTTGTGCAGTTTTTCTTTAATATAGGGATGCATCAATACAAAATGTAATATCGATATTTGATTACATGGAATGACCGAAACTGATATAATCTGCCGATTCTGATACACTCCTTCACTGTAAAACATTTGCTGTAGTTATGCAGCTGTTTGCCAGTAACTTTCTGTAGATTTAAATGTATGTTAATTACTGAAAACACTTTGTTCAAAGTTAAATGAACATTAAACATTAAAGGAACAGTATGTAAGAAATGTATATGAATTAATCATAAAATGGCCCTGATGTGTCACTAGACATTAAGAAATCATTTTCATTTCAAATACTTATATCACTGACAACAGTGGTCTGGTCAGGATATTGTCATTTAAAAAGTGGAGTTGCAGCCCTCAACTGATGTTTGTGTTGTCATTTTGTGTATTGGCTACCAGTTGTGTGATTGCAGTACCAGTTTTAGCCACAAGTTTTGTGATTGCAATACCAGTTTTGGCCACAATCCTACATACTGTTCCATAAACACCTTTATTTTGATCATTTATAGCTGATGTTTGATTATAGGCAGATATATCAGTGCATCCCTACTTTAAAGAAATTGATAAATTATGCAGGATTGGATACAGGGCCGGCGTCAAGAGGGGCATTCGCGGGCAAAGTTTTTTATTAATTTAATATATATTAAAGGAACTTACTGTAGTTGTGGTTTAAAAGTGTATATTTGTTATTTTAATTGTCAAAAATGACAATCGTTTCACTAAATAAGACCCTTATGCCTCTTTGGGATCGTTTAGAGTCCTTTGAAACTCCGTTGAAAAAAACTGTTAAGTGTTGAGTTAAGTGTTAAGTGTTGGGCTCTATTAAAGTCCATTAAAATGAGAAAAATCCTGCAATGTTTTCCTCAAAAAACATAATTTCTTCTCGACTGAACAAAGAAAGACATCAACATTTTGGATGCCATGGTGGTGAGTAAATTATCTGGATTTTTCTTTTAAGAAAATGGACTTATCCTTTAACGTTAAGACACAGTTGAGTGTTGCAGTAAGACTGACACGGTATGGTTCTTCTGTGATCTTTGAACTATTTTTGCTGCTGAAACAACAAAAACGGTTAATATTGCATCCAAAATGTGACTCAATTACTTGTTTAGTGAACTGTCATATAAAATCGTTATGTGATGTTGCTTAACTTTATCATGTTTACTCCGCATTTTTACTGCAGTATGTTAACTGAGTTTAACACACTATTAACTCACTTTGTGTTTGCTGCGCTCATTTGTTTAGCGTACTTACATTATGCACTTTCGGTCACCATTGAGACTAAAGGATGCAGAATCATTATCACTTTTTGGTGATTGTTATTGGCTTTTAATCAGGCTAGGCTACTTGTCCGGTCGAGCAAGTAAAATTCTCTTTCACTTGGCCTTTTAAAAATCCACCTGTCTCTGATAAATGAACAAGTGTTGATGTCGAGCCCTGCGACGTGTGTTTTGACTGCTTCAGTAGGCTAGGTCCAATTTTTATGACTCCTCCGTTGTTTTGCTATAATGGAGAGGTACAGTATGTCAGTTCTTCCTTTTTTTGTCTATTTAAGTCATAATGAATGATATTATGCATTGCAGTGAGGTTGATCTCATTTGTGCCCCCCTGAAAAAATGAAATGCCCGTACATGAATTTGTGTCTGGCGCTGGGTCTTATATGACCTCTTTAGTGCAAGGTGTACCACCCGTGACAGCTAGGGACCACTTTTCCTGAAACATGTAAAGCCACAAAAAAAATTAAGAGACCACTCCAGTTTTGCCTTTATTAAGCATTTCTACATTTATTACGACCATTTCTGTCCAGTGTCTGTTGAATTTCAGCAAAGCAAACCTCAAATTCATCCAACAGCAATTTAAAAGACACATTAAAGATGTGATTAAAATCAGGGTTATTCCATAAAATATATATTTCAGAAATTTTCCAAAATATAAAAATAGTAACATTTTGTTACTGAGAAATGAATCTGAACTTGTTTTCGCTGCGGTATTCAAGATCGGAAAACACTGCATCATTTTTTGTTATTTGGACCATGTTATCCTCATTTCAATTTCAGTAAATAAATGCAAATAAAAACATTATTTTTATTAGGAACTTGGCAGAAATGTTTTCAGTTGTTTGGTGGAATGAAACAAAAATGATCATTTTACTTAAACATATACCTAAAATAAGTACATTTAGAAAAACTGAAAATAATCTTGAAGTGGTCTCTTATTTTTTTCCACGACTATATACAGGTACAGTATCCTCTTCTCTGTGTCAGAGAAATGTTTGACCTCAAGTTTGTGTAAAATACCATTTAATTGTCCACCACAGGACCTTTATACAGTTTGCTCATACTAAAAAATCAAAAGGTTGTGAACAGGGGTGCTGTAAAGGGGGGGGGGGGTAAACAATGACGATTCTCGGGGCCCACGAGTAAGAGGGGGCCCAGAGAAGCCCCCAAAATTGTGGTGCTAAAAAATATTTAATAGTAAAAATTATTAACTTTAAATTATTCTATTTGCTGTTTCCTGGTATCAAAAAATGTATTTGTTTAGGAAACACAAACGTCCGTGGGCCCCTTTCCCCCCTCTGAATTATCATAAAATGGTTCAGTCTGCCCAAATTGTATAATCCAGTAAACACAACTTATAGCGCCGGCAGAATATCAACTTGACTGACAAGGAAGTAAAAAAGTCCTCAAAAAACTGGAAGTCAAAAACGGAAAGAGAAAAAAAGAAGAAGTGAAAGAGGCAAAGGGTCGACATTATGTTACCCAATTTGCCTGCAAAAAAATCTTGAAATTTTTTTAAACACTAAATTCAAGAAAAATTCAAGAAAAATTTGCTTACCCCATTGGCAGGTTTATGCACAAAATCCCTTAAATGTAATATTTTTGGTCTAAAAACTAGACTTATTTTCTTGGGTCGTTTTGCTCATCAAGAAAAAGCATCTTAATTTAAGAATTTTTAGATATTTTTACTGAAAAAAAGAAAAAATACTAAGAATTTTTTTCTTGAAAATCATTTTTTGCAATGCATAAGTTTAAATGTTGTTTTATTTAAACGTTCAACACTGCAAAAAAATGACTTTCTTACTTAGTATTTTTGTCTTGTTTTCAGTAGAAATATCTAAAAATTCTTAAATTAAGATGCTTTTTCTTGATGAGTAAATGACAAATTATTATACAATTTAAGTGAAATTGTCCTTAAAACAAGCAAAATGATCTGCCAATGGGGTGAGAAAAAAATTGTGAAAAAAGATTTCTTTTTTTTAAACACTTAATTCAAGTAAAATTTTCTCAACCCATTGGTAGTCAAAATACCATAAAAGCGCATGGTTTTATGTAAATTAATATGAATAAAGTCTCCGCGGTGTTGGGGGCCCTGTCAAGATTCTTTTCATGGGGCCCAAAATCCTTAGCAGCACCCCTGGTTGTGAATAATCACTGAAGCCTGGTCAGTGTTTTTACTGTAAGCTGAGGCCTAGCAAGGGGTCAACAAAATTGGCCATTGCAAGCTTCTCATGGATGACTATTGGTTTTGTTTCCTCTTGTTTGTATTCATAAATGAGCAATTTAAGCATCTCTTGGCCTGACATGTCACAGATTGCTGCTAATCCTTCATATCTTAGCGCGACCCGATGTGTTAAATTGACATCTTCAGCCGGAGGCATGTAACTGCTGTCTCTGACGCTCGGTTTGTTGTACGGCCATTAAACTAACCTTCTCACACGATCAACGACGTGTCAACTAAATCGCCTTTAACTAATCTGAGAGCTGCTCCGAAGTGACAGCTTGCCCAACGGGGCCTGACTACACCAAAACTCAGCCTGTGCCAGTGGTTCAGAGATGTCCACCTCTCCACGTTCTCCTGACTAATGCTTTCAGGAGCGTTTACAAATCTTAATCAACTGAGGTGATGACAGCAAGATGAAAACATCAGGGATCTTACTGACACAACATTATTTTTACTTTAAAAGACTCTTTCTTCTTGTGAACTATTCTAGTGGGAGCTTTTTACCTTTTTGATTTAAACATCAAGGAGGTTCTGTCGAAACTGTGTCAGTTGTCTTTGTTGGCTGAGTTTATTTTTAGTCTATCTAGTGATCTAGCCAGACACAAACGCAAGTGTGTTTTAACATTTCTGCACTACACTCTCAGAAAAAGGTTCAAGACTGTACAAAAGTTGTCACTGGGCATGCACCTCACACAAAAAGTAGACTTTTGTTACCTAAACGGTGCATATTGGTACCTCAAAGGTACACAGTGGTAGGGGAGAACCGGGCCGAAAGTAACGAGGGATGAAAGTAACAGTGATTTTCTCAGAGCCCTGACAAAGTATGACAACATCTTTAACCTGCAACCCTTGACAGAGCTGACAAATATTGCATCATATCATTATGGTTTTGCTCGTCTAGGTCTAGAAAGCCATGATAAGAAATTTTTTTCTTATAACGCGTTGTGTTTTTTTGGGGTTTGTTGTGTTACAGTACTGATTAATCTACAGGTTATTTAGTGACCTAACACATCCTGAAGTTTGACTTCGCAGAGTTTTTCAAAATAAAAGTAAATGGGGTTTAAATGTCAGAGTTCCTGTCAGAATGAAAGAAACACTTATTACTTTTATCCCGTTGCTAAAACTGTTGCATTATGTTCAACATTTATGTAAATATAAATGTTTTTTTACTCCTTGATTTTTTTTTGGAATGTGTGTTTTATTGTTGATTTTGTAAGGAGACGTTGAGTGTTGAGAAAGGCGCCCATAAATAAAATGCATTATTATGTTTATATTATTCTAATTTGTTGCCTATATGTTCAACATGATAATATGTTTGATTTACGGTTCATACTGTTGAAAAATATTTTATTCTGAACAATTCAAGTTGGTACTGTCAGGTTGCTTTTGAAACATTTGATAAAACTGAAATTTAAAATAAACATGTAATTTAATTATTTTTTGCAAAGATGAAAGACAAAATATGTTTGCCGGCTGACAGGGTCAAAAGTAACACTTAACACTCAAAAGTCGCTACTTATATTCAAAGTGAAATTATACTGAAGTCATTTTAAATTTGTTCAAAATTACACATGGTATTGATAGACCACACTTAAAAATACACAAAAATATATCTCTGTCTAAAAACACAAGCTTTTAAAAATGAAATTTTTCTGAAAAATGTTACTTTCGCCCCTGCTCTCCTCTACCTTATGGCGCTTTTCCATTGCATAGTACCCCACGGTTTGGTTTGGGTCAGGTTGGGTTAGCTCACCTCACTTTGGCTTGGTTAGCTTTTCCATTGAGTTTGGCAACACTTCGGAGTGGGAGGGATTATAGGCGTGTTGTTATATTTGCGCTGCGCAAGTGAGTGCATCGTTGGAATGCTATACATCTCCAAACATTAATTTATTTCTCAGTCCGCCACAAAATAAAATTGCCCACCACAAATAGATGTTTGCACATCGTGTTAATCACTTCCTCTGTCTCACATGACAGTTTCTGTAAAAAAACACTGGTGGCGTCTCCACTGAGCCTCAATTAAGTTACATATACACATATAATGAGCATGTGCGTTGCGAATGTGCCGCTACAAACTGCAAGTCTGGAAAAAACTGGTATGGTGTTCCTGGTTCTCAACATATGGATCCTTTTCGCTAAAAAGGGAGTTTTGGAACTTAGAGCACCGATGACAACATGTTTACTCGAGACTAGCATGAAGGTAAAGCTAATATTTACATTATAGCGACGACGCTGCTAGTGACGATTCTCTCAGACCAATCAGTGATCTACAGTGTTTTCGCTTCACGTTTGGTATCAGCTCGGGTCACTTGGAACCCCAGCCGAGGTTGTACTAAAAAAAGTATTGGGTACTACGTACTGCACCCAATGGAAAAGCCCCCAAAAGTAAGCTGACCCGACCCAAACTAAACCAAACCGTGGGGTACTATGCAATGGAAAAGCGCCATTAGTGGTATATTATAAGGTACATATCTGTACAAAAATGATACCATACCTTTGTCCCAGTGCCAACTTTTGCACCTTTTTTGTTCTAGAATCACCAGAATAAACAGCCTAAATTGTGTTTTTTAAAGAGGTTTCTTGATCATTTTCCGTATCTGCCATTGTTTTGCCAAATAGATAATCATACCCCATATTATGCCAATGTTGCTACGTTGGCCTATTTGAGATGTGTCTAAAGTCAATGTATATCTTATATATTTCATACACCTTTTTATTTTTACTGTAAAGCTGTTTTGCTACAGTGCAACTAGCAACGATATGCTAACTCTTCAGTATTTATACTTTCTGCACTTTATGAACTTCTCAGTTATAGCGAAGATAATAGATATAACAAGACTGAGCACTAATATTATTATGAAGAGGGGACAATGCAATGCTCAATATGGCTGCTCTGGCGAAAGAAGTCCCACCTTCCAGTTAAAAGAACCAATCATCAATCAATAAAGACTGATGATTCCCTGAAGGAGGGGCTCAGTTCATGTCAGGTTGAATTGTGTTTAATTGTGATTTTACCAGGCGATTTTGGAGATATTCGTCTATTTTCCATTTTCAAGATTGAAATATCCGCCCGGAGGCATTGCAAACATGGCCGCCTAGTGGCGCCACTTCCCTGAAGGGACTTTGGTTATAGTTGTATTTAGATATTAAGCTGATGAAGAGAAGAAATCATTTTAACATTAAAAAAGAAATGACATACATCACCTTTCAATTTATACAATATAGCCGTATTGTGGAATTCCTATAGGTTCAAACGTGTTAAACAGTTTCACAAAACACAGAGCAAAATCACAAGAACATCAGCAAGACATCAGACAGACACACGAAGACAAGACAGCAGCACACACACCGATGATATGCATGACAGCGCAGCGGCACGCAATGTTATGCACAGCAGCGCGCACGGTCAGCCCGTAAACACACCGATGGGTGGAGAAGCACGCGAGATGGAGCCATGCGTTGATGGAGATCTCCCGCTGGGGCTGGTTAGTTTGCGATCAATGCATGCCACACACACACATGACTGATCAATAGCAACAAAGAGAATAGAAAAACAGATATACTTTGTGGCAATAAAACTCTTTTTATGCCATCTGCATTCAAACGGACATGTCTATGCAGAAAGGCACAGAAATAAAGATGATATCGGGAATGGAGGGGTGGGGAGGCGGTCATTCTTTCACACACAACTTTCTTGAGACAGAATGGGGGTTGCCTGCACAGGGCAAAAACAAAAATTATATAGATATATACGATGGCAAGAAAAGATTTTGTTGCCTTTAATTTCCTGTTATATCAAATGTGGGGATGTTTAATTTCAGCCGTATGGCACAAAACAAAACAAAAATGAGGAGGAGATTAGATTTTTTTCAACCACCAAAATTTCATGCGGCACAAGATGAGACGAAACAAGAGGATACGATTTTAATCCTGGAAAATGGATGGATGGATGGACATCAAAGAAAAAGCCCCCCGAAACGGGGAAAAGAAAATTCTGGAAAGTATAAGGCAAACAAACCCAAATTGCATGGATGGGATGTCAAAGAGAGGAGACAGTAGGAAGATGTTTTTCCACATGGAAAAGGTTCAACCGAAACAAAAATGTATCATGCGAACTGTCCACGAAATCTGAAGCGAAGGTCAGACTGAAAATGTGAATTTCTGTGTCAACATGAAATCGTATGAGTGTGGTGGTTTTGTGGCTAAGTGTACTCGTATCGAATGTCGGATGAGAACAGGTGAAAGATAAAACTGCAACTGTCCCGTAGCGAACTTCCTGTTGTCCATGAATCTGAGAGGACTTGGGGCTGGTATTGGATTTAACACAGTTAGGGAGAATTTATCCAAACGAAACCGTGGGGGAAATATTTCGTATAATGAGCCGGGTGACCTTGTGAGTTTGAAAAACACAAGTGTCGTAAATAAACAAACACGTAAGGAAGGCCCATCTGTAAAGTCAAAGGTAATGACGGACCATATGGATGCGAGACTGCAAGGTACACGTGCGTGACTTGCTCTGAAGACGGGGGAGATAACATTTTGTTATTTTTTGGACTGAACGGTGAGCAAAAACACAAACAAAACATTAATGCCAGCTAGCGTTGGTTTTAATTGGTGTAATTGGGAACGGGGCGTTCGAAACTACTTAGCACACGACATATGTTTTGTATGAAGCTGGGTGTAGTTTAGGATAAATTCAAAGACATTAATTAGCGCTATGAAGGCATTTCAAAGCAATTAAGGGCCTTTTGGTTAAAAGGTGCCTGCGTGGGACGGCGCGCACACCACTTAACTTTCAAAAACCAAACAAGCCTTGCATAAATAATGGACAGCAGGATTTTGTACGCTGGCGGCACAGGTCTAAAAATTACAGCCAGGCCCAAGTTCTCTGAAACAGTGGTTCTCAACTTTGAACATCAAGTGGTGATTTAACATCGTAACAAATCTGTTAAGCAGACAAAAGTATATAACAGATCCTTTAAAACTCAACTACCATGAACTTTTACTGTTTGCCCAGCAAGCAATTTTCTGTTAAAAAGACATTTAGCTGTCCAAAAGCAGCCCAGGGGCCGGTTGCACCAGCTAAACGTGAAAAAGATGGGTGTAAGCATTCTGTCGGGCTTAACAACGTCAGGCTTAGTGAACAATTTTTTATGCACGTTGCATCATGTAATACTACGACCAGGCGCAGCTACACTCAGCGTAGATGATGTATGTCCCCGCGTATGTGGATAGTTGAGATACTATTGGCGTCGCTATGGTTACAAACTCGCATTTACCGCCCCAAGCTAATAGATGACAAATGAGAGCTTTCCCTCCCCTCACACATTTACAAGTGTGCAAACCAATCAAACCTGACATTAACTTAACAAAAGCCTTTCCCGTTTGCACAAAAGGTCATCATTTGGTGATTAATTCTAACAGTTCTGAATTAAAAAGAAATCAAACCAAGCTTTTGATAAATTTTATACTCAGGTTTTCTAAATATCTTAGTTTAATATGATATAAAAAATTTTTTGGTGTGGTCTCTCACTCTGAACGCATGAAAGCTTAGTCCTCGGGTATGCATAACATGCGCCAATGTCTGGTCAATTTAATTATTTCTATGTTGACATAGAAACAAGTCAACACTTTATACTTAAGCCTACCTTTGACCAGATGTAAGATTTAGTCATGGATGTACACTACGCCTAGATTGTAAATACTATGTATTGTGGAGTGCATTTTACATCCAGATTAGTATTACGAGTTGGTGTATGCCCAGCTGGTGCAACCGGCCACAGGAGTCTAGACTTAAACAAGGCAAAATCAGTGGGTTATGCGTGAAAATTTTATAGACGTCTAACTATAGCCCAAAAATAAATGAAAGAAAACAAATACATAAAACCAAACACCTTATCACTGTTGACTTTGCTTACATAATGAAATATAGATCTCGCAAGTTATTTTGGCAAAAGCGACATAGACTTGAAGTGTCAGTCATAACCAGACTATTTTGAGTCTATATTTAAAGGAACACGCCGACTTTTTGGGAATTTAGCTTATTCACCGTAACCCCTAGAGTTAGATGAGTCCATACATACATTTTTCATCTCTGTGCGTGCTGTAACTCTGTCTGACACAACCACTGCTAGCTTAGCTTAGCACAAAGACTGGAAGTGAATGGCTCCAGCTAGCATACTGCTCCCAATAGGTGATTAAATAACGGGAACATTTTCATATTTATATGTTGTGAATTGTAGAGTCACAGTGTGTACAAATAACAAGGTCATATGAGACACAGACATCTTTTAACTGTATACATACTGGGAACTTTATTCTCAGAAGACGAAGAATATAGTCCACCCAAGAAGCTTCGCCTTCTGAGAATATAGTCCCCATTAGATGTCTGTGTCTCATATGACCTTGTTATTTGTACACGCTGTGACTATACAAATCACAACATATAAATAGGAAAATGTTGCAATTATTTTGTCACCTATAGGGAGCAGAATGCTAGCTGGAGCCATTCACTTCCAGTCTTTGTGCTAAGCTAGGCTAGCGGTGGGTGCGTGAGGCAGAGTTACGGGACGCACGGAGACTTATCTAACTCTGGGGGATACGGTGAATAACCTAAATTCCCAAAAAGTCATTGTGTTCCTTTAAGAAGGTAAAATGATGGCTATTGCTTGCTGGGTGGTGTTTATATTGAATTTTAATTGTTTCATGGTCTAAAAACTATAAGCTTGTTTCAAACAAATGTTTAACTTCCACTAAAATTGCTGTTTGTTTGACAATTTTCTGTGAACATCAATGATTATATAGTTATTTGCATTAAGTAGTTTCTTGTTTTTCAATCTCATTTTGGCTCGTGATCCACTAGTTGAGAACCACTGCTCCACAACCCTAACACACTTTAGTTCAACTTATGTCATAGGCTTGTGATGAGTAAAAGTGTTTGCTTAACCCTGAAGCTATAGTATGTGTGGAGAAGGATGAGCACAGAAATTCGAGGATATCTGTTCTCTATTAGTATGTTTTAACTTAAGGCAAGCCTTCAATGTGAGGAAACAAAGGAACAAACGGGAAGGAAGACTAGTTTCCATTGCAGTTAGCTCTGCTACACATCAGAAATCTTAAAGCATTATTCTCATTTGACTTGTAAACATCTCAAAATGTATCTTGTGTCAAAGACGCACACATACACACACGCACCGCATGAAACCCATTGCGTACAGTACTGATACATTTTGAAGCATCAAAGTGAACCACATGGAGTTTGATACTAATTTTGTACTTTGGTTGTAAAGTTTGGCTCTCTGTTAATAGCTGAGAGGACAAAATTAGTATAAACACACAACCATGTTACTGACGTTCAGCCCCATAGTCAAGTGTAACCTTCATAAGCCCAATGCTTTCTAGTTTATCTTTATATAAACCCATTCATAGAAATTGGTGCACAGGTTAGATCAATTGAAATCTACAGTGGTTTAGTATTCGGACAAAGTTGCACCAATATCTTGATGTCATTGCATTAGATATCAAAAAGCATCTTTAAAGAAAAACAGTGCAGGCACACTTGCAAAACAATGAGATTTTGTGGATCATATTCATTGTTAATGTCATAAGCTAAAACATAATTGCTATTTTTAGCTATTTTTAATAAAATAGTTTTGATCCTCTTGACTCGTGCACCTGCTGAAGAACGATTTTTTCTGTTTTGCAAATTTTGTTTTTCTTTTTAATTAATGTCATAAGCTACGCATACGGTTACTCTGCTAGGGCATCTCAAGGCTTTAAACATCCAATAAAAACACTACTAGGTTAAAACACATTGCGAAAAGGGCAAAACATAAAGGCAAAGTTAATTCAGAGGAAAGCTATAACAGCTATTTTTAATTTAACTTTCAATCAATTTCCTTGCCTAGCTAAGGACTAAATAATTAAAAGTTTGCAAAATAAGCTTAGGAGTCAATATATTGGACGGCTATAAAATTAGACAGCGGGCATTTAAAAAAAGTAAACATTTTCAATTTGGCAGTCACGATATCCATGCAAAAAAATATAATACGTTTTAATTACTCAAAATAGTCTCTATGAGAATGCAGATTTGTTCAGTTTAAAACTTCAAATAATTAATTCAATGTGCATTTTTCAATTCAAACCCATTTATTGTTTCCTGCGGGTGTGATTCCTGCGTAAATACTTTCTTTGTAACTTTTATAATTGGTATATACTACAGAAAAAGACGTTTATTGGCTTTGTGAAGAAATGTTTACAATGATTTTAATTTTGCATAAATGTTTTGCATATGAAACCGACCTTAGGTTTGCTAACTGATGACTACTAGGCTCCAGCATCATTTATTTTGTATCCAATGCAATGACATTCAGACATTTTAGGTGTCTCTTAAGTGTCCAAAATCTTTTTTTACTTAAGCTTTTAGTATTTTTTTTTTAGTTACACTGTGTTGTCATGGGGTGATGCTATGAGAGGAGAACCCTCGGTTGCAACTCAAAGAGGAGAGATACAAAGTTTTAGCAAGCACGATCACAACACAACCATCCCACCTGTGTGTCCGCCGTCACACTCCTCCAGGTCCTCGTCGTCACTGGAACATTCTGCCGAAGACACGATGTCATCCGTCGTCTGCGGAATCAGAGGCAAAAAAAAAGAGCAAATATTTAAATGATCCAACACAGATCATGGGTAAAAACAACGAAAACACAGGCATTATATTCGACTTCTCTCCCTCGTTTCTCGAGGGAAGCCGTCCGAAGACCGAAATGTCAGGTTTGTTTTTCTATCTGGGTTTATTTATGGCAGTCGACTCCTCATATATCTTCTACCATCTTCAGCTGCTCATGAGCCGTCACAGATCATCACTGTCTCGGGATGCTCGCCTTCTGCTGGCTCATCATCAGCACCTTCCAGTAGCCCACTATTCTGATTTATGGGCACCCTTGCCCCCGCCTTCTCGCTCTTTCCCGGCCTGGACTCACCGGCAGTGTTGTATTTCAGCGTCACGGGTGCGTTAATCAGAGTGGATCGGTGCTGGGATAAAATAAGCAAGGGTTATGAAATCATAGCACTGATTGAGTTTGCAGTGCCGGTTGAGAGGACCGGGTTCTAACTATTATTGAGTTTGACAGGCTAATGAAACAGTGCCCGGCTGGAGCCTACTAGGGTGGAGAAGATGTCTGGTGGAGAAATCAATTTGTACTAATAGATTGGAGAGGGATGTATCATAAACTTCATTAACAGAGATTGCTGTCTTTGACTCTCTTTATTGATCTTGTATTACAGTATATAATCAATGAAAAATGGCATGTAAGTATGTTGTTTGGGATTCTGGTGTCCCCAACCAGTTTAGTTAGTCACAGATCTCCCTTAAGCATCTGGGTTAAGGGGTGGACTAAGATAAACTTTGGAAGTAGTGATTAGCATTGAGGATCAAAGGTTAGGTTTTAATTGTGATGGTTGGCATTGGGAACTGTATTGAGGTTTATTTAAATTGGAACTGGGGTTAGGGCTTAGGTTATTACAAAACATATCACCTTTTGGGCTACAATCCTCAAAATACAGCTGCTACAATAGGATCTTCACAGTGATGCCATAGAAGAACCATTTGTGCAACTTTTGTGACATGTTCTTCAGATGTTGAAGGCTCATTGTGGAACCATAAAGCTAAAAGTGGTTCTTCTACGTCATTGTGGTGCACCTTTACTATTAGGTGTGGTTTTATGGGTATTTCTGATGTGGTATTGATGGACCACTGAGAGCAGAGGGTCTATATCTCCCATAGTTCTTCACTGTTTTTCACTGTAGTTTCGTGGAGTGTGAAATCACATCAGAGCCTGACAGATGTGTCTGTGCATGAATAGCCACAGAAGTGGTGTCAGAGGACAGGCGAGTCCAGTCTGTAACAGATCAGGAATGACTTAATGCCTGCACAGAGGACCAGAGAGACGCCGGTAATGTCCCATTTTTTTGTCTGTGACAGCATTTCGGATTGTCCACAAGGAGCTTCAGGTGCAGAGGAACAAAGCGTTATACTTGTATTGAAGTAAAGTGCACACTGAACAATTATACATCAAGAGAGCCGTTCGTAATGTGATAGACTTCAAAGTACAGCAGCGTTCAAACGTTTAAAAAATGCTTTACTGGAATGTTTCTAATTATCTAACCGTTTTAAATCTGATGATGTATGCTTAAATGTTTGAAAATAAAATTTTTAGCGAAAAACCTAATTGTGCCAATATAAATGTGTGGTTACACTTTATTTTCATAGTACACATTAGACATTCTACTCACTATAAATAACTTTGCAACTACATGTCAACTAACTTTCATTAGAGTATCAGTAGACAGGGTTAGGGAAGAGACACTAAAGTATGTCTTTAAAGGAACACTAATTTTGCAGCTCCCCTAGAGTTAAACATTTGATTTTTACCGTTTTGGAATCCATTCAGCTGATCTCCGGGTCTGGCGCTACCACTTTTAGCATAGCTTAGCACAATCCATTGAATCCAATTAGACCATTAGCATCGCGCTAAAAATAAGCAAGGAGTTTCAATATTTTTCCTATTTAAAACTTGACTCTTCTGTAGTTACATCGTGTACTAAGACAGACAGAAAATTAAAAGTTGTGATTTTCTAGGCAGATATGGCTAGGAACTATACTCTCATTCTGGCGTAATAATCAAGGACTTTGCTGATGTAACATGGCTGCAGGAGGCGCAATGATATTACGCACTGCCCAAAAATAGTCCCCTTGTTTACTTTCAATAGCAGGGGACTATTTTCGGGCAGTGCGTCTTAGTACACGATGTAACTACAGAAGAGTCAAGTTTTAAATAGGAAAAAATATTGAAACTCTTTGGTTATTTTTTTAGCGCGATGCTAATGGTCTAATCAGATTCAATGGATTGTGCTAAGCTATGCTAAAAGTGCTAGCGCCAGACCCAGAGATCATCTGAATGGATTCCAAAACTGTAAAAATCAATTGTTTAACTCTAGGGGAGCTGGAAAATGAGCATATTTTCAAAAAAGTGGAATGTCCTTTTAAAATTGAGAATTATATTCTATAGAAAAATTATATAGATATATATCACTGGATATATCACAATCCTATGAATATTATAAAAAGAGACTGTAAACTAAATACTAGGAGTCAGTTGGGTTTATCGAGGAGAAAGCTTGGAAATGAAATTGTACATTGTAAATGTATTGAGAAATACAAAAACACAAAATAACAGTACAGCATGTTTGACAATGATGAGTCTGTTTTGGTAGTGACATCAAATCTAAGCTCCCTGGCGTACTTTACAAAAAATGATTTCACAGCTGGCTAAATCCAATTTCGTCACGAAATCTCCATGTCGTACAAAAAATTATTCTGGGAGCAAAATATTCCCTATTTTGAGGCGGAAATCATCGTCCGTGCATTTTCACTATCACTCACGGTACTGATGAAGACAAAGAGCCTAGTTTCGAGGGACCAGACATGAGCCGAATGTTCATAAAGTGATGAAAATTGTACAGCGGCGTGGCTCAGAGGTCACGTCAACTTTGATAGGCGTAATGGAGGCATCCCGGCAAGTAACATGACCTCAGCAGTTCATGCCTGTGTGTGGGAAATATTCTCCTATATGTCTTCACACCAATGCCTGCCTGATAGAAGATCAGGATGATAAGTCTGTATTCTCAACACATTCAGAGTGCAGGATGCATCTGTTTGAAATGTTAATTTTCACCACTACAATCTATCTGTAGGCATCCAGAAACAAATGCCCCCTCTCTCTCTTTCTCTACCATTTTGTCATTCCATTCCCAACGAGATAACCATCTCAGCTTCGGAAGTGTTCGCTTCGATCAGGTCACTTCTGATCTGCATTATCATGTCAGATCTCGGCTTTGACAGAGGGACAGAAGAAAAGCTTGTATTACACAGAATCGATGGCGTCAGGTCCTATCCTTGTCAACGACCTGCCACGAGTCTTTCTGTTCAAGCCCGTCTTCTGGGACGGATGGAAGAAAAACCGAGATCGGAATGATATCGTCGTCTGGTTAATGTCACCTTGAGGTGAGCCATTGTATCGCAGATTTGCTGGAAGAGGACAAGCAATGTTTTTTCTTTACATTAAGCTGTGTGATATTTCAGGAATGTTTTCAACCAAACTGTTCATGAGCCCCATTCACTTCCACAGTATTTTTCCGTACGTTTGACATTGTTTTGCGCTGAGGAGACCGAACGATGTATAACATCAGTAGCATAATACAACATGAAATGAATGCTGCTTTCACTGCGAGTGTGTGTGTCGCTTTGACGTTATTGCTTGCGCCATTGACGACAAAATGATCGCTCGGAATCTGAATGTTGTGAGACTGACCAGCCAGTTCCCGGTCCGGTCGATCATGCGTAAAATCGGCAAATTCCGGTCGATTGGTGCATCTCTATCAACAACGCTTCCTGTTTTTGTGATGAAAGAGTCCTTGGAAAATGCATGCAATTTCCTAGTATTTTGTGTGGAGATTTGAAAGAAAATCCTACACAAAACCAAACAAGATTTTTCAAGTCCCAGTTCATTCAGGACTCTCTCTCTCTCTCTCTCTCTCTCTCTCTTATTCAGACTCAAAACACAGCGACTTGTTCAGTGAAGGCCGTATTTATTCAGTACTTTTAACTAAAAGCGCAAATCCATTCACAAACAGGACATCACTAACCATTGAGTGGCACATCAAATTCATTTTGATATTTACAATACTGTCTAATTGATCTGCTAATTCAAGATTTCTCCACTCAAATTTTTTAAATAATAATAATAATAATAATAATAAGTCCTTCTAATAATAACAACAACAACAACAACAATAGTAATAATAATAATATAATTTTAATTTTCTATTTAATAATAATAGTAATAATAATAATTATAATAATAATAATAATAAATAAATAACAATAACAATAACTACTACTACTAATTATAAATTACAATAATAACTAATAATAATAACTACTTCTAATAATAATAACAACAACAACAACAACAGTAATAATAATAATAATAATAATTTTACTTTTCTATTTTATAATAATAATAATAATAATAAATAACAATAACTACTACTACTACTACTAATAATAAATAACAAAAATAACTAATAATAATAACTACTTCTAATAATAATAACAACAACAGTTATAATAATAATAATAATAATAATAATAATAATAATAATACAATTTTACTTTTCTATTTAATAATAATAATAATAATAAATAACAATAACATTAACTACTACTACTAATTATAAATAACAATAATAACTAATAATAATAACTACTTCTTATAATAATAATAACAACAGTAATAATAATAATAATTTTACTTTTCTATTTTATAATAATAAATTACAATAATAAATTATATTAATAACTACTTATAATGATTATAACAACAACAGTAATAATGTCAAATATGTGCAGTCTTGCATTCATTGTTTAGTGTTCTATGTTAATCAGATGCCCACAATATGTATCTATGTCCACTTTTAGGTAGCGGAGTAAAAAATTAAGAGTCAAGCTTTGGGCGTGTTATACATTTGTGCACCTTCTCTGTACACATAGCACGCCTGCGACTCTCCTCAGCACACTCTAATTGTCCCGGGCCATTGCAGGCAGTTTCAAACAGGGCCATTTATCTTCCAGTGCGAAGGAAATGGTCTTTGGCCTTGATCTTTAATCACTCCCCTGCCGCAGTGTGCAAGGTCATCAGGGAGGTGGTGACAAACAGTCCTACAGAACTAGCCTACACAAGCTGAGACTCGCTGGCTAAAATTAGAGAGCGACAGAGACCCAACAGGATGTTTCAATTACAGCCCTGGATTAGGACAGGGAAAAAAACGATGCCTCCAGTTACTGTGCGGCTTTGTGTGTAATGGAGACGCAGAGGGAAGACTGGACAGTGACCTAGCAGGGCGCGGAGAGGACCCGGGATCATTCGGATCGGGCCATCACAAGGAATTTATAGAAGTCTGTTGTCCCGTGAGAAGAGATTATATGGGATTTCGCTGCAAACGCTGAACTCTGGCCGATCGATTTGAGATTTGAGACAAATTTGTAAAGAGTAAAAGGGCAATGTCAGGACAAGTTGATGACTGTATGATTGTGAAACGCACAGAGGAATCAAGTGTACAAGTCACAGTTGAGATGACTGTGGGGTTATTTTATCCAAAATATTTTTGTACCCAAACTCTGTCCTGGAGGGCCAAGTCCTGCAGGGTTTAGCTTGTTAGTAATTTCAAAGTGAAATTACTCTGAGGTAAATATTTTGGCAAATACTAATCTTAACTTTAACCTAAATAAATAATGCATCAATAAATCGCTGCACTGACCAAAGCACACCATTTCCACTGATAATTAAAGTTGAATGAGATTAACTCACATGAACTTAACTGATCTCACGAGACAACTGATTAAGTTTTATTTATAAACAAGATTATTCAAGACCCAGTTTATTCAAGACTTTCTCTCTCTCTCTCTCTCTCTCTCTCTCTCTCTTTCTCTCTCTCATTCTGACTCATAAAAACAGCGACTTGCCATACTGTATTCATTCAGTACCTTTAAATAAAAGTGCAACTCCATTCACAAACTGAACACCACTAACCTTTGAGTCATCAAATTCATTGTGATATTTACAATACTGAATAATTTCACACTGCCAGCAAAATCATAATAATTATATACAAAATGTTTAATATATTACATAGCCCTTGTGACCATAGCAGTACTCTCAGTAATAGCAGTCATTTCAATAAAACTGGAACTACAGTATAGCAATAAAATGCATAGAGGACCATGCTCGCCCAGAAAGTCTGATTGCAGGAGATAGAGAAGCGTATTTCTCTTGCCTCCCTAAGACACGAAGATCACTGCAGACGCCACTGATATAAGTTAATGTCAAATTACACAAACCACAAGGCAAGTTACACACAGGGCCCTAGCTGGCTAGTTAGTCATTTAGAACCCCTTTTTGTGTGTTGTGATGTTGTTTTGGTGCATTGTGTGGAGAGGGTGTATGGCAGGGAAGGCTTGGGGCCTAACAATACCTTGCAATGCACTATAAGTCACTTTGAATAAAAGTCTCTGTCAAATGCATAAATAAATGCATAGGTGTAAATAAGGAAAAAAATAAACATTTTGTTGTGACTGACATTGTATTAAACTGTTTTAAATCTCATCATTCAGATTGTTGGCAGTTTGTTTCTCTAGAGGGATGTTGGTAGCCTGGTTAGCCAGACCTACATCAAGATGTAAGGTCTGGCAACTCTTCACACAAACGGCTCAATGCAAGGGGCGGGATATAAGGTTGTCCCTCAAAATGCCTCTGCACGCAATAGGACAGCGCTATGACGGATCAGAGCAACGAAGAAGGTGACGTAGTTACCGTAACCAGTCGGCAAAACTCCAAACACATCTTTCTTGCTTAAAAAGGACTTCAGTAGGGTTTATTTGCTCTTCTCTCAAAGAAAAACATAAGTCTAAGTCCTCCAGAGTCGCGGCCAAAGCCGCTTCAAAAGAAAGCTGTTCGCCAGCAGCAGCAGCCATTCTCTGTTTTCAAGTAGGAACCGTTGCAGCTCTGTCGTCATCATGTTAAGCCCGCCCCACAGACGCTACACACGATGTGATTGGCCTGACCAAATTTTGGTTTTTGGACCGGTTAAGTGTATTGTGAGTGCCTAGACTAAACCCTGGCAGCAAATATATTTTGCGGCCGCTAGGGTGCGTCTAGATTTCTAGGCTAGGATGTTGGTCCAAAGCCGGCTAAGTTTAGTTTGGTGTCCCACAGGGCTCTATTTTAAGCCCCCTACTTTTTGTAGCATTTTTCCTCTTGGTCAGCTTACAGTGGGTCCTTAGGTCATAAGTTCCATTTTTACACAAACCACACTCAGATTTACATTCATGGCAAAGCCTTATGATAGTTCAGCTATTAGCTTTCTGGAACACAAACAATGGAATGAATAATTTGAATCAAATCAAGAGAACTAAATTAATTTAATTCTTATTCCTAGCTTTAACACACACTACAGCTTTATACCTATAACCAAGCAATTAATGATCTTATTTTTAATTTAAGTGTCCAACACTCAAAACACAGCCTGTCAATTCCTACAAACATGGAGCTCTCCAGAGAGCATCTCCTTCATTAGCTTATTGTAGCTGACATCCGCGAGCTTCCGTCGGAGGGCCGAGTCATCGTCCAGACAGCAGCCACGCTCATACAATAAATCACTCTTGAGATGTTTCATTACAGCATCAGAAAGAGCCTGCTGTGTGTTTACCCAGCTCTTATTTACTCACTGTCATCCGCTGACTGGCTAGCGGGGCTAAATGTGAACAGCGCTGATCTGAATACAGATCTTGCAGGGTCTGAACTCTCAAAGGGGCTTTCATTGAACACATTGAGATTCTAGCCTTCACGTCTGCCAATCACATCTCCTCCCCTGCTGAGCTACAAAAAAGCCACTTGATGAAAAGGAGGGACATTTTCTATAATTCTGAGAAGTAGTCATTAATTCATTACATTTCACATTCATCATATCATATTTCTTGTTACTTTTTGAATTTTATATCTTTATTAGTAAGAATGGGAGTCATCAGAGGGCCCCATTAAAATATATTATCACAATGTTTTAGCCAGAATATGGTGTTATTAACAAAAATTGCTTTCGATCCATTAACATTTTTAGTTTCATAAATATTAATTAATTTAAATAATAATAATTTAAATAAAATGTGTTACTGTTTGATGCTGGCTTTTGAACTAAAGAAGTTCAAAGAGATTTGGAAAGAAAAGTAACGTGAGCATTCTTGCACAGAAAGCAAAGCTAATAATCATATTTTCAGATTAAAATTTTACATAATAAAATATTGATACATGCAGTCCATCTATACATGGTCTCTATGCAAATTAAAGCAATAGTGTGCTGTATTGATTTCCCCACATTTATTAAACAGGACAGTGAAAAGATGACAGGAAATCATATGGGTTAAGAGAGAGGGTAAGGACCACCTGTTGAGACTTGGATCGCCCCAAGCGCTATTATGCAACATGTTGAGATGCAGACTACTTAGCTATTGCTGCAGACTCATCCATATATTTTGAAAGTCTCACTGTGTGCTTTTTAATGTTGTTTATATGTCAATGTGCTGTTTTTAATATGTTTCAAGAAAGCCATGTGCAAATTCATCATTCAACACCCTTGTGGAGTATTTTCTGAATAAAATTGGAGACAATCCCATATCCGTGGTTTAAAATCGCCTTGGTTTTAATGTAACAAACATGTGGCCAATCATATCAACACAGCTGAACGCGTGGATCAGTAGTTTGAGTCATAGATATAATGTATAGATTCTGCATAGACTCGGCGCTTAAACAACTGGAGTGGATTGTGGTTATATCTATGGTTTGAGCTGTGGGATTGAGTAGAGGTGGGGACTAATTTGCATATTCATAGATCCGCGTATACTAAATGGGGCAAGGGTGTAAAGGTTATATTCAAGCTATTTTAAAGCAGGAAGAAATTACTGTGACAGGTACAACTTTTACATATGCTATTATGATGCTCAAAGATGAGTTTTAAAACTAACTTTCGGAGTAGCTTGACTTTAGTTAAACTTTAAATTAAATTATACATAGGTTGCAGCTGTACCAAAAACAGCCTCTCCAACGCCGCAGCGGACACATGCTGTTGTCATCGCCCGGTGTAACACGTTTACATTAGCGCCAGTATTTGTTTATGTAATGCCTTTCATTAGCTTCTCAGTGTCAGAGGATCTGTGATAGATTAGGGGGATCGTGTGCGCTCATGTAACGCGAGGTAGTGCAGCTTCAGCGGGCCGCATGTTCACGCTCGTCCCCCGGATGCTTGCTTCTAATGAGCCCTTCGCCATGGGAGCCCCCATCCATCTGCCACTTCCGTATAATTGGGACCACCAAGCATCCCAGGGCACTCGGCATCCATCTCTCTGTGTGCGGCACCAGAACAAGAGACTGGAGTCAAATTAACACATGAATCACAAACGAGCGTATCGACACTGCTGAGTTTGACCTTTACACCAATCTGATGTACCCGTACGTTCCCGTACTCTGCACCCATCTGCCGAGCTGAAGATCAGTGAGGTGTAGGCCTCAAGAGAGACAACATACAGTTCCCGCCGTGAGAAGAAAGTTCCCATGAATCAGCTACAACCTGAGATCATGCTGTAACATGAAGACTACGGGTTCACATTCATGGTGATTCAAGACATTAGAAGGAATCATCATCAGCAGAATTCATGCGCCAGTGACCAAAACAAATCCATAATCTATTGTGTTTTGCGGTACATTTAAGGCGTATACTGAAATACGTGTACTGTATTTTGGTCACACACTCATCTTCGCTCTTTGGTTTGACTATTTCCACAAGGCACAATGAGAGATTGAAATCACAGGGTCAGGGGTGGGACTTCATCAGTGCTTTTGACTAATAAAATTTTTTGTGTGCGATTCACTTTGTAAAAATTCATATAAATTAACCACGACATGAAATACAAATTCCCAGGCTAAGATTTTGCAAACTTGTGCTTACCTAAACTGAGAACATTCTGTTTAGTATTTAGCCCCAGATTTTAAATCTACAGAAGTAGGGGCCGTTTAGACAAAACACATTCTTTCATTTGAAAAAGCTAGACAGAGATCAAAGCAACAGAATACATGTCCCTAGACTGTTTTAAAAAGTTAAACTAGTTTAAAGTTGACATGGCATCTTAGTAACATGGAGCTCATAGTGCGAGACTGAATAAACATCAAAATGTGTCGTGACGTCCAAAGGCACCCTGTCTCTCATCCTGACATCAAGCCTGATGCATCTTTACAAAGACCATTTTAAAAAAGCACAGACAGAATGCAGATGAAAGTTCTCACCATGCTAGAAGAGACATTTCTGTGTTTATTGCAAGTTATTCGATGTTCCTGTTTCTACGCTTGTTTTTGTTCCAGCACTCTCATCTCCTCACAATATACATGACAAATCACCTCGCTTCTGCTTCTATTTTCTCTTTCCTTTAGACCACACTTAAACGCCAAATAAAAACACATATCTTTTGTGTGTTTTTGGATGTATTAATTCCAGTAATTTGGAGGATATTTCTGTTCAATGGAAATGAAAATTCCTTATCGCTGCTTCATTTGAGTGCAACGCTTTCACTTAAACGACTAGGTCCTCGTACATTTGACGCAGTTCTGATGGATTATTTGCCTAATGCATCTAATGCTTGTAAGACTCGCGTGACTCACCCATCATTAAACAGCATAAGCATGCGGCGGAAATTACCGGAATCAGTCATTAAACCTGGAGTTAAACGTTTAGAGATGACGTAAACTGCTCGCTGAGTTCTGGAATCTGGTGTAATGGAAAACCAGACAAATACTTTTATACATTCTGTAACTGTCAGTAATATGATTAATGGCATCCACACATTAGAGTTTTATGCTTGGAACAAATTTATTCTATTAATAGGGATGCGTAAACATGTTGAGGAAAAAATGCCAGGGTTTTATGTAAAAAAATATATAATGCATATTAACTTCATATTAAATTCATATTTTCATTTACACAAATTAATAACTTTAAAAGATTACTCCTCTTTCAAAAAAAAAAATCCTGATAAGTTACGTATCGCCATGTCATCCAAGATGTTTATGTCTTTCTTTGTTCAGTTTAGTTGTACAGCTTCAAAGGGCTCTAAACCATCCCAACCAAGGCATGAGGCCATGTCGCCACTTTATCTAGTAAAGTGATCGTCATTTTCACCAAAAAATAAAAAATATGTACTTTTAAACCACAACTTATGTGTGACGTGCCAGTGCGACCTTACGTATCACCCAATCACATCGAAAGGTCATGCGTTACATATATGAAACGCACACTTGTGGACCACTTTAAACAATAAACCCACACAAAGACATTAATCTGTGTTTATTTATCATACAGCAAGGTAGAGACGGTCCTTTCTCCATACTTGTAAACACTGAGGCGATAGTTTCGCATACATCAAACGTGACCTTTCGACGTGATTACGTAATATGTAAGGTCATGCTGGCGCATCACACGGCCAGCGCAAGATGAGTTGTTGTGTTTTTAAAAGTACTTTTTTTTGGCGAAAATGACGAACTTTTTGCTAGATTGTTTAGAGTCCTTTAAAGCTGCATTGAAACTGTTGAGGTCCACTAAAGTCCACTGAATGTTGAATGTTTTCCTCAAAAAACTTAATTTCTTCTCAAGTGAACAAAGAAAAACATAAACATCTCGGATGACATTGGGGTGAGAAAATTATCAGATTTTTTATTAAAGTGGAATTTTCCTTTAATTCAACCTAAAATTAACCAAAATCGAAAACACTTAAGAATTGAAAGGGAGCAATTTAAAATTTGCCCTACCCATATATTAAACTGACACCTTATGTTACACACACAAAAAAATAAATTTAACGCATTTCTATCGCTTAAATACTAAAGCGGTGTCCATGTTTACAGGGTGTTGAGGGGTGATGCATCACAACCAAGCTACTGTACAAAACAAAAGGACAACAGCAAGCGAATACCTTTACTTTCAGACAAGCATGTCCCTGAGACACCCTGGTCGAGAAAAACGCTTACAGCCTAACTGCTACTACAAAAACTGAGTATGCCGCACAATTGCTTGCAGCTATTAGTATTGATGCTCCTATTATCTTTTTGTCAAGGGCATCGATTACACACTCTACAAAAACAGCTACCGCCACCGAACGACATGTGGTAGTGTGTGTATCTGTTGACGTGCTCAGCGTGGTCTTCGGTCGTTGCTACAATGCCTCTCCTGCTTCTGTTGTCCCCTGGTGCGTAGAGGCATCATTGAGCAGACGGCAGCCTGGGGTGCAGTGAACAGCCCTCATTGGAGATGAATGGCCATGACGGTGAATATATGCACGCCTCTATGCCTCCACCTTGCCATCACGAGATTCGCCCTCGTCTACTAGAGATCAAGTGTTAGGTAAGACCCCTCCCAGGAGTCCCATCATTAATTAAGCGTGAGATTGTTCCATCGCCCCTGCTTGGTTTTCTTCATCTATGGATGAAATACGATTACATGTCCCTCACCTCTAGGACCCTAGGGTGGCATGCACGGGTGGGGAGTCAAAATAGCACCCTGAACCGATCAGAACGACCCTACATCGGTCACAGCCTGGCCCCTTGAGAAACGAAAAACCTGCCAGCTTCTACGGGTACTTTTCTTGCCATCTATGTTGACAGCGAGGGAGCAGTAAAAGTGAAACCTATGGAAAATGAATTTGTGGGCACAGCATGAATCAAACTGCCTGAGGCTGTGGAAATTGATCTGCGAGAGCTTGTCTTACAAAAAGAAAAAAACGCTTTACAACAACACCGAAACAGAGCTCTTGTTGACAGGAGAACGCTCTCATAAAGGGCTTTTGATTACATATATAAAAGATGTCGTTACTGAATAACTTAGGATCAGCAGTATTTCTTTAAATGTATGTCTAAGACTTCATAGATTAAATCAGAAATTTCTTGTTATTTGTTTTACCGTAGCACTATTTTAATGGACTACAAAATCTGCAGCTTAAAAGACTTGTGAATCAACACTCCTAAGGGGCCGATCACACAGAACGTGTTAAAAGCGGACCGCACTGCCTTTATTTAATTGACATAGAGGCAGCTGTCCTGTCAATCAAATATTGAAGCTTGAGCGCTCTTTTGCTGTTAACTGTCATATTAGTAGAAAAAGAGGATGCTTGCTCAAACAAGCAGGAGACAGTGAGTAAGTGCAGTCTATGGTTGATCCAAGCCACTGTAAACTTCTGTCATCAGACAAAAGGCCCGCCTCTACCCACATTCGATTGGACAATTGAAAAAATGCGAATGACATTTAGGCCCAATCCCATTTCTCTGTCTTACCCCTTCCCCTTAGTTTTGAATGTTCATGTGAGAGTAAGGACCAATTGGGATAGCCCTTTTGCTCTCATGAACGTGCAAAACTAAGGGGTAGGGGTAAGGGGAAGGGGTAAGACAGAGAAATGAGATTGGGCCTTAGAGTTGACTTTATTTCAACTTAAGGTGCACCGAGCACTCCTGCAAAAACACGTGCCGTGTTTTTTGAAAACAATTAAAAAAAGGCACCTGTCACTGCCAGAAATGCATTCTTTGTGATCCACGCCTAACCCTGGCACCAAGTTTGGACTTAACTGCAACAAGTTAACAATGATGAATAAACTGTACTGTACATACTAAATATGACACAGCCAATCAGAAGATGTTATGAGAAGCACATTATTGGACCAATATGATGTGGCACCATACCTGTCAACCCTCCCGTTTCCAAAGATTCCCCCGTATTTTGCCATTTTTATTTACGTAGACGCCTCATACACTGACGCTGCCTATTGGAGCTGATGTATCAACGCGGCCGCCATCTTGGATGGGTCCCCAGTTCGCCCCCTGCATTAATATCTACGGAGTAAGGTTTATCCCCAACTACAATAATCATAACTCCCCGAATTTTTACTGGATTTTCACATGGTTTGGTTACACGCAAGTAACGTTAGTTACGATGACATAATATTATAAATGGCAAAATAACCAAAATTATTGTTGTGAAAGGTAATCCCATGTGATCTGGTATCAATATTGCGCCGGTTAATGCAACCGTAAGCTGCACAAAATACGGCGTACTTGCTCGCTCTCCGTTGACTCCAATTAACTCTGGTGCTAGCATAGAGTAAGGAGACCCAACCAATATGGCGGCGCCTTTGGCTCACGTTCCAGCACGTCATAAGGCATCTACGCAAATAATGTCCCTGACTCAAACAACACTCGCTTATAAAACAAGAAGAAGAAAAGCTTCCCGATGCTGGTTGGAGGATGACAAGCCACGTGAAAAAGCTACAACCGTCACACACATTAGCGCACACGTCTGCACAAACTCGCAGATTTTTGGATGTGAAGGCTGATGCTTGTAGCGGGATGTGCATTTTTTGTAACTTTGCATGTAGGGAAGCTCTGCTGTTTGTGCTGCTTAACTCAGAAGGTGTTAAGGAACGCATGCATCTGCGACCTATGTGTATAACAAGTCACTTGCCAAGTCAATAGGTTTCCATTCAAGTCTGTGTGTGTATTTCCACTGACTGCGTTCCGAATCCGTCACAGCTCCGGCCATCCGCAGCCCTCCGGCACAAATACGCTCCGCAGAGCGAAGCCATGACTTTATCGCGTGATCATACCTGAATTCACGAGATCTCGTGTTGTGATCTGGGCTGGTAATATCCCAAAATGTCTTCTATTGAAACCAGTGGCGGCGTTTCACGAAAACCTAGGGTATGGCAAAAATTCTACGTACAAGAAGGCCATTCAAATAACGAATCTATGAAACCACATTATATCCATGATATGTGTACATACTCCACCAACCTGTATAAAATCATACTATGATTGCACGGATGTACACTTACTGACATCAATACGGAAGCAATACAAATGAAAAGCAAAAATAGAAATCATGGTTGTTTAAAATGCTTTTCAAATGTTTTCATTCTTAACTAAGTGCAACTACAGCAACAGATTAACTAAAACAAGATAATATCAAAACATACTGTAACATCCCTTCACAAATCTTGTCATGACAGCCGCAAATAAACACTTATAAAAACACAATAAAGACTAATGATGTGATAGAGCACACGTAGTTAACCCAGCCAGCTAACCAACTAAGACTAAAACACTAAATAAAACTCTCAGTAAAACAGGGCTAAATGTAAAAACAAGTCTTACCTTTTGTCGTTGTGAAGTTTTTATTCCACAAGTCGCCATATTAAAAAACGCGCGCAAATAATTAATACAATTCACTTCGACTGCGCTACAATTTCCCAGTGTAAGAGAACATGTTTATTTATCCACAGAGAACAAATCATTTTACTTCTGGAATAATGTATGCAATATGCATCGCGTGAGTGTGGGGGAGAACCGTGAGTCTGTTTGAATGTTAAAACAAACAAAAAAAAGGAGTTTACTTGCGAAAATAAAGATTAGCCTATAACAACAGCGGTCATCATGAAACCTCCTGCACAATTCAAGCTGCGCTGCAACGACAGGTTGATGACATCAAAGTACCGCGAGGCGCGAGGGTGAGGCGAGAAATCATCGGAAGAGTTTGCTTTCAGACCGCTCTCACGGCACGTTGATGTCATCCACATGTCGGTTCCTATATTATAGCATGAAGTCGAGCACACGCGTAAATTATCCATATTAGTGATGTACAGTACCAATGTTCAGATATGTTCTACTGAAAATATTTAACATTATTTTTAATGAGCTTCATTATAGCCTGTTGATTTCTGGTGTTTTGTCTGAATGCTAGGGTATGGCAACTGCCATACCGTGCCATACGCAAACGCCGCCCCTGATTGAAACTACTGTTAACTTTTTTATTTTATATGCAAAATTATTCATCCACAAACAAAAATGGCTTAAATCCCCTCTGTATTTTCCATTTTTTCTTACTGAAATAAGATCCATTGTCTCATCTTGAAGACTTGGAATTCGAATTGTCTGAAATTGAACAATGCTTTTCTTTCCCTGAATGTATTTGTACTCTTTATATTCGTTAATAAAAAAACGTCATAATGGGCGGAGACAGAACTAGATATTGCACGATCATCATGTGAATTTGCGAGACCTCATGGGTCCTCGTCACTTCAGCACAGGAACTGGTGGGTATTGGCGGACGGTGGAGTGCGGAGCCGTAATGCAGCGGAGCTGATCTGCAGCCGCTCCGCAGTTGGTGGAAATCCGGCGTTAGGGGCTCGGTAATAAAATCTGCCAATGGAGTATGAACATTTTACATAAATTTTTCTTGAAATAAATGTTTAAGAAAAAAGTAAACTTACAGTATTTCAAGATTTTTTTCTTACCCTATTGAGTTTTTATTTTTTTGCTTGTTTTAAGCACAAAATCACTTAAATGTGATATTTCTTTGTCTAAAAAGTAGACTTAATTTTCTTTTCATTTTGCTCATCAAGAAAATACATCTCAATTTAAGATTTTGTAGTTATTGAAAACAAGAAAAGAATATTAATGTGAAATACTAATTCCTTTGTGTAGTAGTGAAAACGGGGTGGGGGTTAGTGTTCGGGAAATGTCTCTTATTTTGAAATCCCAATGTTGACAGGTATGTGTGGCACACAGAAAGCACAGTTACAGATTACAATACAAACCACAGCAAGCCAAAAAACAGAAAGTGACAAAATGTCCTGTCCTGGTCCAAGACTATCCGGTTGTTAAGTCTGACATCATGCGCCGTTTTCAGGTCCAACCTCTCACAGATGTCATGGAGAAATAACAAAAAATCATGGCTATAATACACTCGTATCATAATGAAAAACTACCAAAAACACCCGATCCTAATTTTTATCTCCATAACAAAAAATTTGAGATGACCAGACATTGATTTATGGACGTGGATTTTTTATGAATTATTAATATATTGCCCTCTTTGATTCTGGGAGCCTGAGAATGCAGTTTACACGTGAGTTTATACAATTTTTAGCTTAAATGTTTGCTATGAATAAAAATGCTCATACATAGTTGTTTAAATGTGGTGGCTTGGAGCTGAAAATGGTATTCTTTATGTCATGACTTAACAAGCGAATACTTCTACGTTATGCACAAAGGAGGACATAACATCATAAACCCAATATCTGAGCCTTTGTTTGAAACTTCCTAAAGAACTTATTATTGAATTATTTAATTTTACAAACTGAACCTTCGCAATATTCTACCTTCATGAACTGCTCAGCTCATTTATTACATAACTATCTTTCCCAACTCTTGAGTTTTATGTCATGGCCCTCACACGAGGGCAAAGGGTTCGAATACAGCATTTCCATGATGTTCACCCCTTATGTATAGCTGGCAAAAAGGCAAATAAGAAAATCAAGTATTCACCCTCTTGCCTGTAAGTTTGGCTTATAGCTACGGAGGGCCTGGCAGCACACTGATGAAAGCATGCCACATTCGGCATTGACATGAGAGGTTATTATTTTGCTGTGGTTGATCTGTTTAAAGGTGAGAAGAAGATAAGTCTTCTTGGCCTGTCGGTGGGCGATGCCCTGGGGAGAGTTATGGCTTTAATATGATGACTGCTGCTACTGCCTCCGGCATCAATGAAATGGTCAGTGTGATTACTTTCTTTGTGAACTAAAGACATTCATTGGCTCCATGTCAGACTGTGTTAAAGAAAGCATTCTTTTATTTAACATAGGGCACTAGGCATAAGCACAGATAGATTACCAAACAAGTCATTAAAGATCTCAAAAAACAGCTTGTTTAGAAAGATCCTACCTGAATAGTTGGTGGTGAGCGCTGTTTCCGAGTGGTGGTGGTTGACAGGGTGGTGGTGGTCTCGATGAAGGTGGTGGACATCTCCGGGGGCATGGAGGTGGTGGTGCGTGACGGGCTTCTGCTAGTGGGCACGTCCCCCACCAACCTCACGCTGCCGTTTATCTTGATGTTGGCGTGACCTTCAGCTGCCATGTTGAGAACCTTCAGGCCGTTGTAATAGAGACCCGAGAGCTGGCCTTGATACGGCCGCTTTCGGTCATTACCGCCTATCGAGATGGCGGCTTGGGTGTTAAAAATCGTCAGCTGACGACCTGAGGGAAAGACCAGCGAGGATGGATGCAGTCAGAACGGTTCTCAGTCCCTATTTAGCCATTTAATGAACTGCGTATCGAACACGTGAGCTTTTTTAAACCAACCAAGAGTAGCATTACTTTACTGCAGTTTCGCACCGATCTGCACCGTCTTCATTGTGAGATGCATTATCATGCAAATGTTTTGGAGCAAATTCCAAACGGCTTTTCATGAGTCAAACGGTTAGAAATAGAAATGGTGAAGAGTCAAATCACTGCAGGCTGATTAAAGCTATTTCACATTTACAGACCTATACTGCAGTGGGAATATGGAGAAAAGCTCATACATATCAAAGAAATATCATGTTGATTCATGCATGTAGAACCACTAATGGGATTTCAAAGTGGCTTTAGACAGTGTTAAAGGGACTTTATAATCATCTTATGTAGTTTAGGCAATGACCTTTAAACGCATTTAATAATCCTATCGTTATAATGCAAAGGACTTTAATGGTAATTTTGATAAATGCTACACTCCGCCCTTTCATCTCTCTTAAAAGAAAATTTAGAGAGTTGTAGGTCGATTTCATCACCGCCCTAAAACGGCATCAGCAATTGAGTCAGCAAATACTCTGCCGCCAATCTGTTGCCTTTGGAAACGTGATGCATTGTGCGTTCGCTTTCCGCACTATAGGAGATCCAATGAAAAGTTGCAAGCCGCTAACTTTAAAGAGTTTAAGTTGGATTCGAGTTAAGTTACCAGTCCCTTTAACTGGTCAATGAACTGATGGAATAACAAAAGAGTATCACAGTCCACATAACAAAATAATACTCAACGAAAATACTACGTAATGGGAGGGGTAAATTATGAAACAGTTTAGGTTAATTAGGGCTGAGGTTGATCAAAAATAGAACGAAACGGCATGACAGGGAGCATGTGAACGCAAACTAAAACCAACGAAAAAACATTCAAGGTTTCGTGAGGGTTACCTTTCTCATGTAGCCAATCTTCGACCGGCCGGGTATATTTGAACGGGATTTTCTTATTAGCCATTTGATAACGCTCAATGTCGCTGTTGCCTTTAAAGTTTGAAAGACATCTTAGCACATTTCACATTTATACACTGTTTAAGAAGGTTTAGCCCTGTTTAAAATGATTTAGCTCTTGTTATCATAGGCAGTTTAGGTTGCATGATTGCTAAGATTGACAGCATTTTTATCACTTAGTAACAGGTTAACACATAGCTATTATGACAATAATCACACAATACATTTAGATTCTGGGTCTCGTTCACTAACCGTGAACCGTATAAACGTGTGCGAATGCTTCCGGCATGATCACTGATGCACAATTCACATTTTTTATGTAACAAGATTGATCCGTGATAGGTTTTACAGTATAAAGCGTAGCTTTTGATTTTCAAGAATGGCACACCTGGCCTTATTTGATTTTGCTAGATTTTGTTATCCGTGTTCTCAAGTGACATTAGCTCATCTTTAGGGTATGCAGGTATATGTTTGCCGTGAGTGATGAAGAGTTGTACATGAGAGCATGTGCAGGAGATCCTTATATACGTATAAATAGCTTGTGTATTTATCGTGCCAATTACTTATGCTAATGACAAACTGTGGGCATGTGCTTTCTCATTAATCCAGATTCATCAACATCCGTACTAGGGTGTCAACAAAATGATGCGCGTACGCACCTGTTGTGAATCTTTGTGTTCGCGAGAACCCATTTCTATTGCATTATTAGTGAATGAGACCCATAATGACAATACACAGACAACCTTCAAAAGTGAAATCTATTCAGAAATTCATTTAAAACAGAAGAATTCCCACAGAGCTGCTGCAAGAGGACGATTTCAGCAAAGCAATCTTTAAAATAGGGTGTTACTCTTTTCCCACTGGACATCACATGCTTTTACATTTCAAGGGGCCGAGGAACACTTTACGGACTCTTTGTGAGAAAAAGACAGAAGGAGGATTGAATGGAAAAGCGAGAGAAAGAAATAAAAAGAGATAATGTGTAGAAGCTCTGAACCTGCTGGGAAATAAGGCTTGTGATGACACAGATTTGAGGCAGATACTGCATACAGATGAGATCATTACCAGCCTGGTGTGAAGCCTGCTGTTGCTGCCGTTTCTGGGGTCCCTGGAAGCCTGCGGAGACGCAGGGCCACTGGTATATTCTGACATTATATGGACTCGGTTGCATCTCTTTGTCTGATTGAAGTGAGATTGTAGGGCTGTTGAAGGGAATTTAACATCTGCCATCTTGGATGAGCTCATGTTGTACTGCACTATATGCAGTGTATGCTTGAACTAGTTCATCAAATATTGGAGCTTTTCACCCTTAATTTGCATGAAAGTTGGTCCTATTGAGTAAAACTTTAACTTTTTATTTGCAAAGCGAGATCTTTAACCGAGCAGATCACATGTTTTCTTTTATGACCAGACTCGACTTTTTCTGGATTATACGTTTTTGCCCTCCACTGAAGCCCCTAATTTAATTGTCTTTTGTTATCAATCACAGCTTTTTTCTCCAACATCAGGCACGGCACACCTACAAACCCTTCTCTTACCAGAATTTTAGGAATCGTGCTGATAGAATACACGTGGTGACGTTGCCGCTCAGGATTGGTTACTTCTTCTCTCTGCAGCTGGTAAAGTGCATTATCACAAATCAGGTAAAAAGTAAAATAAATGTATAAATGATCATCCTCCATAACACTCGCTATTTACATTGCATACTGGCAACGAAAGACATGTTGGTATTACATTCCAAAGGATGCTATGATCAGCACCACAGTGGAAAATGAACCCATAATTGTACCGGCTCGGTCAGATCGCCACACAATGAAACGGTTACACAATAAGAGCGCTTTGATACGGTGGTGGAAAGGCGCCTTCAGTACTTGCATTTTCAACATTGCATCTTTATCTATGTAAAGCACTTTGCACTCTAAAAAAATGCTGGGTTATTTTCAACCATGCACTGGGTCAAAAAATGATGAGCCCAGAACGCTGGGTTGAAATTTAACCCATTCTGGTTAAATTTATTCCCGGAAAAAGACTGTTTTTTTCATACACAAGTTGATCCACACAAATTAATCCATACACGGGTTGGGGTATGGCAATTTGGCATCACCAATTCACCTAACTTGCATGTTTTTGGTCTGTGGGAAGAAACCTAGCCAGGGCTTGAACCGGGGACCTTCTTGCTGTAAGGCAACAGTGCTTAGTTTATTATCATTATTAAAACATGGCACTGCTGATGTCATCAGGCAGTGGAAGTAACTTCTTGATTTAAAAGTCAAAGGGGACGTTTCACAAGGGTTTTTTTTAAGATGTTAAATAAATCTTTGGTGTCCCCAGATGTGAAGTTCTAGCTCAAAATACATAATTTATTATAACGTTAAAATTGCCACTTTGTAGGTGTGAGCAAAAATCTGCCATTTTTGGGTGTGTCCTTTTAAATGTAAATGAGCTGATCTCTGCACCAAATGGCAGTGCTGTGGTTGGATAGTGCAGATTAATGGGCAGTATTATCCCCTTCTGACATCACAAGGGGAGCCAAATTTCAATGACCTATTTTTCACATGCTTGCAGAGAATGGTTTAACAAAACTAAGTTACTGGGTTGATCTTTTTTACATTAGGTTGATAGAAGCACTGGGGACCCAATTATGGCACTTAAACATGAAAAAAGTCAGATTTTCATAATATTTCCTTAAAGGGCACCTTTGATGCAATGAAAAATTCTAGATTTTTGTTGTACGGTAAAAATACTGGCATAAAGGTTTGAAATAATATGAATGTATGAGATATATTGGGGGTGAGGAGTAAACAGTTTCTTTAAAGTTCAAGGAGATAATGCGTTTCCTCACTCCAAGCTGGGAAAACATTATACCTTATAGAAAGGTCTCTGTAGATACAGTAATGGGAGAAAATACCCTACAGCGCAAGAGGAAAAATGTAAAAAGGATTTCAAAAGAGCAAAGTTACTCAACACACTAAGCTAAATAAGCCACTGAGTCACAGCGAACATTTTCACAACTTCAGAAAAAGCCAAAGTCCAAAGAATGAAAGTGCTATTCAGAAACACAAAGCTTCCACAATGACGAGATGTTAAATGGACGAAGCCGGTGGCCATTTCAGGCCTTGCTTTTCTTGCTCTTTTCTATTTAAATAAGCAGAAAAGGGGCTTCAAAGCGGTCAGGTTAGTGCTGGCTAAGCAGGGGGGGACGTGGGCGAGGTAAAAGCAGGCGAGGGGGGGTTAATAAGTAGCTTGCAGGGCTGCTGACGTCTTTGATCCAAATGGGCGGCGAGTGCGAGCCCCGGAGATGGAGTGGCTCTACTGGATGGAGGCCTGGATGCAGCCGAGATCCAGAAGAGCTTGAGGGATTGACTCATTTTAGAGATCAGACGCTTGGCCAGCACTCTGTCTCTCTTGTGTTCCTGTGAACACATACACGATGGTCTTATAGTGCAGGATTTTAACCTCTAAACAAGGTTAAATCAAAATGGCCATTATCTTACGAAAATATATTCAGGTCAAATTTCACCCTAAAAGATAGATGCTATTTTTAAAACCATATATATCAACACAATTTAGCAATATTTTCCCCACAATACTCGTTACACAAAAAAGGGTATTTTAAGAGTGTTCATTTCATTTAAGTAACCCTCCGTTAGTGTTATTGTATTAAAGTCACATAATAACATTCCACTTGTGTGTTGCCATTTTTGTCCCTTCATTTCACCCTATTCAACATCTTGTGGAATGTGGCCAAGTCAAATCAAACTACAACTTGGGAACTGACAGCCAGTTCATCATTTCTGTACAGCCCACTGCTAAACAGTACAACCTGTAGTGCAATGTTTCCTTCTTCCTATTAGCTCAGAGCAACAGAAGCGCTCAATCAGTGGGACACATCCAACAAGCCAATAGTGTCTGTTTCTGCCCATAGATCTGCACGTGTAAGTTTCCCTCTAGAACAATATCTGAATCACTCCCCTCAGATGGCACCGCTTTAGTCAAAACAAATGCTGGTATGGTGTCAGTACGTTCTCTGTCAGTGCCAATGATCTGCGGCAGGGGGACATCAACAGATGCTGAATGCATACAAACAATGCGAGAACAAATTTGGCTGCCAATTCATCATGGACCTGCAGAAGTCTGCAGTATAACGGAAAGTCCCGAATGGGAAGCGTTCATCCTCGGTGGAGCAAAATGTAACCTTGAAGGTTCTATGTCTGGAAAATTTCTGCATAATGTGCTTTGTAAAACGAGAGGTCTTTCATTTATTGGATGCATACTGTAGGTTGCTATGGAGGGTGCTCTGTTCTGTATTTCTGACTTTATTTAGGAAGGATGACATAAGACATGAATATTTTTAACCTGCATCTTCAGGTTTGTGGCATTAGCACGGCAGGAGAAATTGTGCCCCTCCGTTGCATAATTGTATTTCAGGAACCACAATGTGATTTGTCATGGTCTCTGTATCCAGCTGAGGTTTCCACTGAAGCATTTTCTCTCGCTGTTGCTTATTAGCAGGATATCTGTGTGTGAGCTCTGCACATCTTCTAAACATTACCACCATGTTTAGTGTTATTAGTAATGTAGCCAAATAAATTTAAGCTCACATAACAAAACGCTGTTTCTGCTTATCTCATGTTAATCTTAAGTAAGTACCTTAAGTTAAGTTACATCCTTCAAATCTGCGAAGAGTCTTTAGTTTTATCAGATTTATAAAAGACAGATCAGCTCTACTGATTCTTTCCGAATAAATCCTGGAGGCGTACCCCAGGCGGAGCGAGTCACGAGCACAAAAAAACAAAAAAATTATCCCACTATCTCTGCATATAACTTATGATTCACTACATGTTCGTGTCATTTACATCACAAGCACTTACTTGCCGATTGCCAACAAAACACAGACATTTGATGCAGTTTTACTTACCGCCTGCGATTCATGACCCAGTTGGGTTATATCCATTGTTTCCATAAGATTGGAGCCTTTGGAAAGCTTAACATTAATTCAGCTTAAATTTCCCTCATAAATAAAAAAACACTTTCCTGGTGACATTAATTTTGTGTCAGCTCTTGGTTGGTGTGTGTGCGCGCGCTATTCTGGTGCCCATATAAGGACTTCCACTGTACTTCCTGCACTGAAATTGCCCATAAAAGAAATAAAGCATGATTATTACATATGAATCTTTTATGTTCAAACTTTCTGTAACTTGTACGAATCCTGTCGAAGTGCATTCAACACAAAAATAGTGTCATACGTCCAACTGCTTTTTTGATATTGCCTATCTTTAGCATGAGGAATCCAACTCTTTAACGGTGTTAATAAGTCAGAATGCATGAAAAAGCTTTAGACCCCCCCCCCCTTAATGCATTACAACATGCTCATGTCAACATTATGACTTTACATGCAGCATTTTTCTTAAATCAACAATATATATTTTAGGTTACTCCAACTTAAAAAACTAAGTTAAACAACTTCAACTTGCTTTTATAAGTTATGTCAACTTATCACAGGTCAAAACTTAAAATAGAAGCTTGAATTGACTTACATGCAGCATTTTTCTTAAATCAAAATATATATATTTTAGGTTACTCCAACTTAAAAAACTAAGTTAAACAACTTCAACTTGCTTTTATAAGTTATGTCAACTTATCACAGGTCAAAACTTAAAATAGAAGCTTGAATTGACTTCATGCTGCATTCTTTTTACAGTGAATCCAAAACAGGAACATGTTGTAGCTATGCTAACATTTTTCACGTTTGGTTAACCTAATATCTCACGGAAAATACATTTAAATTTGAACAATTAATCCTGGTCCAGACTGATTAGCAGTCGTTTTTTTGTAGGCAGGTGGTGCTGGGGAGCACTTTATGGTTTGCTACAATTTCGCTATGCTTTTTACATTGCTGTTAATGATATTATTGCCAATTATATAGTGCCAAAATTCTGCATTTCTATAACTACTTCTTCCTTTAAGGGCCATTTCTATGTACTGTAAGATGGAAAGGTATGTCGAGTTTAATATGGCATCTCTTATTTATAATATAAGTTGACTATATGTATAAAAATATACTATTTTAATAGATTATAATCTGTTTATGAGGTAAATGTACTGAGCACACAATGTACCACCCTAAAATAAACCTTATATAACTTTTATAAAAATTATAAACAAGGGTACTCTATATACGCGGTATCTACAAAAGTATATACAAGTTTGGTCCTCATATCAGAGATGTCCAAAATTATATTTTATATATAAAACTTCAGTAGTCGGCGTAGTGTGCTTCAAAAGGCGAGACGCAAGTTGTGCGACAGTGATTAACTTCATCCCTTTGTAAAAACCTTCTGATTCGCGCAGCACAGTTATGTAAACGTCTGAGCGGCATAAGCGATAGATCGACTAAGCAATATGAGTCCCAAGCGACTTAAAATAAAAGCCCCAAACTTAACATTACAATGGGCTGGAGTGTTGAAAGAGAGAACGTGTACTTCCTGTTTTCTTGCATCCTAATGACAAAAGTGTGCTCGGGCACAGATGGATAAAAGTCCAGTGGTGTGCGAGTAGGGGAGTTGGGACAATCGCTCGGGCACAGTTCAGTCTTGTTATGTATAATGTGAGTGTGCTCTTAATGTCTTGATTTTTAATTTCAGAACCACAACGCTTCTTAAGTACACAATGGTTCAGGGTTATAACTAAATGGTAATAAAATATGAAACAAGGTACAAGAAATAGAATTGAATAAAGACATTAGATCAGATACAAATAAAATGTACACGTAAAATAATTAATCAAGTTTAGAAATGTGCTTGCAATAATAATGACTGACAAGATTATAAAATCTCAAATAAATTAATTAGTTGAGGCAGACTGCAAATCTGTATCTCTGAAGTTGATTTCCCAAGCACCATGCTTCTGATAGAGGTGCTTAACAATGCAAATGTGCAGTCACAGACCATTTGTTGCAAAGTTTCATCCATGCAGTAGCTTGTACAAGCATTATACAGAAAAGCTGTGTTTCAACTAAGACAGCAATATAGAAATCCTGGAGGGAACCAAATTGACAGGTTTGAGAATTGTATCTTATCAGATCTTTGCCTAAACCTAAATGATTTCTACACGACAATTTCGGATGACATTAAAAGGAAGCCATGTCTCCCGTACGGTCCTAAAGCAATTGTCACAGACAGAGCACAGCCTCAACTACTGCGACGTCACCTACAAGACAGCCAAGGAATTACCGAAAGCCTGATGGAAAGATAATAGGGTTATTGAAGGTGGCAAAAAAGTTTCCAGCGACCCAAAGGAGGAGCGCGACCCTCCTGCTGCCCTTCCATTAGCTTTTCTGCCACCTGTTTCTTCAGAGTAAACACAGACACAAAGACCAGAGTCCATCAACCGAATCTGTGCGCAATACGCTGTGACACAGGCAACTGGAGAACGCTCCTCTTAGCTCACACAGATGGAAAATGCGAATCATGATAGGAAATCAAAGCTTCGGATGAAATGATGAAACGCAGCGTGGATGACCTTGCGGAGCCCATTTGGATGTTGTCCAGCTCTGAATCTCTGAAAGGTTTGACATTAACAAACTGATTTGACGCTTTTGTGAACAAAGTCATAAAAATTAATGGTATATGAGCGCTTGCAAGGTTAGGACACACCGACATCTAAAATGGATAGTTCGCAGAAAAATGAAAATTATTTCCTCGTTTACTCAACCTGATTTTGTTGAGATTCTTTATTCTGTTAAACACAAAAAATATATTTGATAAATAATAATAAGCACACAGTTGATGGCACCCATTGGCTTCCTTACGGTCCCAACCGGGTCATGAATCACAGGCGTAAGTAAAACTGCATCACGTCTGTGTTTTGTTGGCAATCGGCATGTCTGTCTTTTATAAATCGAATAAAACTAAAGACTCTTTGGATATATGTAGGATGTAATACTACTCTATAGCTACTCAAGATTAAGATGAGATAAGAAGAAACACTGTGTTGTGTGAGCTTTAAAGTCAACCCATTCTCACAAGATGCGTACAAATGACACGCAGTGTGATTATCGTGCAATAGCTACTCAAGATTAAGATGAGATAAGAAGAAACACTGTGTTGTGTTAGCTTTAAAGTATACATTAGATATTTGCATTGGCTAAACTGAGAAATCATGGGTATGGGAAAGTGCTCAAAGCATGCCATAGCAACGCATCTGTGCTGATAATTGAGCAAGCCACGAGCACGGAGAATCACTGACGCGAAACATTTCAAGTGCAATTCAGTCGATGAGTCTGAATCCTAGCCTGTAATTACTCAAGAGATGGCACAGCCTTTAACTGAGAAACTCAAATCAATAATTGTCAAATTACAAGCACTGAATGCCCTCCATATTACTAGCATTTGAGCGCGTGTATGAGGACGACTTAGAGGCAGGGTGAAATAATGAGAAAAAGAGGAAATGACCAAATCTGCAATTGAAAAATGGCTGGAGAGATAAAAGACTAAATGTCATTACAGGCAGAGCCTTACTGAAAACTAGACTCAAATTCTCAGTTTGATTCAAAGACGTTTAACGGAGACCAATATGTAGCGTCATTGATCGAATTGAGAGTGCAGATACATCTGAATGATCGAACGGTGTACTGTTGTCCAATGACGGTGTATATTTTACCAACATTAAGCTGCTGATCATACAGTAGGTGGTGAATTTTTCTCAGGGAGAAATAAACAAGCATGAAAGGCTATGATTAAAAAAGCATCCTACCTTCCCACTTTGTGCATTGTGTAGTATGCATGAAAAAAAAAACTGCAAATATACCGTTTGGAATAATGCATGCCGCCTATAGAGCGTGGCTATGACAGTGACAAATGGACTGGAAGCAGCAATAACCACAATTTTAACATATCTGCCCTGAGTGGAGATATATTTACACAAAATTCAATTAAAGGGACAAAACAAATCTATCTTTTTTCAAGGCATGATAGCTGGACACTGCAGAGTCAAACATAAAACATGGCGAGCTCATGAGACAATCCAGCTTACTACTTCTTTTTTTAAAGGATTATTGCGACTATGTGTCATTTAAAAGAAGTAAACACTATAAACTGAACAGTGTGTATGAATGGGTTATGTAAGCTGGTAGGTTATGTATGATTTTGATGGTTTTCATTTTTTTCACAACCTCAACCTTAAAGGAACATGCCCATATTTTGGGAATTTAGCTTATTCACAGTATCCCCCAGAGTTAGATAAGTCCATACATACCTTTCTCATCTCCGTGTGTGCTGTAACTCTGTCTGACGCAGTCCCCGCTAGCTTAGCTTAGCACAAAGACTGGAAGTGAATGGCTCCAGCTAGCATACTGCTCCCATTAAGTGACAAAATAACACAAACATTTTCCTATTTGTGTGTTGTGATTTGTATAGTCACAGCGTGTACAAATAACAAGGTGATATGAGACACAGCCATCTTCTAAAAGTATACATACCGGGAACTATATTCTCAGAAGACGAAGCACTGCTACTTGGGCGGAGTGATTTGCACAACTCTGACCGAACTCTCTGCTCCTCACCAGGGGGCTTCTCGGGTGCTGCGAGCAAATCACTCCGCTCAAGTAGCAGTCTTCGTCTTCTGAGAATATAGTTCCCAGTATGTATACTGTTAAAAGATCGCTGTGTCTCATATGACCTTGTTATTTGTACCCGGTGTGACTACAAATCACAACACATAAATAGAAAAATGTTCTTGTTATTTTGTCACTTATTAGGAGCAGTATGCTAGCTGGAGCCATTCACTTCCAGTCTTTGTGCTAAGCTAAGCTAGCGGGGGCTGCGTCAGACAGAGTTACAGCACGCACGGAGATGAGAAAGGTATGTATGGACTTATCTTACTCTGGGGGATACGGTGAATAAGCTAAATTCCCAAAATGTGAGCATGTTCCTTTAATATAAATGCTACATAATTGACATCAGTAATCTTGTTAATCATGGAGCTCGACTAGTAAAGCATTGTGTTAGCAACGCAAATTTCACGGGTTTAATCCCACTGATATAATGTATATGATGAATAAACTGTACCTTGATATGGATAAAACCATCTGCCAAATTCATAAATATAAACTATATGTATTTATTTAGATAATACTCTTGTCCAAAACAGCTAAGCCTAGCAACATAAATGTATAGAAAAAATAAAATAGTGATACTCTATATTCTTTCAACTCATTTGTTGAATAAAAAAACACTTTTTGTCTGTTCGCGAACACTGCTATCATTTCTGTATACTGTACATTATGCATTGAAAAAAGTACATAAACCGTTATGTGTTGAAAATGTCTCATGCAAATTAAATGAATAAATAAATAAAAGTGATACTGTTTCACAGGAGCAATGAAATAAACAGTTTGCCCAAAAGGCAAATTCTGTCATCATTATTCACCCTATAGGGTTGCTCCTGAGCTGTATTATTTTGTGTGTTTTTTAACACAAGGATGAGATGATGGTGATTGTAACTGTCAAGCTTCAACCGCATATAAATTGCCATGAAAGCAAGCAGTCCATATGATTTGTGTTCTGTTTTACAAGTCATTAGATAGCTTTGTGTGAATAACAGACAGAAAACATTATTCACTCACATCTGTAATTTGACAAGTGTCTTTTTCATCTTCACATAGGCTCAGAGAAGCTTTGTGAACACATCTGACACCACAACAGGAAAAGCAGTGAAAGAAGTCTCCTGTACCCACACACCCCCACACTTTAAAAAACACTGATGGAGATGAACGTATGACAGACAGATGGATAGATGTATTCAAAGACCAGTGGTAAAACTTTATTTTGATAGTCAATTTAACTATAAGTAACTTTGCAACTTCTTCAATTGTCAGTCATTAAAGTATTAAGCCGGCTTTTGTACAGCGTAGCAGCCTACGCAGGAACGCAAACCCTACTGCAAAGCCTGACCTGCACCTCTCCTAAAATCTAACTGCGCATCAATGCTACACAGACAGCATGTGCTGTGATTGGTCTGCTAGAACCCATCCCTCAAGTTAAACAATCTATGCTGCATTTCCTTGCACGCATTTTCACTTGTGGACTTGTTGACCAAATTAATGAGCTATATTTAACAACTCAGGTGGCAACAAAAGTCTGTTTATCCCCATCACTGCTGATGCTTTTCCAAAAAGGTTGACAATCCGCTGCTTCTTTGGCTTTTAACTCAATACTGTAACAGGCCCGTGAACACTGCCTACTAGTGTTCTGCATGTGTAAAGCACATAGAGGCGAACAATGAACAGAAGTGTAACTGAAAACTGCCTCATAGTCTATGGCGTACAGGCTACGGCGTAGGTCCTACGCAAAAGTATAAAGCCAGTGTTAGGGCGTGCTAATTATACCAAACCGTGCCCGAGCACAATTGTCCCCAGTCCACCACAAGCTTACACTCACGTTACGTTTGTCGATCTGTGCCCCGAGCACTCTTTCATCATAGTTTTTATAAAAGAGAAAGTTTAAATACTGTCGCACCATAGAACAACGTTGTACACTTCATCGATAGCCACACCAATGAGACGCTCCAGTAAACATCTGTTTGAAGCATATCTCTTCACTTTGGTGCACCTACAAGCAATTCAGGAGAACCGAACTTTTTAAATCCATTAACTGCTTTAAACAAAACTCTTGGATGTCTTTTAGAGAGTCTATGCCGCGGACTTTGCATATTTTTGAGAATCCAATGTTTATCTGATCATGTTAACTGGTCATTATTATTCACGTGAACACAATGGAACGTCAGAGCTTTGTTTTCCAGGGACCGAAACTAATCGCGACACTCGCGTCTCCTGGAAATCCGGTTTATTTCAACCAATCAAAGACGACTTCGACATTCCCACAGGATTTCCAGAAAAGTGTACAAAAAACATCAGACATTTAGCCAACATTCTGTGGGCGTGACGTCTGAGGCTGAGACTAGGGTGCAACTAACTAAACCGTGCCGAGATACGTCACCTCCTTTATAATCTTATTATAAACAAAACTGCACCCACACGGATTCTGGAAAGAGAAATAACGGATAATAAGCAAACTTCAGAAACTGCGGGGAAAAAAACCTACCAAGTGCAGAACTTTAAACACGTCACATGTCTATACGGGATTTTTTATGGTATCTGTGTGAATGCATGCACAGATTCTGGAAAAATTATTGGCAGTGTGAATAAACCAAAAGTTTAACTATCCTGGACGCATTTTCTGTGTATTTTCCATAATGTCTGTCTAAAAAGTGCTATAGGGTCATTTTTGCAGTTCTTTTAAAGGTGACCTAGAATGATTGAACGGGGTATTTATCCTTGTTCTGTGATGTGACATGTAGACACATTTTTTTTGTTTGGGTCTATAATGCCTTAGAAGCTTCCTAAAAACCTCTCTAAGATAGCTCTATTAGGGTGGGGGATTTTAAACAAGTGGTTTTGCACCTACTTGGCTCCCCCTACTGGTTTACTTGCAATCTCATTACTGATTGGCTGACTTTGCTGCCACTCAAAAAAAGTGGAGGGGCAGTGAGATGCCTGTGATGTCATAAGCATCAGTTTTTCAGATTGGGCCGTTTTCTGGCTGACATTTCTAAAAGAGGAATTTCTATGAGACTGAGATGTTTAGCATGTCTAGCACTTTTTGTATGTTCGTGAATGTGGGTAGACTACCATTATTCAACAAAGATAAGGTAAAAATGGTTTTTCATTCTCTGTCCCCTTTAATGAAGTATGGTTTTTAGGAACTCTTTTCAACTCTGTAAAATTAAAAAAGTCTAACATAGTGAAACAGACTAATAGACAGAGCTATGACAGACAGTGAGATTGCTACCCAGTCTCACGAGGTTTTGTGATATTGTCACGTAATTTTTTTTTTTCGTGATATCACGAATTTCTGCGGTTTTTTGTGATCGTATAACAAATTTCTGTTTTCGTGTGATTATCACGTATTTGTTACTCAACTGTTTTGTCCTATTTTCTTAATATTATTGCTTTGGTTTAGGGTTAGATTTGGTGCTTGCATTAGAATGTCACTTTATATAATGGTTTATACTATTTTTTTCGGATTTATTTTTTTATATGTCGCATGGCGTGAGGGTTAGAGTTGGGTTTGGGTAAGGATGTCATTTTATGTAAATCTAACCCTAAACCGAAGCGACAATGGTAATAAAATAGGACAAAACAGTTGAGTAACCAATACATGATAATCACACAAAAACAGAAATTCGTTATACGATCACGAAAAAAGAATAAAAAAATGGCATGACTATATAACGAAACTTCGTGAGACTTGGCTGGAGATTGATATGGATAGATGGATGTCATACAAATAGATTAAATAAGAAGGGTTTTTCATATGAGAATAATCCCGTTAATTCTGTTAATATTTCCCAACACTGATTCTTGTTTAAAGAGTGTGCTCTAGTTAATATGACAATCTACGCTCGCTAGTTCACATCTCGTTAAAAATCAAATAAAACAGCACACAAACAAATTTCTGCTGCTCGGATATTTGATCAAAGCTGCTTTCTTCATCACAGAACAAGCTCATATTCTCTCCTGCATCCATGTTTCAATCTGTACACATCCTTAAAACTGTGTTAAAATAGCTCACCATTTAAAAATACTGGCATAAGAAAAGTGCCCTAAATGAATGTTTCACATTGACTACATCATTATATCATTACATCATATATCTGAGATGATGCAAGATCACTAACAAAAGCCTCACTCCATCTGCTGGCATCATTATATGCAGGTTATTACTCTCAATATATAAACTTTACCGTAATATGAACAGATGATTTGGCTATATTTAGCTTTGAGACCCATAACAGGCAGCAAGGAAAACGGCGGGGTAACTTTGGCTCTTTCCCAATAACCATAACAGATTCAGTTTAAATTCAATTAACTTGTCGTAGCAGCATTAGCCGGCAGACTCCCGGCTGTCCCATACGCTTGCGTTTTGGTCATTTTACAGCTCTCTCTCGACTAAAAGAGCTGCCTTTGAATACAGCTCGAGCAACTCTGACCAGACCTGCTTTTTAATTGGACGAGAAGTACAGGGCCAGATATCCTGTGAAGGGTGCCGAAGCAACAGAGACATCAAAGTGGGGGACAGAGAGCCCAAATTAATTGAGTGTGAAGGGTTTTCGAGAGGAAGTTTTTTTTTCGTAGCATGCAGGAAGTGCTCGGGCTCTTCCATCAAACCTTCGCTGCATATGATGAGCTCATTTGTATTCGTCCGTCACCGTTGACTTTCTGAGTCTGGGAGTCACAGATACACAGAGGTCTGGGCCTCGTTCTCCCAAAGCTCCTGTAGCTGCCACAATGCTGCCCGAAATCTGACCCTCTACGCGCCTTTTAAAAGCAGCTGGCCAGATGTCATCACGCTAATCGCAGGGACAAATGCGGTGGCCATTGTGAGCAGACCAGGTGCCCAGGTTTGATTACTCTCTCACATATGGACGCTGCAGAGGACAATTACGAAAGAAACACAGGCCAAGTCGATCGAGGGCTAAGTGGCATTTGCTTTCTTCTTCGCAGGGTTCTTTCTGTTCTTCGCCTTTCCCGCTCGCAGCAAGAAGGCGATCAGTGTTGTAATTACCAACACCTGTTCCCATTTTTGAGAATTTGCATGCCTTGAAACATGGAGATTATAAATTACATGGGCTGAAAATGTGCGAAAAATGATGGCGTTCTTTGCTTTACAACCCTTGAAATACAGAGCAGGTGATATCCAGTGGGTTTGAAAGAATAGTTCACAAAAAAAATGAAAATTTTACCCTTGCTGTATTTTCTCACCTTCATGTAGTTCCAAACCTGTCTGGTGTTTTTTGTTCATTGAAACATTAAATGAACATACTGGTCGCTCTTTATTAAGCAGTACGACTAGACGTCACAAAAGTAGACCACATGACTGCTTTTGTGATTTGCATTAACTAATTCATCAAAAAGATTTGATTCATTCATGAATTGGACATCGCTCATTAAATTTAAGGGAATAGAGCAACCAGTGGATTATTTTGTGTTAATACAGGTTGAGAACGACACAAGGGTGAGTAAACATAATTGAATTTTTACTTGAAATATTTCCCTAATTTACCAGAACTCTCTTCTCTTTGAGGAACTCTTTGACAACTCAGTGTTACCTGATGGAAAGTGCTCGTTGATTGGCCAGTTGTCCACCTGTAAGGTGGCGTTCCCACCATTCCTTGTAAAACGCACCACATGATATTTCCCATCGTTGATGTCTGTGGTCATCTCTTTGACGCTGATGTCCACGGTGCCGATATTGAACGTTACGCACACCTTTCCTTCTTCCTGAAATAGAAACATCAAACAATTTCGTCAGAGGATTTGCACAGATTCAACACCGTGTCCGAGGACAAAAGTGCTAGCCTAAATAACAGTGAAAGATTTCCGTGTTAAACTGTTCCACTTTTAGAAACCTCCGCAAAGATGCTGCCAAACGAGATGCAAATGTATTTGGATGCCAAGTTTGCTGCAATTTTAAATCCCGTTGATACGAAAGAGCTGCCAACAGAAATGTGGGACACGAGCGTAACGATGACTAACACATTTCGCACCGACCCACGGCAAATAGACAGACAGATGCTCCTCCACCTTCCACATATGTATCCCATATGGTTCCTGTAGGGAGACTCTACTTCATTCGCTCATAGACATCAATAACTTGCTTTGGTGTCTTTTGCCTAGTAAACTAGCATGCAGGTCCCAACTGGTTGATGTCCTCGCAAAATTATGTTGATTCCTGGGACATTTCAAGCTCACAATTAGGATAAGCCGCTTCATTGTTTTTCACTTATCATTTCCTTCTGATTTTAGGGTTCAGTTATGGTTAGGGTTGGGGTTTGGGGCAGGTTTAGGTTTCATAAAAAAAACGTTGTCCTTGGCTCAACACAATATGTTGGCCTGAGGACATCTCTAAATTGGGAAAAATCAAGTCGAGCCGCTATCCACAAGCCCCATTTCATTTTCAAAGTTCATGCTCACATTCGCACATAGTCGTCATGAATTGGTTTCGAGACACGTCAGACTCGATTGAGTACATGTCTTTTCTCATGTCATTTGTTTTAATCCCCATCGGGACTCTTGAAGGTGTAATTACTTGTCCTCAAGGCATGGCACAGAGGAGGCCATTTTTCAAACAAAAGGAAAGGTAAATAAACACGTGGACGTTTTGTCCCGAACTGCGTGATGAATTAATCTGACACTGCGCACTCCAGCTTTCACCGTTTCTCAGCATTCTTTGAAGGCTCTCCATAGACTCCCAGCATGCTTCACTTTAAATGAATGTAACCCAAAACCTGCTGGTAAGAGCTCAACAATTAAACTGAAGATGTGTCGTCATGATTTTAATGAGCAGTGTATTATACATGCTAAAGGGATAGTTCACCCAAAAATGAAAATTCTGTCATCATTTACTCCTGAGCCCCGTTTACTTTTCCAACTATGGAAGTGAATGGGGCCCATGATTGGTTTGGTTACAAACATTCCTCATAATATCTTCATTCAAACTTTTATTCAATATATAATCTTTGAGCTGTGCGAGATCATTGGCTGGCGGATCGCAATACTAGGAGCTATCAGCCTGCACCTGTAGAGTTTCATCATTTAGCTAAGTCATTTAATGACACTAACCTACTACTTGAAATGTGCCCATCAGCAATAAAAAAAATCCTACTATTTTAAATAAGTATCTCATGAATATTTCATAAATGACATGACTGGACACTCCCAGAAGGTTACTAAACAACATCTGCCACATCCAATTAGCATTCTTGTGCTCCACCTTCATTTCACACTGGGGCATCCATACAAGACATGTTTCACATTTAAAAAAGCAGGCAAAAGCATGCACATCAATCTTAATAGGGTGCTCAACAAAAATGAACCTCATTGTATAAGAATGCAAAGTCAGCAACACCAAAGCTCCAAAAGTATTAAACATGTTATTATTAAAAAATTATTGCATGGCATAGAGGTGACGTTTCGAGCCCACAAGCTCTTCATCAGACCATTTAACACCACTGATATAACACTATTTATAGTCTACATGTATCTCCAAGTAATCAAGTATCACATGATCATACAAAATTTATATAGGTCACAAGAACAGATTTTCCAATTAGAAAAACAAAAGACAAAAAAGTAAAAAATAAAAATAAAATCTATATTTTACTTTATTTTTACATTTTTTGTTATCGTTCTCATAGATTAATAATTGTAATACTTCTCTGTACTTCATGTACACCAGAGGGGAACGCGACTGCAGTACATTGTCATTTTTACTGGTACAGCTTTTGAAATTTTGCAATAAATAAGTTATTGTGCTTACACTTGTCTGTCTGTTATGCTTTTATTTCTAACAGTACATGATTTTAATAAACTTTTTTGTAGGAGTGTATTAGCGGCTTAAATGTCTTTTAACTCATTCTCTGCCATTGACAAGTTATCTCGTCAACTAAGAGAACACATTTGCCTGAAAAAACTGTAAAAAAAAATCTGTAATACCGTGATCTCTCTTACCAAATTTATAAAAAAACTGAAGCAAAACATTCATATGAATTTTACACTACGTGTATGTTTTAATAATCGTTTTGAATCGGATAAATTCCTTCACAAAAATGCTATTTCAGCTTTTTGCTAAAAATTTGTATTTTTGAAGAAAAATACCCAAAAAACAGAGAAACAAATTAAGAAAGGATTAAAATGTTTTTTGCCCGTTTTGTTCGTTTATATTTGGTTTGAAAGCAGAGGGTCTGTTCTTTTATTTGATATATTTGTATGTTTATTTTTTTTTAGAAGAACATTTTCCTGGAAGGCATTTTGTGAAACTCTTGTGAAAATCACACAATGCAGGCAACTTTTCAA